>WEIT01000990.1:48374-61577 GCA_013389985.1 Dryoscopus gambensis | reverse complement strand
TAAATAATAAATTGTTAATAAATGGAAGTTAAAACAGTCGTGTAAGTTAACGTGAGTGATGTTACAGCATAGCAATTTTAAAGAAAGCAGTTGACTAAAACAAATATCATCAGGCAGATCAGAGAAGACTAATTAGAAAGGAGCTCTTGTGTCATATGCCTAACTTACGATAGCAGCAGAAATTATAAAATGTTAAAAGGACTTCAAAATGGCTCAAGGATATCCTACCCAGCAAGCCTATCCCCTATGCAAAGGCTGAAGGTAAGAATGAAACTCAACTAATAACATGCATTTGTGTGCATATATATGTTTGATTTTGATGGGTCTATTTATCAAGTGAAATAGCGTGAGGAAAGCAGCTGCCCTTAAGTGTAAGTAAAACTGAAAATTGTGGTTTATTTATGTCTAAATCACCAGCCTTAATCAGAGATCTTAGGTAATATGTAATCTAGAGCTCAATGAGATTTGCCCCTGTGACTCAGCTGTAAGGAGTTGCCCTTGTTATAGACCATTTTATTAGGGAGAATATGATATGACGTTGTCTACATTTGTCTGTATGCTTTAGATTGTTGCTCAGGGAATACTAAAGATGAGGAATGGGTAGCTTGAACATCACAGTCATTTGATTTGTGCTGTTTTCTTCTTCTGAGATGTGCACACTTCTCAACTTCATGTTAAATCATCAAGCATTTGGCTGCAACAAACATTTTTACCAAGCTGTACCTGTGCTACCAGCAATCACATTAATTGGAGTGCAATAGCAGCATATAATCTGGCAGACTATAAGCAAGGCTCCATGAGAGAAGTGTGTGCACATTTCAGATCATTATCTGCACATTCTGGTTTTGCTTTCTGTACAGCAGGGGACTGACTGCACCTCCTGGACTTCCCAGCCTACATGAAGATGTATGAACGTGTGAAGCACCTGAGGGAGAAGAAAGGAACAACACCATAGTGAGAAGAAAATTCCCTGACATTCTGGAAGAGTTATAAATATGTGTGTGAAGGACATTCAGAAGTAAAATAACCTTGGCTACCATTTTCACACTCATGTAGGTATTTCCTGAAGAAGAATAGTGATGAGCATGGGAACAATGATGAGCTGAAATGACAAAGTGTCGATAAGCTCCTCAAATTTGGCTTTTTAAAGGTCAGAAAGTTTTTAACATTAGAACATTGAAGGACTGGAAAATAGTATAGCACATGCTATAAATCTTCTAGCAGATGCCTGGAGAAAGCTATAAAAAGAATCAGTATTACAACATATATATGATTGAATTTCAATGAATCATCATTTTATAGTGGCCATGACATGAAATCTCCATCTTTCTATGAAATCGAAGGTTAAGAATGAGACATTATTTTACATTGGTCTGATGTTTATATAGAATTCTGAAAACAGCATGAAGGAAAGCAGAAAAATAAAGCAGACATATTAAAAACCTTGTAAGATAACAGGAAAACCAATGTTCTTTTATAGAGAATATTATTTTGTTATTGTTATTTAGTGAACTGGGAAAAATCCCCACCTTAAATTAGTGTTATCCTGCATTCCATTACTGTAACAATCAAGACTGCCTTGCTTTGGGCACTGTAGTTTTATATATAACATACCTAAACCATATGTCCAAAGATTATTACACTTTAACCACTTCAGAATTGCAGTGTAGAATCACCATGAAATGCTCAGGCTGGAATGTTCACTTATAATAAAAGTGAACAGATAAAAAAGGAGAAGTTATAGTTCCACACATTTGTTAGACTTTATAGACTCAAGTGGTCCATTTCATGAATCAGATCATCAGGACATACCAGTTACTTCTGCTTGTCTGAAAATCTTATTAACAGTGTATAATGCTTTTCCTGTCACTTCCATTGTTTTAAGTAAGGCTAGGTCATAATAAAGTCTTGTATGAAAATGACCCCTTCTTATTCAGTGGGTTTGGTTCCATGTTTAGCTCATCTATGTAATAATATATGTGGTTAAGTAGGATGGGTTTGTAATTATCGCTTTGCTCCAGGCAGCACAATTTATCAAGGCCGTAAAAGTGAGTAACCTGGAATGCAGCCCTGCTCACACCTCATCAGCAGATTGTTTCCTGCAGCCCAGCTCCTGGAGGAGTGCTAGATGTGAGCAAATCCATCGAGGGCAATCAAAATGCACAGGTATTACTCAAGGCTGAAAAGGAGAACAACGCGCCTGCCCAGACATCTGACAGCAGCATTCAGCCTTATGTGACCTGCATTACTGGAGCTGATGTTTAGGGAGGAAAACTGCCACACAGACCTTCAAGGTACAGCAATGATTTCTCTGCGGTAATACTTGGTCAAAAATACAATTGGGTTGATATCCTATAAACAAAATAATCTTTTTTGGAATTACTATACGAAATATATGGGTACTAACACTCTTACCAGAAAACTTGTATTATGACTCTATATTACTTCAGGATTATAATTTCTAAAGAAAATTTTTTCTTTTTTTTTTTTTTGTCAAGCTATTGGTTCAGCGCCTTGGCTGTGTGGATCATCTCATTTAAATTGCCAACATAACCAGTTTACATAACAATATTAATCCATGGTGTGAGCCAGTTACCAATATGAATTTGGCCTGATGTGCTCTGTACTTTTTGGGAAGCAAAGTAGACATATTTTTTTTGAAATGTATTTTAAACTAGTAGATTTAGAAGTTAGTTTCAACTATTTTTTTCCAGAAGATTTTACTGAGTTCAAGAGCTTACACTGAATTCCTCACAGATAAATTTCTTCCCTTGTGTTCCATTTCTCTCACTAAAGTGAGACATTCCATTTTATGGTAAACTAACTAATTTAGGAATTTATTTAGCTATCTGCAAGTCCCAAAACGAATTTAGCATTTTCTTTGCCCTATTTCTCATTAATCTGCAGGCCAGATGCATTATCTCACTTCCACTTCCATTGAAATGAGAAAGAGGATTACTTTTTTAATTCCCATTTGCCATTAGTGCTGTAGTCCTGGAGCATTAGAAGTCCATAGTCCATCTCTCCATTTATTTTTAGTACTCTGATTATTGCCCACTGTTTGGAAACAACTTCTGCGATACCCAGTGTTGAAATATGGATCTCCATTCAAGTATTAACCAGCCTATCTTGGGCTCAATTACCATTTTGACAAAATTAAATTGGCAATGTTGAATTTGAGTTTTATTTGAGAGCAGTAGAAATAAAGTGACTTTTTGCTGCTCAAAACAAGGGAGATCTTATAAGGGAGATCTTACAAGGAAAGACTAGCTTGCTTATTTTTTTTTTCTTTCTTTTTTTTTTTTAATGTTGCGATAAAAGAATAGCCCTTTGATTACAATGCTGGGAAACAGCATTGCTTGAGTTACTAACAATAGAATGCATTACCAATGGGTCTTGAAAGCCTGGCTGTGTCTGTAGCTAGAACTTCAGGATTCCTCCTAGGGTTGTCCTGTACAGACACCTCATTACCTTCTGGCACATCTGCAAGAAAGAATATGAAGAATGCTTGGTTTTGCTGTTGTTCAAATTACACTGGGATTTTGAGCCTGTTAGGGAATCAGACACTTCTCTTTCCTGGTGTTTCCACCCATATTTCTCTTGTGTTCATTTACCTGCCCACACTCTCACTTCGACTTGCTCACCTAGTTGAGCTTGCTCACCCTTCTAAAACCTGGGAGCTCTTGTTGGCACTCCAGAAATAAGGCTGTGTTTTGCAGTTTGTAGTATTGTCCCCATAAAAGCACAGAAGAACTTGAGCACTGGAAATCGCAGACTTTGCAGTAGAAGCTGTAAAGGACTTGGTTACAGCAATTCCATGGTAACAGGCGAGCAGGTAGGACCTTCCTTGCCCCATGCTTCAAATCAAATAGATATGATCTAGCTGGATACATGATGCAGGGCATCTGTGACATTACCAGGGTGAGGTTGTGCTGACTTGTTTTAGGAGCTCATTGAAAAATATAGATTTTTAAAAAAATTACTGTGGTTTCTTTTATGTGTGCATTTTAAATTGTTTCCCTGAGATTTTAAGGCACTTCAGGTACAAGGACAACTTACAATTTTTCTTCACTTGTGTTAGTGTCCACTCGGCCTTCTTAAGAATCCTAAGGTAAGGGTGTGTGCACTTTCATGTAGGAAATTTCATCAAACTGAACATTTCTGTGGTAGTTAGTATTGAGAAAAAGAGAAAAGAAACTGTAAATAGGTGGGAAATTCACCTCAACCTCTTTCAAGTGCATTTTGTTGTGCTTGCTTTATGCATGGTTGCTCTGCTTCCTGTTGATCTCTTTTTCCACTGCTATGCCAGTAAGGTTGATAATTAAAACACACCAGGGATCCAAATCTTGCCAAGGTAAATCCTGACTGATATGAATGGGAACTGGATTTTGCAGTGCCATTTATCATGGAGTTTCTGAAGCCAGTGATGAAGTGAGGAGTGCTTCATTGCCAGCAGTCAAATCACCACCACCACCACCACTAGAAATGGTGTTGTGTGGGAAGAGCACACTTTATGCCTGCTGGGTTTCCATCTCTGTTGTAAGAGCAGAGGTGGCTAATGGCCTCTGGTGTGCTGTACCCTAGAGGTGACCTGGTGGCATGTGCCCCCTCCTCCTGAAGCCCGGCCTCTTGCCTTTGCCCACACTGGTGACCAGCTGTCATCTGCTCCCATGTTAAAGCTTCCTGAGAGCAATTCACCGAATGGCAGTCCTTGTGAGGACGTGCTCATTTCTAGAGCAACCTACTCCCTCATCAGGAGGGAGTGCTTGGACAGTCATTAGGTCAGAAAATTCCCTTTGTAAGCTGGATCTGTTTTCCCTTTTAATGCAATTACATGTGCTTCAATGCAGGGAACTTTGCTAGTTGCTGGCAAGGTTTGTCTGAAAGGGATTGTCTCTCTAAGTCATATATGAGCAGCTTTTCAGGGGTTATGTAATGCAATACCCAACTTTTCATCCTGAATAAAGTGGTGTATTGCATTACATAACCCCTTAAAAGAAAAAAGAAAAGAGCAACAGCTAAAGCATCACTTATATTTACGAGCAGTTTTTAATGGTATTAACTCCATTTAGGCTGTAATGCTTCTCTGATACAGATGCTTAATCCGCTCTTTATTTTCAAGAAAGCCATGCGAATGTCATCCAATAATTCTCATTTGAAATCTACCAGCACACTCTCCCCAGCCCTTTTAGTTGGAGTTTTTGTTGGAAATGGTGGACTTTAACAAGACTAACTCCACCTTGAAGGTTACCATAGCTGATGTATCTGCTCTAAAGGAAGAAAGCAGCAAACAGCCCAATGTCTAAGCTGGTCTGGGGTATTCACACGTTTCAATATGGTGACTGGGTGTACCATTAATTTCTCCTCTTTCTCTCCAGGTGTGCATCCCTTTGCCTCCCTAGGAGGGGCTGTTCAGCTGGAGCACCCTGTTTTTGGGCACTTCAGTAACTGATGATTTTTTATGGCTTGCATACCCCAATTTAATATCAGTAGAAGAGAACTAAACCTTTGCCTTCATTTAGCCATTGTGGTCAGTGGGATGATTAATGAAGAAAGATGGTTGCTAGTGTATTTAAATATCACTCAAAATTTTTTCCCTCCTCTCTTTCAACATTTTTTTTATTAATAACTGTAAAAAGATGCTTGTATTTGGGATTTTTACCTATAACTTTTTTTAGTATTTACATGCCGTTGCTAAATGTTTGCTTAAAATATTTGAAACTTTAGCAGTGGATTTTTTGCTAATGTCAAAAATTAAATGAATTAAATATGAAAAATTAATTTCAAAATATCTAAAATGATTTTACTAAAAATACACAGCACAAGAGAGTGGCATCCTGCATGTAATCAACAGGAGAAACATTAGTGCTATCAATCCAGTAGGCATTCATATATTGAAACCTAATGAAAAAGGTTTGCCTTTTATTCATATTTTGGGATGCTGCCAATGATTATAGCTTCACTGAAAATGAAAGGCAACTTCCTCTTTATCAGATGAAATTTACTGCCCTCTTTTTAATACTCAGAATCATTCCACAACAATTTTTGTGAAAATATGCGGGTGTTAGTAGATCAGGTGAGGAGTATTCTCTGAGCATGGTTTTACTCATTCTTTTCCCATTACTACACAAAACAATTGACATTCATTTGCAGTCCTTCAGCTGAGCTCTCTACATGCTGTACAACTACTAATATTCACTGCAGGGAGAAAGAAGGAACAAAAACACAGAGCTCAGAGTTTCTCTAAGCCAAAGCATCATTATTCAATGTAGAGACAGGTGACACAACTTTTACTAAAACAACTGTGTCTATAAACCTTGGGTTGTTTATACATTATCTTAGAAGTGGAAAAGCTGACAGATTTCCTGTCTGCAACAGGCAGCGGCTGGACAGAAGACATGGACTAGGCAAATAAAAACTCCATACATCATTTAGTTCCCAAAGTACAAGGTGACTGTTCTAAACCATTTGAATAGAAAACAACTAGACTAGCCTCCATGCAGCACTTCATTGCTTCTGCAGCGAAGGGTTCATCTGATTTCATTACTGTCTTGCTCAGGATTTCCTGCTCTGCAGCAGGGAGAAAAGTTTGGCTTTTCTTTGTGCATATGTGTCTGCATGTTCTTTATTGCTCCTGATGCTCATCACAGATACCTCAGCATCCTGCGGGAATGCTTTACCTCTCCTCATTCCTAAAGCACCGAGGAAGTTAGGGAACAGCATACTGCGATGCAGAGCTTTTTCACATCAGCTCCAGGAGCTTAATTCCCAAGAAAATTTTTCCAAGGAAATGTATACCTAAATCTATATATTGGTGAACTCGATTCCTGAGGATGATGCTGATGAAAAATGACATAACATAAATGGGCAAGTGTCCTATGCCCAGTCTGTTGCAAGTAATATAGCAGCATATGTCTGAAAATCCACATCTTACTGATTGTGGGAATCCAGCATCCCTGATTTAACTGTATATTTGAGACAAAGACACAACCTGAAACTCCTTGCTACTTCTACAGTTTCCAATGACACCGCTAGACCCGGAAATTTACATCCTTAGCAAAATTTTTAGGTATCGGATCTTATCTAAAAGATTGTAATCACTCCCCAGGTTTCTTGTCACGTCTGGGTCCCTCTAGGCAGAAATCTGCATGCCAAGGTAACCCCTGAGCACTTGTGACCATTCACTGACATGCTCACCTGCGCTTCAGGCGAGGAGGACAGAGTTCTGGGAGGAGATCTGTCAGGTCCTCACCTCAGGATGCAAAGCATGCTGAAGCGATACCGAGTGAAACAACTTGTGTCATCTTTTATGGTAACAAAGTGCTCTTGCTCTGAGAAAGCATTTGAAACTCAAAATATATGGTTGACAGCAACTGGAAGGAGCAGGTGAGTGTGTGGAAGCTGTGTGTGCATGGCTGCAGGAGGCCATCCTGCATGGAGCACGGGTTGTGCTCACTCCCAAGTGACGACCCCATGGGGTTGCTGAGGAGATTCTTGGCTAGTGCTCAGCACTGACAAGGCAGAGGTTGGCACAAGGTCACCCTCTTTTTATGGAGAGTGCAAGTCTTAGCAAGGTGCCACTGCCTCTTTTCTTTCCAAACAGGAATGGCTCCTGCAGTCCTTCAAGCATCCCCTGCCCCGCCCTCATCCTGCCCACAGCCCATGTTGGAGAGGGGCTGTAGAGGGGTCAGACCCCAGCTGGAAGTAATTTCATCAATTGATAGTACAGCTACACATAGTTTATGTTTTCATAGTTGTTTTATGTTTTCAGAGTTGTTTTCAGTCACACTCGGTAACCCAGACTGCCAGACTCATCTCTCCAGGAAGAGGATTCCTCCTGGAAACAGATCATTGTGAAAATGCCCACATATCCATGAAAGGCACGCCATTTTCTTTTGGAAAGCCTCGTCTTGTCACTAAAACAGTGGTGAAATCCTGATGTCCTTGTAGGTAGGTCCGAGCTCAAAAGTTTGAAGGTGAAAATCTTTAATAAAACACATCATTGCTGATGTGTAGACAAATCTGACACTCAGATTATGGTATCCTTTGCTGTTTCAGAAAACAAAATTTAACAACTCTCACTGAAACTGAAAAGAAAGGTCTAGTAATAAAGCCATCGGTCCAAACAAAGCTAGATGGGAACAAGTAATATGTCTTACTAACAGCTTCTAGATGGCTGATGAAATATTGTGACACCCAAGCAGTCAATAAACCAAATTTCTTTCAAGGTAATATTAGCAATTGACAAAATAGCATTTTTGTTTGTCAAGTAAGAGCTACACCAAAGGAAATAATGCAAACTGCATGGGAAGAATTTGATTAATATCCCTAAACACTATCTTCCCAGAGACCACAGAGACAACAGAGATCTATATTAATTAATTGGGTAAAATTATCTGCTTAGTTAAATGGATGCAATTAAGAGTAATGTCTTGAAGTGTGTCTTTTAAAGTCCTTTTGCTGCTTTAAAAAAAAATATCTGGGGCAAGTTTTCCATTGAAGAGACCAACAGTTTGTTTGACCAAAATGTCTAAGCAAAAAGTTTCCAGGAGATTCAGCATTTAGCTTGCTAATTCATGTGGACAGAATCCAGTCAATAAGAGGAAAATCTACCTTCAAATAATTCTATTAATCAGAAACCACATACAGAGGAAAAATCAAGTGGAGCTTTTTTCAGATAGAGGCTTATTTTGAGTGATACCAAAAGTGGTCATGATGACACATAAGTCAGAGCTTAAAGGAGTGCAAGAAAGCAAAGCAGTGAGAAGGTAAAGTCAGAGATGAAGAACCAAAGAATAAAAAAGTAAGGCAGGAGATAGGTATTGAAAAGTCTTGCAAGAGAAAGAGATTGTGTTAAAACGTGTGAAATGTCCTGAGAAAGACTGTGGAGTCAGCGTGAGACCCACTAAAATGAGTTGTTCACAGGGGAGCAACTATTCTGATCAGGAAAGAACTGCACTGGGAGATGAGACTCTGTTCCTGTCAGAAAGACGCTTTATTCTACTTGGCATGCTCAACTGTTTTCTTCTCCATAAAAAATTTAAAAGTCAAGAAAATCACTTAAGATTTGACAATAAACTGGTAGTTAAAGGACAGCTTTCGATTTATGATATTGTTTAAATCAAGTCAAACCAGTTCACAGACTTGAATATTTTTTCAGTGCTCCAGCCATAGGGATACTGGCTGCTCTGATAAAATTAAACTGATTTGTTTCTCTCAGTTCTATGCAAGCTGGGTCCTGCTTTGACATATTTGGCTTCTGATGAAACACTACTGGCACACCATTCCACCTCAAAATGCTGCCTGTGGCTCAAGCCTTTTTTCCCTAAGGAGTGACATAAACCATCCATGAGATGAAATATGAAATATGAAATATGGACTCATGCAGATTTAGAAAGAAGCTAATGGTTCTGATGACTTTTTAAATTTTTAAATTATTGAGCTGGACATTAAGGAAGACCTCATGTGTTTTCACTCAGTGCCACTGGCACATGGTACCAATGCTCTCAAGGCTGTACATAAGGTTTCTTGCTGTACCTTTGGAGCGTCTGGGAAAACTGAAATTCCTTCCCTTCCTCATTTTTCCCTTCTCCTTCTCCTACTCAATAAAACCACAACACTCAAGCCCAACTTACTATTACATCCATAAAGAAATTAGTAGCAGGTATCAGTTCTTGAAAGCTCTGTCTAAAACATGAAAATTAGGGTTAATGCTACCCTGTTGGTCAGTAACATTTATTTCTGGAGTTTTCAGAGCTTCAAGCTTCGAGCAGTTCTCTGCAAGAAGGCAGAGGCACATGTCCAAGGATTCCAATGATCTTACTCTGAAAAACAGTGCTTGCTGCTGCTCTTTCTCCTCACTGGAAGCAATAAATTCCCCAAGATCAAAAATGCTGATCTGAGCCAAATTTGTGCTCTATTCCAGCTCTTCTCCTAACGGCTAATACTGTGGTCATAGGCACTATGACTTTGTGCAGCTGAGATATCTTCTAGGTGAATGTCAAATCTTGTCATTATACAAAGCTTCATTGCTTAACATCAGAAAATAATAACACAGCCAGCACTTTCTCCACTGTATGCACTCAAAGTCAAAGTTCCCTTTGATGATCTGTGAATTGGAACATGATCCAACATGGGGTACTCTGAATGCTCTAGTTACCCACCTACTCAGTGAAAATCTGCCAGCTCCTGACAACCGCTTGCAAAACCTTGTTTAGAGATTCTATACAAATGAAATGATTTATGTTACAGTTTACAGTTTCTTTTGCTTATCCAAGAGGTTCTCTAATAGAATATAGAAATATTCTTGTTTTCCTTGGAACTCTTTTCACTTTATAGAGAAAATAAGATATTATAAGATATTATAAGAGAAGAGACCAGCTCTTCCATGCTCACCTCTTCCTTTTTCATTGCTTCCACATTTGGATGGCAAACTAATGGCTCGCCTACTCAGATGTCCCAGGTACTTGTGTAGTGAGTTTTTATAGTTTGTTGACCAAGAAAAATGGTGACGTTTGCAAAGTCAGATATTCTGTTCAGCTTGTGCAAATTTAATTTGGATTCCACAATTTCTTAAAATACATTGGTGTACCATCTTTTCTCCCAAAATTCCAGCACATGTATTAGTTGTAAAGATGAGCTTGATCTGAAGCTAAATTATAATGTTGTATTGACGCAGGTTGTTACTTACAAGACATCTATATCATTTGCAGCAGAAGCTGTAGAGAATGAGAAGGGCAATTATAAGAAAAAGAACTGTTTCACATGGTGTTCTCTGGAAAATTGACTCCCTTAACAGGAATGCTCAGAGCAGAAATAAATCAAGGTATATACATCCCTCAAGTATAATGCTGATGGGTAAGGAAGAAAAGTCCATGAAAAACAAAGTCTTCTGAATAGGCTTTGGATGGTATGCAACAAAGTGCAACAAAATTTGAGCAAGGAGGAGAAAAAATATGGAATAGCTATTTCTTGTGAAGAATCTGTGTTTTCTTACTGCAATACATCACAGGATGCACTGAGAAACATAGAAAGCAATTAAATAAGATCACATCTTTATAAGTATGCACATGGGAATGAAATTACAATTCTACTTCTTCAGCAATCCCACAATTTCTTAATATATGAATACAATTTTGGAAATGCTAGGGTCTTTTTTCAACAATTTCTGTGTGTGATATACATATATATATATATCACATACACATATATATCTGATTTAGTATTTAATCTTAATGGGATTTAAAAGCTACTTAGTGATTTGAGTCCTTAGGGTTTAAATTTTCCTATTTCTCTGTGGAAGATGAGCTGAAGCAGAGCACTGAATGTTAGGCATTATGGAAGAGTTGACACTGAAATGGAAAATAATGAGAAAAAAATGTGAGCGATCTTGCAATAATTAAACAGTATTAGATACATAAATTTATAGGAAAGTTTAATAGTTAAAATAACTGTTGGGATAAATGACTCTGTAAACAAGAATTTTTCTGAGTTAGATTCAAATGAAGGACCCCTGGGAATGCTAGTGAAGTCACTGTTTCAGACACTTGGATGGAAGTTTATGAATTGTTGAATAACATTTTAGCTGGATTTCTGAGAGAGGGTTATATGACATTTTTTTGGTCTGGATCAATTTAACCTGCTGCTTTATAAAAATATAAGATTAGGATCCTCAGTTAATCTCAATATTTTATCACACCTCTAGATTAATGTTTGTATAATTTTTAATGTGGCAATTTTAATTATTAAAAAATTAGAAAACCAGATGGAATTACAAAACAGCAACAGATTACTTAATTAACTTTTGCCTACTGGGATAAATAGAACATACCACAGAATATATCAAAGCAGACACCAACGAGACACTATACATTCATTAGTATGTAGGAGGTTTTCGCTTCAGATAGCAGTTCTTATCAGACATAAGCATATGCCTATCAATCTTATTAAATAAACCCAGCAACTCCTCATGTTATAATCCAAAGCATATAACATCATGGCAAAAATCTGAAGAAATATACTATGATGCTCCCCGCAGACCAGTGAAATCTCCCACCAAAGTATGTGAGGTGGACAAAGAATGAAAAAAATAATTGCTATTATTTTATGAAGGAGTATAACCTGTAAGTTAGTCTGCAAATACTAACAAACATCCTTCAGCTGTGAAAGAGGGCCTTAAACCAAAAGTAATCAAAATACCAGACTTGAAAATTGTTGTCATATTTGTCTTATCATGTTACAAATACTCTGTCAGCTCCATTGCATGACATGTATTACATACCTGGGTAAAAATATGAGTGAAACAGATGAAGAGCAGACCTGTAAACTCATAATAATATAAATCTTTACTTATATGAAATATCCCTTGAACTTATTGCAGTACTATGTAGATTCTTGTAAATTTCTTAGTATAATTTGCAAAGATGCACTCTGAAATAAAAATGATTTCAAACAGGATTCCAGAAGCTCTACAATTGCTTTTTTTGGCCAGTGAACCCTAGCTGATGATTTCCAAGATTCTCAGAAAAACTGATGATAATTATTGCACACCAAATACATTCCTAAATGATGTGCGCTGATACCTTTTTATTTAATAAAAATGAGTGTCACCATATATATGTGCATACATTTGGTTATTGCTATCAGAATTAACAGCCTGCAATTTAAACCCAGCCTATTAGCAAAAGGGCTCAGCAGACCCACACAAATTGAAATGACTACTTGCCACAGGTTTTTCACCAGGCTTCAAGACAATGTGTTTGTTAGTACCTTCAGATTAATACCAGTTAGTTTTTGAATAGTTTCAATCTCATGCTAGATGATTGAAACCAGATGAAAATAAAAGTGTGTTACCCAAAATAGAAGTATACAGAAAATACAGTGTTGTAGTATTTACTGAACAAAATAACAAAAATCATGTTTGCTTTCTTTTTTTTTTTTTTTTAAACAGCTTTAAGTAATCAAATTTAGGCCATACAAGCATCAACAAGAAATGTAAGTAACTGTACTATTAAGGTTGTATCTACAAGTTTTTAAAACTGCTCAAAATCCAAACCCACGAATGTTGTATAGCTCACTTTAAAATCATTCAAGTGCCTTGCACAGTATGTAAAAAAATTGATAGTCAATGACTGCTATGAAATGTACATGCAGTACCTGAATTTTATATTTCAATAGCTCAGGCCCAGATCATCAAAGCATTTA
>WEIT01000990.1:18542-48291 GCA_013389985.1 Dryoscopus gambensis | reverse complement strand
GTGACTGTTTTTGATGGTGTGAATTTATAGTGTTGTCTTTCCCTTTACAGGGAGGGAAAGGGTCGATTTTACAGAAAGGATGGTTCAAATAGGCAGAAAGTTTATGGCACTACAACTACATGAACCACCTTCCCTACACAACATAAAAATATTCTAATAAGGATTATTTTACAACTCAGTGGAAATATGCAGTAATGCAATAATTTCCTTTGTCTGGATGACAAAAATGCAGTCTTAACAGTCACAAGAACCCGCCTTGTGTTAGCTATAAAAAAAATATATTTATATATATATTTTTGCAACTACTATGTGCATTAAACAAAACCACTGTATGAATCAGCAGGGTTCAATAACACTTGAATCTGAATCTCTGGAAGGGGTGCATTGAAGTCTGTGGTGCTTCTCAGTAAGGACTCACAATGAAATGGCAAAGAATAGAAACCCATTTATTTTAAAACTTATTTTTCTTACCCCATTGCCTAAGAAATGGTCCATAAGCTCTCTGGCAGCTAAAAGGATCTGTTGCCTTTACTTCAACCTACTGCTGAGAAATGAAACATACACCTTAAAACAACCTGATAATTCATCTTTTAGTGAACACTGAAACTGAAACTGAGCCCAACGTCACTGTGAACGCCCATGAAATAATTTCACCATCGTGAAAATTCTCTGTTGTCTTCAGTTCTTACCAATCTGTGTATCATGAGTTGTTTAGCAGGCCAGAAATCAGCAACGTACAAGAAACATAGTATTACTCCTGGAAAGCATTTACATTGTGACTCACTTAGGTTGGTAGTTAATTTAGAATTGAAAAGTGTGTGTATTTCACATCTGCTTATATAAATATTGGAAAAATCCTTTTTTTGTTCTTTACCTGTCTTAAGATACTTTTCTCAATCACCTGTGAACACTGATCAGTGCCTTTGCACTGAAATGGTACAGATTTTTCCCTCAGTGTTTGAGATAACAGAGAAGAAGACTTGAACCAAAGGGCGATACCCCTGCGCACCAAAGCTTTATTATATTTCTGATTACTGTGCATCCCCATACCTAAAGCAAATAACATGGCACTTGTGCCATAGTTCTGATACTGGAGGTGTCCACTGACAAGTGTTCTGCATGAACCATTGTGTCTCAGTCCTCTAACAAAAACTACTGTGCAGTAGTAATCTGGTATCTTAGATAGTTTTTCTTCTTGGACAAAGTTTATCCAGAATCTTCTTTTTATCAGGCTACAGCAGCTTAGGGCTCCTTTTCTTTAAAGAGAGGCAAAATAAACGTCTTACACCTGTAGGCCAGTACTGGTGTTCTGTCCCAGAAATTTTAGCACTGCTCTGATACGATGAATCCTTCTTTTTCTCCAACTGGNNNCAACTGGTTCCACCTCAGCATAGGCAGGATGTCCAGATCCTCTTCTGAATTTCATTGCTGGCCACCTGCTTGGACGTCGCTACAACAGCAACAACAAAATAAACTTTCAGAATATGAAGGGTACTACAGTAAATTGTTAATAAAAAGATCTAACAAAATCCTGCAATTTTGACCTCTCATACTAAACCCAACTCCCTGTAGTTGTTACAGGAATAGAAAAGCACAGTTCAGCAGCAGCAAAAGTCAAAAGGAATTATTCCCTCTTTTTAAATTTGTGAGTGATGACTGTTCTCAAAGATGTAAATAATTACCACTACTCTTAGCAATGAAGAGGATGAAATAGCTCCTGTCTAAAGTGGTTGATTACCAGATTTGTCACATAAAGAACTGATGATCTTCTAACCTCTACAGGATCTGTCCAATGCTCTTCCTTCCTAGTTCTGCATAGGAATTTGCTAACATACTCTATGCCATGGGAAAATATGTGGCAGAGTTGACAGAAGCTTTAATTTAAAAAATTATTTAGAATAAAATTCTGGCATGCTTATGCAGGACTCTCAAAATAATGACCTTCTATTTCAAGTGCCATAATTTCTACTTAAGTAGTTTACTTTGATGGTTCAGATAGAAGCAACATTTTTATTTAAACTCTTAAGACGTTTGGATACAAGAGCCTTAAGAAGTCCTAACCAATTTCTGCTAGGATCTTGAGTGCCTGCTTTAAAAACAGCTAATAAACAGAGAAAAATAAACAGTTATTTTCTAGGGCAGATAAAACAATTCCTGTATTATTATAATATCTCTAGGGAGGAAAAGTGCTTTAAACAATCTGTATTTTCAAATGAATTAATGTCAGGTAAGGCTAAGATTTTGGGTGACTACTCTGAGATTATGCCAAAGCGAATAGCTCTCAGGAAAATAGGAAAACTCCTTCATAGAGTCAGTGAGAAGAAAAAGCTTTCCTAAAAAGATTATTCCCTACTG
Source organism: Dryoscopus gambensis (assembly GCA_013389985.1). Lineage (NCBI taxonomy): Eukaryota > Metazoa > Chordata > Aves > Passeriformes > Malaconotidae > Dryoscopus > Dryoscopus gambensis. The sequence continues at coordinate 45,936 of WEIT01000990.1, read as the reverse complement.
AAAATTTTTTCTGCCAAATATACAGATCTGTTTTTCTTTACTGACAAGAATTACAATCTGCTTGGAAGGAGGGCTAGAAGATACAGCAACTTATATAGAAACTTTTCAGGAGAATGAGAGGAGAATCAATGAAAATAAGTTACAGCCTATATTTTCACTGACAGCTCAAAAGCTAAATAATTTTACCCTTATGATGTTTCTTTTGAATATAAACACTGCATTTGATTTTCTGTCCCCATAATACCCCATTTTTATTTCATTTCAATCACAAAAGAGATTTCATGCTGCTGAGGGGCGGTGTTGGTGACCACAGCACAGCCACAGCCATGATGTTTTGCAGGGACTCATGGTGCTCTTGGGCAGGAGTCACCAAAGAAATCTCGGGGTGCCACTGAATCTTGTTCCCAACAAACCACACAGCTGACTGCAGGTACAGCACAAAGTCTTCCTCAGTGATCATTGTCGGGAAGATACCACATAAAAGAAACTGCTTGTTTTTCCTCCTGTTGCAGGATCAGGTGACTTTTGAGGCATTCAGAGTTAAATTCTGTTTGGCAGGTAATTTAAAATCCCATGCCTTTCAGTGCAGTATCTTCCTACAAAGTAGGAAGGCAGAACACTGTCTTCTTTAATGGATGTCTCTTCCTAACAAGAAAACTTAATCTATTCAAACTTTGGAGAGTTTTTTCTACCCAAGCTTTATTCTGTGTGTTTTCAAAATTAAGAAGGACAGCTTGGTTACTGCTAAAGAAAAAGGATATTCTGTTCTCAGGCTCTCTAAAGTAAATCAAGAATAATGCAATTAAACATAAGGGGTTTATTTCAGATTTACACCGGTACAAATGAGAATGGAATTTGACAGACAGGCCTCTAATGAAAAGGGAAAATGAAAAACCAAAGGAAAACTAGCAGGAAAGAATAACTAGAAACAGTGTCAAATGTGACACGTTAAGGATGAGGTGGGTTTTAATATACTGAGGTGCTCCCCAATTTAATTTTAAGATGTACCTATGATTAGTTACTACTTCCTTGCTACACTGCTGACAGATACTAAATTTACCACTTTGTGTTACTCTTTTTAATTTGTCCTTTCCAGATGATTAGTTGTGGAACAGATGTGTATCAGTTTTAACGATACAAAGCCATAAGATATAAATATGAGCTGTTTTTCCAGAAATAAAGCAATAGACTTGAAGGTCATTTCCTAATATTGCAGTTACAGATTTCTGTGGTTTCTTGTCACGTCTGAGGTGAGATTTTCCCTTTGCAGTGATTGTTTAATTTCAGCTTCTTTATGTGCATGCGAGTGCTTGACGGTTTTAAAAGAGAGCACTGATAGACCAGCAATTCATTGCCTTATGTAACCCCTTGAAAGCTGTAAAAAAATATTTCAGCTGTAATTGAAAAGAACAAAAGTAACTTGATAGATATTGAGAGCTACAAAGTTCCTTCAGTTACTGAAGCAGCTTAGGAAGTACCTAATGCGTTTTCCCTCTTTGTTCTCTGTGAAGACTAGTAAGAAAACAGAAAAAACCCCTACCCCCAAACAAACCAAGCAAACAAAATACACCAAAAACCCCCACCAAATCCAAACCAAACTGGAAGAAAGAAATCTGGGTATTTAATTGACTAATTCCCAATTTTAGCAGGAAAAAAAAAAGTTTCTTCCTCTGGAGTTAGACTACTTAAAGGAAATCCTCTGCTCTGTGACTGGAGAATTCTAACTCCTGCTTCCTTTCAGTGTATTACAAAGCAGGAAAACAGGACTAGTATTTTTTTCATGGGACTGAAGCTTCCTTGAGTTCACTATTTTAAGCAATGAAGTTGAGAGAAAAGCACTTGTGACCCTACATGACCAGGATACAGAGGAAACATGTTAAGATGCAGGAAAATAATTTATGGTACACATTTAAAATGTTAGTTTCTATTGAAGATCAGTAAGAGAAAAGGAAAAATAAAATCAAGCAGTTGGATAATCCATGAAAAGTGAAGTCTACATTTCATGTTTCCTACATTATTTCTCTCTACACCATTGCTGATGGCTGTGCAGGATGTTTGACTTCCTGCGGCAATACAAAGACTAAAATGAGTATATTTACATCCACCTTGCAGTAGAGGCAGAATTTATACAATTTGTTTTACTTGTGAGGGAAAAACAGAGGGGATTCCACTTATTAAAACTAAAGAGTAGAAACTGGAGTAACTTCTCACTCTTGTTGCATGGAAAGGTCTCCAAGTGTATTCTTCTTTTTGACCAGTTTCTTCTTTTGACATCTTTCAACATCAGGGAATTTTGAGCCTTACAGGGCCTCCTTTATCCATGAAAATTAGATGATCTCATTTAGATACATTAAAAAAAAAAAAGGTTTGATACATATCTGAGTGCAGTTAATTGAATATAGTCCAAATAAAACTCAGTTGTTATGATCTGAACATGGTTTCCAGTGTTACAGTCTATGATCTTTTTAAGGTTGCTAGATGTAGATCATCCTATTTCCTGCTGAACAGTAACCAATATTACAAGATCAGTTACAGGAGGATGGACAGTCGTATAAAGTTGTGTATCTGAAGACTGATGCCCTGCTCCTGAGAGTTTTTGATGCTGACATTATCACTATCTCTAAAATTTATGCCACTTAACACTTTTCATCTGAGATGATAACTCATCAAAAGCAATGGTAATAATGTATATTTTTTTAGCTGCAGCAATTATAAGCTTTTACATTTCCTTTCGTACAGCTACATGAAGACAAGTTTCTACCAGTAATGGACAGAAGCAATTTGGCAACAGGTATTACGTATTTGACATTCTTACATCCTAGCCTCTATTACCCCATCTCATCCTTATTCTATCCTTCCCTGAGTATGCAAAAATGGAATGAGAACAATTCTGTACAGATCTGCAATATCAGAAGAGCAGTGAAAGGACACAGTAACGAAACATCTGCCCCTCTGTCATCTCCTCAACCCTGCCACACACATTTTGTTCTGGAATATTTCTAAAACAATACCAAAAGTTGCTTTGTATATTTCAACCAGCATAAAATCCCAGAGTGCTTGTGCATGGATCAGCTCTTTGTTCCTATTCAGAAGTAAACTTGAACACTGGGTTTCATCAAGAGATGCACATTCTTTTTTTCAAACTGAATTTACATGAGTTTAAATACTTGACTTAGCATGAGAAGGTCAATCTTTCAAAGTAATGACTCTCCAGAGCTCCCCAGCAAACTTGTATTTCCCACTAAACTATACAAAAGCTGAAGTTATTGAGCATATTTTAGACTGACACATCTTTGTCTCCTCTATTGATTTGTTTTCTATATTTCAATCTTTCAAACTTCCAGAGGACTGGTTCACTGTTTCTACTGAAGGGCTGCATCTTACCTTTCCACTGATGTCAATTTCTTTGCCTAATTCAGGAGTATAAACACATTTAAATCTATTTAAAAGCTGTAGTTTTTAACCACACTTCGTCAAGAAGGCCTGTTTAACTCTGATGATACGGAAATATGCAAATATGGAGCTATCCAAATTCATGATTTATTGTCAAAACTTCAGAAAAACTATTATGACTTACTAAAAGAGATTAAGAAAAAGGGAACAAAACTATATATAGTAAGGTCTTACTTAATGACTAAATGACTAAATGTTAATCTGATACTATTCAAGACCCATTAGTCTAAGTACTTGTCCCGTGTTAACCTACCTCAATAGTCAGGCCTTTGGTTTCTTGTGAGAAGTAAAGATCTTTCTGTTACCAAATACCTTGCCCATAACATGTATTTTGTGCTCAGTTACCTGAAATTTGTGCATCAGTTTTAATCTCTTCTAGAAACATTCAATTTGTTTGGAAAATCACCATCAGAAGTGGATGAGGCTACAAATACCTGAAACTATACTTCTGATATTTATTTCCAGGAGTAAGAAAATATCAATTGCCTCACAGCATGTTAAACTCTTATTTTGAAGAAACTGTTCTCAAGTAAGGATTGCTTCAGACTTAAGATCATTAGAATCATTTACTGGCTTCATTTATTTTTCTTTTCAATAGAAGTACTTGTTTAAAGTATCTTTTTGTGATTTAAACCATCTTTCTGTAGCTGTTTCTGCAGTGTTATGTTCATCTGAGGAGCTGGCTGCTGAAGGACGAAGAACAGAATGCCTCCTTCCTCTACACCTTTGACTTTTATTGTCAGTGTTGATTATTTATTTTAGTGCTTCTCCCCTGTGGTCGATTTAGGTTTCCCTTGCTAAACTGATGGTTCCTGCTGAGCTGGATAAGCTTTGGAAAAAATAACTTTACTATCAGTACTAGGCAATGACAGTGAGATCAATGACAATACACCAAATGCCAGGATACTGCAGGACTTTGAAAGAAGAGAAAAATGATACCTGTTCTCTTCTTTTTAATCATCATCTTCATGAAATGCAATTCAGCCTGAACTTCTGGACAAAAACTAATTGATGACCATGTGAAGCCTTTTTCAAACTAAAAGCATAATTCCCTGTAAAAAAAAAATGGGCCATATCCCAGCAGAGCTGCGTGAGCTCCATCAGCTGGCTTAGACAGCTGAGGATCTAATTATTTTTACAAAAACTCTTCTTTGTTCAAAATCTGTCTCCTATTTACTTCTCATTTGTTTGAAGACACACACTGCATTTCAGACATTAATGCAGAAACCTGGAAATGGTGCATGGAAAACGTGGCTGGATGTTAAATCCAGCCTTTATTTGTGATGTGCTGTTATAAGCAGAGAAGTATATTGGTGAGCCAGAAATGTCCAATAATTTCCTGAGCTTTGAAACACCAAGAATTGTCTTCAGCATTTTTAACTATTTTCTTATATTATTTCCTTCCTCTAAGCAGACAGGGGATGAGCAGAAGGTCAAAATCTGCAGAAAATCTTCTGCTGGATGTGTGTGCCAGTGAACGTTTCCAGATACCAAAATACAATCCCCTATACAGCCTATCATTAAAAAAAATACACAATAATTAGTCCATTCTCAGACCACCCCAGCTAGGGCTCAGTATTCAGAAAACATCCTCAGTTCATGTTAATAGTATACATACTGTCAGCTTTAAGTGAGGCAGAGTTAAATGACAGGAATGCAGACCCTTTCATGCTGGTTGGTCTTTATGCTAAACAACAGTCCCAGCCTTATTTAATTTACTAGCAAAGACATAATTTAAGTTGAATAAAGAGGAGTCAAGGTGCATCCTCCAGCCTCTGATCACACACTATTATTTATTTGCTGAGGATCTGCAGCTGTTTGTTTCTTCCTCCCTCCCTGTCTTTTTCCTGAAGGTCACTCCCTGGCTTGATAGCACCAGTTCAGCTCTCTGTGTGGCCATTTAAACAGATTCCTGAAATTATCCATCTTAAACATCCAAGATGAAGTAAAACGAACAACTGAAAAAGACATAGGTATGTGCATGTGTGTGATGTGTGTGTGTAAGTGTACATGTATGTTTCTAAGCAGCTGAACCAGCAAAATAAAGCTCTGGAATACCTCCAAGGAGGGTAGGAACACGAAGGCAAAAGCTGTGACCTTCAAAATAGGATCTCAGCTCAAAAGAATTTTAATTTTTAACCACAAACACCCACACTGCTCTTCAGTGTCTGGCATATTAACTACTATTAATACATACACAGACACTAATACATAAGCTCTGAATTAATTCTTATTCTTACAGCTTCAGAGTCCACATATGTTAATAACTTTTGTACCTATAGGCTGAATACAAGAGAAAGGCTCTTTTGCCTGAGGTTAAGAAGTCCTAGTTTGCAATGTCAGTTTAGACTACTTAAAATTCCTTACCCCCAGAGAATCGCCGAAGTAAAATTTATTCAGCTGTTGTCAAGCCTCCCATAATCATGATTGGCAATGGTATCATTGTGTCCATCTGGGAAGAGACACCCCAATGTCTCACTCCTTATGTTCATATCACAGAATAACAGAATCTGCTGATTTGGAAGGGACTTGCAAGGACCATTGAGTCCAACTCCCAGCCCTGCACAGCACCATCCCCATGAGTCACACCATGTGCCTGTGAGTATTGTCCAAATGCTCCTTGAACTCTGTCAACCTTGGTGCTGTGACCACTTCCCTGGGCAGCTGTTGCAGTGCTCACCCATTCCCTGGGTGAAGAACCTTTTCCAACCTAAGTCTTCCCTGGCACAACCTCATGACATTCCCTCAGGTCCTGTCACTGGTCACCACAGTGAAGAGATCAGTGCTTGCCCCTCCTCTTCCCCTCATGAGGAAGTTGTAGACTCCAAAGACATCTCCCCTCAGTCTCCTCCAGGCTAAACAGACCAAGCAACTTCAGCCACCCTCTTTGTTGCCTTCCTTTGGGCTCTCTCTATAATAGTTTAATATTTTTATTACATTGTGGCACCCAAAACTGCCCTCAGCACTCGAGGTGAGGCTGCCCCAGTGCAGAGCAGAGCAGGACAATCTCCTCACTTGCCTGCCTGGCAATGCTGTGTCTGATCCTCCCCAGGACACGCTTGGCCCTCCTGGCTGCCAGGGCACTGCTGACTCCTGTTCAACCTTCCATGGACCAGGACCCCCATGTCCCTTTCCGTGGCACTGCTCTCCAGCCTCTCATTCCCCAGTCTGTCCGTACATCCAGGGTTGCCCGATTCCAGGGGTAAAATCCAGCAATTTCCCTTGTTGAACTTCATATGTTTGGTGATTTCCCAGCCCTCTGATTTGTCGAGGTCTCTCTGCAGGGCCTCCCTGCTTTCAAGGGAGTCAACAACTCCTGCCAGTTTTGTATTGTCTGTGAACTTGCTTAGTGCCCCTTCCAGTCCTGGGTCCAATCATTGATGAAGCTGTTGAAGAGCAGAGGGCCGAGGTTGGAGCCCTGTGGAACCCCACTCGTGACAGGTCCCCAGTCTGATGTCACGCCATTCACTGTAACCCTCTGTGCCCAACCCATGAGCCAGCTGCTCACCCACCACATGATGTGTTTATCCAGCTGGGAGCCGGACATCTTGTGCAGAAGGACACTGTGAGAGACAGCACTGAAAGCTTTACTGAAATCCAAAAAGATCACATCAGCTGGCTCCCCTTGATCAACCAGCTGGGTTACCTTGTCACAAAAGGAAATCAGTTTTGATAAGCAGGACTTTCCCCTCATGAAGCCGTGCTGACAACCAGTGACTGTGTTGTCTTTAAGGTGTTTATTAACCTCCCAGAATAATAACTGAGGTCTTCTCCATGGCTTTACCAGGCACTGGTGAAGTAAAACTAACAGGCCTATAGTTTCTGGGGTCCTTCTCGCACTGCTTGAAAATCAGGACATTCACCAGCTTCCAGTCAGCTGGGACTTCTCTGAATTCCCAAGACCACTCAAAAATCATCAAGAGAGGTTCTGTGATGACATCACCCAGCTCTCTGAGGATTTCTGGATGAATTGCATTAGGTCCTATAGATTTATAGGAATCCAGCTGGAGAAGCAGATCCTGCACAATTTCAGGGTTGACTGGGAGTTGATCACTCTTGCAGTCATGGGCCTCCAGCTCAGGGCACCCTTTGTCCATCATCCTTGTTGAAGACAGAGGCAAAGAACGTGTTAAACACCTCTGCCTTGTCTCTGTCCCTGTTTGTGAGGAGACCATCCTCATCCTGTAGTGGGTTGATTGCCATTAATGTATTTGACAAAGCTCTTTTTATTGTCCCCCACAGTTCTGGCTGGCTTCAGCTGAGCTTTACCCACATGAATTTTCTCCCTACAGTGGCCAACAGCAGCTCTGTGTTCTTCCCATGTCACCTGACCTTGCCTCCAGTAGGTGTACACCTTCCTTTTTTGCCTTATTTCCAAAAGAAGATTCCTGTTCAGCCAAGCTGGTCTTCTGCCTTGTCTGCTTGACTTCCAACATTTGGGAATTGCCTGCTCTTGAGCTCTTAGGAGGTGATTAAAAAGTGACTAACACTGATGGACCCCAGCACGTGCAAAAACATTTTCCCATGGGGATCTTACTCACTAATTCCCTGAGCAGTCTGAGGTCTGCTCTCCTCAGGTTCAGAGTTGAGGTTTTGGCACTTTTCCTTCTGTCAACAGAGATTTTAAACTCAATCACTTCAGGGTCACTGTGGCCAAGATGGCCGACAATCTCTACTTGCTCACAAGATCCTCTCTTTTGACAAGCAGGAGATCAAGGAGGGCATCTTTCCAAGCTGGCTCCCTTAGGACCTGTTGCATAAAGGTGCCATCCAGGTTTTTTAGGAATCTTCTGGGCCAAGTTGTACCAGCTGTGTGATGTTCCCAGTTAATTTCTGGCAAGTTGAAGGACAAGGGCAATTGACTTGGAAGAGTCCCTTAGTTCCTCAAAGAATAATTTGTCATTGTCCCAGCCAGGAGGTCTATAGTAGACTCCCATAACGGCATCTGCATTATTTGTTTGTCCCTTGATTCTTATCCAGAGGCTCTCGACTGTGCCATTGCCAGCGGTGAGCTCCATACATTCTACCCCTTCTATTACATACAGTGCCACCCCTCCACCTCTCCTGCTGTGCCTGAGCCTGTAACCACCCAACTGTGCACTCCAGGCACAGGACTCATCCCACCAGGTTTCACTTCTCAGCTGTGGCCAGATCATATTGCCTTTGATCTCCAATGGCAGAGCACTGTGATGACAGCTGAGGTAAATTTCAAGCCTTAAAAGGACTTTGGATCACAATATAAGGAAGGAAGGTAAGAAAAACACACGTGAAAACTTCTTGTGTCATGTGCAACCTTTCTGCCCACAGATAACTGGATGCAAACATACAAAAGACAACTGAATAAAAAGTAGTTGGACTTATACCTTGTTTTTCAATTTGCTAAATATTCCCTTGACATTAATTGCTCTCAGTGCCCAAGTTCAAACACATATGTAAATAATTAGAGGTTAAAAATATAGGAAAAAGAAAGAACATGAGGGAGAAGAAAGGAAGAATTAAAATATAAAACTAAAGCTGCAGTTTGGCCTACAACTCATTGAAATCTGAGCAAATCCATCTGACTCAGCTGGGAATTTCTTTACTCCTCTTTACACTGAGCTCTAGACATCTAGATCATATGAGCTGTGTGGAGTAACACAGGTATGCAATCCACAACATTCAGGACATTATGATTTGCTTCTTGGCCATCAAACCTCGCATCCTGAATGCAAGTACACTACATTGGTTAGTAAATAAATCAATCACTTTTTAATTGTGCTATAGCTAGTGTGTAGTTATATATGTTATAGCTAGATTTCTGTCATAAACTGTTGAGAAAGTCATGAAGAGCTTATTTGACGGGTATCCTACTTTACAAAAATGAGTCCAAATCAGCTCAAAGTATACTCAAGAGATACAGGATTCCTCAAGGTAAGAGTATGTAATGTGATTACAGAGAGGAAACCATTTGCAATTAGATAAAATTTAATGGAGAGGAAATACTGCAAGGTTAACGATAAGTAAATAGAAAACCAAGGCATGCAACATCTCTTCTGTCACTCTGCAAGCTAATCTTTAGTCAATATTTACTCTTAGCTCTTAGGAAGAGCCTGCATTCATTGGAACTTTGACTGAAGCTCCCTTGAGTTTAACAGATGATAATTCATTTTGACTTTAGGCTACCACAGAAGTGTCCAACCTAAACAATGAAACACATGCTGAAAAGTGTGGAGGCTTGAAGAAACAGGAAAACAGTGCCTTTGATTTGAATCTTCTACATACTTAAAAAAAAGTGGAACTTTTTTGAAAACGTGTTGAACTATTTGGATGGTATTGTTTTAAAATTGCACACTACCATAAGCAAATTGAATAGCATTGGCATTTAAGACTTCTCACACTCTGTTCAAAACAGCTATTCTATTTTTATTCCAGGTGGGGCTGCTCATGAGTGTTCCGCTCAACAGGTATGCACAAAAACCCCTAGGGAAGGATTTTCTTCAGACTTCAAGGTTAAAAAAAGTAATAGAATAATGTTACTATGTTCTAAAACAAGAACTTTTGTAATAAATGGTATTTTCCTTAGCTTGTGTGTATTGCTTATTTAAACCAACTAGTGCACTCAGGATATCATTTAGTGGTGTTCAGAGGTGCCACAAGAGATTGTCTTTATCAGTGCAAGGGTAAGCAGCACAGTCAAAGTGTGGGTGTGCTTATTCTTATCTGGGAGGGCTCACTACATGACAAACATGAGTTGGATTTGAGATGAGCTATGTGAGAACCTGAATGAGGAGGTAAGTGAATATTGGGTGATATCTGCAGACAACACAAGGAAGAAAGAGACTTAAATCCTCAGATACACGATCAGTTTATTATACCGTCCTTTATTCAGTAACCAGTCATGATTGTAAAAGAAATCAACTAAAAATTCCTTACACAGCCCTTAACCTAAAAAACCCAACAAAATCCGATCGAAAATGACATTTTACCTACCAAATCATGACATTATCTTAGATGCAAAAGGACGTTTCTCTATTACTTATATTAGAGTTTTGAATGAATGTTATATTTAATATCTATATGATGCCTCCATAAAGTAACTTCTTTAACAGTAAACACAAATGCACCAGGTTCCTGTTCGTTCTTTTGGCCAGCCTTAGAGTTATATTAATTACTAATGATAGTAAACTGATGCAAGTCTTGATTTGGCTTGAAGACTTGATGGCAGACTATAGTGTACTTGTAATTTTTTAGACAACTGCAGTAGGGAGCTGCCTGTCCATCTGTCACATCTTGTTTTAACTGTGCAATGTGCTTATTAATCAAGAGACTCATAGAAAACAGTATTATTTTCTGAAATATTTATGTGCTTGTTTTCATTTCATGACCAAGCCCATGGCAATCCTCTTGAGCTCTTTCCCTAGAATGGTAACATCAGATCCATATTTCATTTCCCATAAATAATGCAGCTTGTCTCCTGTGGTATGTGGGCTATCATGTTATCTGTAACAGTTTAGTCAAATATTTTTCAATTGCACAAATGCAATAAAGAATGATTTCTTATAACACTGGCCTATTTATACGAGTTTTGCCTGATTATTTTTTTGTACTTTGTTTTCAAAAGGCAAGTTTGAGAAGATATTTTCTTCTTTGCATTGGAAATGTGTAAGTCCTATAGATCAGATAAATGGAAGAATAATACATTCTACTTATTATTTTTTAATTGATCAAACAACTTTTTTCTTTGAAAATTATATTATTAAACTTATTAAAAACAATTTAATTTCCAGAATGGATTACCTTTTTCTGTTCTAGGCTTATGATACCAAAAATGGTTTTGAAATTTTGAAATTTGTGTTAGTGTTCTGAAATACAGTCATCACCTATTCCATCCCTTGTGATTTTCTCACTACATCAGTGTTTGTACAACTCACAGGGAAAGGCCACCCCTTGAATGACTAGTACTTTTCAAAATTCTTGCTAATGCTGATTCTTCACAAATACCACAGTTATCCTAGTAACCAATAGAGAATGTAGGTTATACCTTGTTTTGAATAAATTTTATTTTGACTGATTTCTCCTTTATTTTATACAGAAAGCTTATGGTTTTTTATTTATTCTAAATGACTACATTGCTTGCTGAAAGACATTTTAGCTTTGACTAATAATAGAATAATAGATTAATGGCACCTAAAGATTAAATTCAGTGGAATGAGTTTAACAACACTGATTAAGGCACCTCTATTTGCATGATGAGTATGATATCAATGAAAGAAGTAAATTAACATGTCCTTACTACATTTAGAACAAAAATAAATAAATAAATGTGTATTGTAATTTGGTATTCTTCTCTTCTTCTTAAAAAGCAGTGTTGCAATTTACTTAGCCTTTTCCATCACATCATGACAAGTAAGAAACTTGCTTTTACTAGAGTGAAAGAATAGAAATTCAATCAGTGTAAATTTAATCTGTCTTTGAAAAAAAGAAAGGGACAAAACCTTCTCTTTCATGCAAGGACTTCAGTGGAATTTTGTTAGTCTACATCAATAGTGAACTGGCTTGAGATGCTGCATAAACATGAGAGAGAACTGTGTGTTATTATATGGATTCTGTTCCCTGATGGCTAACACAGTTACATTACTAGAGCAGGAATACTGATAAACAATTCATTTTGATTTCTGTCACTACTATTACATCTAAGAAGAACATTTATTATAATATGATGTTAGAGATGAATCATTCCATTCATGTTCATGTCTCACTTCAATTGTCATTGCTGTCACTAAGAATAAATGTCTGCATCTTCCTGGTCCAGGCTTTTACCTAAGCAATCCCTAAGGTATGTCCCTAGCGACACTTCCAGGGATTTTTCACCTTCATTGTTGTCCAGTAGTAAGTGTCTGGGCTCTTAATAGTAAGGGAATACTACAAGTGGGGGTTATGAACAGTCATCCCTTTCTTTCATGTTTAGCAAATCTATACTTAGCACAAGGCAGAGGAACATTGCTCAGTTGAAAAAGAAACCACAAGGAGGTGTAGGTATTCATGGGTTTTTGTAGACTAAATGCACATGGAGAATCTTCCTTTCTCATATTTTTGTCTACAGTGGAGTTGAACAGACTAAGTGTCAGCATCTGTAATGTAGGTATCCACACCTAAGGCAGCTATCAGTACTTGAGGGAGAAAAATGTCAATTTATCTAATCTTAACGGGGATGTCTCAAATACGTCAGATGAATCATGGTCTAAAAGAGTTGGTTTCTCTCTACACTAATAAAAAGAGCAGAAGAAATGACAGATGTTAAAAACTAGGTGAAAATACTTTTTTCCACAGTCTGAGACAAAATGTTAAAAGATTCCTTTAAATTATGTAAGGAACAGCTAATACAAGTTTCCAGCTAAAAACCTTCTGTAAGTCAGCTCTCCTGTAGAATTAAGAATGCTTTTTTCTTCCCCCCACTCCCCCAGGAAAATCATAGAAAAACTGTATGTCCTGAAATAAAATGACTGTGCACAGGAAAGGTAACGAAAAATGCTGTTGTGAGGAAAATGAAGAATGGGAAAGAGAAGTGGTGTGGTATTTGACATATATCTCCTCGATGTATGTACTGTCTAAAAGCAAAAACATTAATAGCAATGGTAGTTAGAGGAGCTGAGTGATAAACATGCTAAGAACAAAATAATATGCTAAGAACCAAACAAGGTACGTTTCTTCAAAGATTACACTATGAACACAAAGATACTTTCTGATTTAGTTTAGAAAGATCTATTTTGGAGACCCCAAATACCCTAGCCAAGAGACAGGACTAGTGACATGTTACTCTTGTCTTACCTCTATAAAGAAGAGACTAGCTGCTGACGTTGGATGATGATACATGTAGGCGGTCACGAGGATAGCTGCAGCCACGATGAGGACCAGGACCAGAATGCCAACAATTAAGCCGGCATGAAGCGTTCCGCCTTTCTTCTCCGCTGCGCTGTCATCTGTGGAAGCTGCACAAAGAGCACGCTTAGCACAGTAACTTATACCTTTCCCATTCCATTACACAGATGGCAACTGAGCATTTCCTTTTTCTGTGTTATATATACCTTATTTCCTACAGCCTAAGTTGGAAAAAGATATTAGATGTCTCTTTTCTACAACTGGGTACTCTCATAATCTTAATGAAAAGACTTTCAAATGTTTTACTGATTTTAATTCAGTAAATAATAATTCAATAAATAATATTAACATCCTTTCTTTTGAATGTAAAATGGAGAGTCTGAAGTTCCTAATTACTTTAATAATAAATTTTGCTTCAGTTTTCTTATAAAATTATTGCAGTTGTCCAACAGACAAAAGGTAGTAATTGAATACATTTTAACCTTTGTATTTTTCTTTAAATATTCCAGTTGAGACATGCCACAAAACCTTGTGAGGTCTAGCTATTAAACACATTCTGAAAGCTGTATTCATTAGCTTGTAGAAGAGTTTGGAATCACTCCTTGCAACTGAATCAGACAGCCAAAAGTCCTGGATGGATGAAAACTATCCTGCAATATTTTGATCTTGGTCATCATACCAAAGTATTACAGAAGACCATCCGTTTACCAACTTTAAACCAAGAGGCCACTCACGCTATGCTGCTGTCAGGATAAAAGAGGGCTACCTCTGTCACACAAGCAACTCGTCAGCAGTGCTTCCAAATAAGTGACCGAAAGTCTTTCAACAACAGTGTAACCTTTGGGGGAAAAGGTTCTTAAAATATCAACCAACGCCTGTAGAACTGCTTGTTCTTCATCATACTCTTACATAAAAGAATTACTGGTCTGCCCACTTCTGCAGGCAAAAGAGCCATTCAGAAGTCCTAGGTTCAAGAAACACCAATAGAGCACTGGTAATTTGACTTCACAAACTTCCATCATTCTCCTAAAGATTCTTCACCCAGAGGGTGGCTGGGCATCCCAGGGAAGTGGTCACAGCACCAAGCCTGACAGAGTTCAAGAAGCATTTGGACACTGCTCCTGGGCATATGGTGTGACTCTTGGGGCAGGTTCAGTGCAGGGCCAGGAGTTGTACTTGACGGTCCTTGTGGGTCCCTTCCAACTCAGCATCTTCTGTTATTCTGTGTGATATTCCCACTGCTTTTTGCTTTTCTGGAAATACTTCTAATCACTCTCATGCCTTACTCCATACATTTGTCTCTGGTCTTGCTTATGAGAAATTTTCTTTCAGTTCCACTTGTAAATTTCCTCTCAGCATTCTTGTTTGGCAAGCTGACTATAATGAAAATCATTAATATCTGCAATCATCCTTTTTGCTGTGCCATCCCTTTGAACTATTTGTTTGGTTGTCTTGGAGTGCTATGTTCTCTGTGGTCAGGGACTCCCTTTTATTTGTTCTTTGAAGGTAGATATTGGGTTATGAGTATCACTTCAAACAAATCAGTGCTATTGTTATTAATAGTAACAACAACAATAACAACAACAATGGCAATAAGTGTACATCGTCTTTTACCACTTATCTGAGTGGAGTAGAACACTCCATGCTAATGTTAAAATAGAGAATTAGAAAATAATAGAAGAAAGGCATATTGATGCAGGTAGTGGTAAATGCCTTGCATGAGGGGCAATAAAAGAAAAGAGGAACAGTTAATCTGATTGAGTGTTACAGCTCGGCAGGACGTTTCTCACCAGACCAAAGAAGGCTGCATGGCTCATCACCCAGCAGATTGCATGGCAGTGTTGCAACAATAGTAAGAAAGGGAAAATGAAGATGCATTATCTTAGCCAAGACATGTATCTGTTACTCCATGTAATAGTTATGAATCTCTGGGGGCAGAGAAGGGATTCATGTACACATCCCTTGTCTTTGTCCATATTTCCTCAGTCTTGATTCAGGACAGTTAAAACCCTACAGTGTTGCTCTGCTCTTTCCCATAATGTCAGCAACACTTTGTGGAGTAAGGACCTGAGTAACAGAATCAGAGGTTAAAGAAAAAGATCCCAGTAAATGGGGAAGCTAAACTAGGGTGTGGAAAGCATTAATGATTTTAATAAAAAATTGCAAACATGATCCCCACTCAGGTGCAGCCTAATCCTGAAGGTATCTTTCTTTTTAAAAGTTCATGAGTATCTGTTCATACAGGAACTTCAGTTTTTTGTACTGATTTTGGACATGAATTTTGAGTTTACACATGAACAGGATCTAAGATCCAGGTCTCTCCTTGCCAAAATCCTACAAAGGGATTCACTTTGCTTTCTTAAATCTTAGTTCATACAAATGTGTAGGAGCTTTTGAAATAGAAAAGTAGTGTCAGACCTGTTTGATTGTATTTTATGTTTTTTTTTTAAACAGTACATACAGTGAAAATTTCCAGGCCATTCTTTCTACTGAAGTGGAGGAAAGGAGATATTGCCTAGAATCTGGAAGATCTGTTTTCAAATTTTCAAAATTATCTCCCAAAGAGTTATTAAAATACTTCTTACTAGTTATAGCACTATATAAAAAAGGATGAAAGATTCATGGAGAAGACAGAAAAGAAAGGTGACCCAAAAAATGTTCCTCTTATTTTCAGACAGCAGAATCTTGTACTTTACATATCCATTAATATTCACTTCATCTGAGAATAGATGAACGTATAGAAATGCTTGTCTTAGTTTCTGTTCATGCACTGTAACAATTATTTAGTTCTTGCACATATATTTCAAATTGCCATACAAATGGAACTGAAACGCCATCAGGAAAGACCTGCTTGATTGTACATCCTCGTGGTTGGACTATAATTCCCACTTCTGAAGAGTTAGTTGTGAATCACCCTACCAAGAAGCAACTGCTCCCACAAAGGAGCAGAGGATTCATAGCTTGTTTGTCTCATAATTGTCTTTTTGACAGTTTCATACTCTACCTCAATGTCACATTTGTGCATCAAAAACTACTTTGTCACTTACCCATTTTCAGGCCGATTTGCACTAAATGAATGATTTGTATTATTACTAAGTTATGGCTGAAGGCATAACATCATATTTTGCATATTAAAAAATGCTGGACTTCAGCAAAGGTCCTAACCACTCTGTAAAGGTCATCACTTTAATCCCTTTTGATCTGATATTTTCTTAGCCTTCAGCTTTGCAAACTAGAACACCGTCTCTTCGAAAGCACACAGGTGTCAACTGCCTGCCCAGATTTTGGCTAGTTGGGGGTGGAGCACTGTGTGGACATCATTGCAGTGATCAGAATGCCAAATGCAAAAAATAATGAAACAAAAGAAATGCTTTCCTTAAATTACAACAAGTTTAAGTAACTTGTAATTTCCATAATTGAAATTCAGTCCATTGACCCCAGGGCTCAAATACTCATGAGAAATTGATTTCACTCTCTTTGCACAGAGACAATAAACAGTGTTGTCAACATTGAAAATGCTCTTTGCTGCAAAATCAACTGTCAGTTCTTTTAAAAAGCCACCAAGGGAAATAGATGAAAAAACAAGGACTTGGAAACTTTTTCAGGTGTAGAAATCTTACTAAGATTATCACAGGACACCTGTTGTTCCTGGCAAGGCTAAACCCGTGGGAGGCTACTTGTTTTATGACCAATCCTTTCCCAAAAGGAGTATTCTCAATGGAACTTTCCTCAAACTTTCCATTTCTTATGCTCAAGAAGCAATTCTTACATATAATATACTCTATATTTATAATGCCTTCTCAAACTCTTAAATGCATAAAACTTTTAGGCAGACTGAGCTTGTCAGTATCTCCAAGGTCAGTCTGCTTCTCATTAGGTGCTGAATTACTGGATGGAAAGTGCAAGTAGCTTTTTTTCCCCTAATATAAAGGCACAGAATCCAAACATGAAATAACTGTTCTGTTGCTGCAATGTTGTTTAAGAATAAGTGAAAAAATAATTTAAATGTTCTCATTGTTTCCATTATAAGCACATAAAGACTATAAAATCTTTGATTTAAAATAACTGTATTCTTTCTCCAGTTACTGCTGGGCTAGCTTCCTCTGGAGTAGGGAAACAAAAGAACTCAAGTAATGAAAATCTTGTCTAGCCTTGGCACACGGGGAGTCAGCGACGCTGACTTTAACAGAACAAAGGTGTCTACAGAGACTGCTTTTTAGTGTTTACAAACTGCTACTCGCTGTCTGTAAACACACTGAGGATACATTGTCAACATTATTTTTCTCATAACTGCATACTAACCCTTGAGGTCTGCAAAATAATGAAATACACTGTTTTATATTATCTAAATTTAAGGTTTATGAAAAGTTTCTACTGTGATAGTTTTACATACGAGAAAACAAAATTGTGATACACACATTTACACCTCTTATGATATGAGATGGAAAAGGGTTTAATTTCCAGAGATTACTATCTCTGTCTGTGAGCGCAGAGATACAAAATATTTTACAGGAAAACTGAGGAAAAGCAGAAAAACTTCTGGCACTTCCTGGCCGGAAAATTTCCTTTATATAAAGTGACATGGAACAAAAGGTGAATGACAGATAAAATGTAGAATTTCATCGTGTAGACTTGGAAAATAAAATTTTGCTTTTCCCTCCAAAATTCCTTTTTACTTTTTACTCTTGCATTTTGATCAGATGGTAAAAGACCATCTGGAAAAACACCATTGCAGTTGAACCTCCAATTCAAACTCACATGCCCATGAATCATTAAGGGATAAAACGCAATACCTTATTTGACCCTCCTGACTGACACACAAAACCAGGGATATAGATGATTTAAATAGCAGCAATCAGCCTGAAGATGATAACTCAGTACTAAACTTTGTTCTCTTCTCCCCTTTTTTACCAGAAGAATGAATTTTCTCCTTTTTGGTCCGCCAATGAGCAGAAACCTTCCCTTGCTGCGTGATCTGGGGTTAACAAGCAACTACAGATCAAGTTCACCCACCAGCCCTCCACCCTATTATATATGTTGTTTCTAGCCTGGAAACTGTATCATTCCTGTTAGTGTGACTGTGGGTTGGAGTTAATAGGCTCCTGCCAAGAGGGAGGACATAATGTTTAGTACAGCTGAGCACACAGGGTTACAGGTACAGTAAGCTCAATAGAGCCACCAGATTTTTCCCCTCTTCTGGACCTCCATTTACATCTGGAATGTGAATCTACGTGGAGACTCCTTGCTTTATGGGGCAGGTATATGGTTCTTCAAACTCAAGCTTTTTTCCCTGTACATAATGCAGATTCCTGAAAAGATGATTAATGACCTATGGGAGGGAATAAGGGAATGTGCAGTTGGAAGGATTCTCCAGAGACTCAAGGGAATCCCCATAAAAATTTTCTCTGTACCTTCTTTAGGAACAGCATGCTCTGGAGTTCTCAACTTATTCACAGTAATGGTGTGTGATATTCTTGATTTGTGGGTTCAATCCTGTAGCATTTGTTAACATTTTAAGGTTAAGCCATTTCTTTACTTGGTTTCAAGATGATTTATAAAGTTATGGCTCAGCTAATGCTTTAAAAATTGATTTCCAATTGCATGTAAGAAATGAAAGGTGGTCTCTGAGTGAGAATATTATGAACTATAACACACAAAAATCAGAATTCAGTGTCTGGCTTTGCTATCAATTTTCTGTAGGACCCAGGGCAACTCAGTAAGTCTCTCCAAGACTGATCAACTGCTTAGCGTAGTAAATTGATGAGAATACATTACAATCAAATTCCTCTGTTTATAGGATGACAGTACTCTAAACATGTTAGCTAAGGGCTTTCATTCTTTTGCTCTAAAAACCTAATGCTACAACAGTTGTCATCTGTATTAATTTTAGTTTGAGCTGCTTGAGACCATATAAGCCATTACAATACGTAGTAGCATCAAACAGCTGGCATCATGAAGCTCAGTATTGTACCAGGAAGGACCACACCATTTAGCTGGAAAGGTAGGTGACTCAAATCCAGATAAGCAAAAAGTTAGCTATTTATAAGTATTTCAATTCTGTCACCCCACTGACTCCTCTTGACCCTACTGAAAGCAAACAGAAGACAATAAGGTAAATTAGGCTGTTCCTGTCTAATCCTGCATCTAATGCTTGTAGAGTTACTCACCAGAGTACCCACCACACCTTTGGGAGACAGAACAACTTCAGGTACTTCAATATCAATGCAAAATGTACAACTCTATCACCTTCCTTCACCTGCCCTTCATTTTTCCCATTCTTTACAGTAACCCATGCACACCAATGTCAAAGCAGTGTAGAAAAGATTGGAGGAGGCTAACTGCAAAACTGGGTTAACTCCATGTAAAATAGGAAGTTAAAAAGACAGAAGATCATGGGATCTTTGTGTGCCCTAGCTGTCACACTGCCATAGCACTGTGACAGCAAAAGGAGCAGATGCTAAGACAAAACACTAAGTAAAGCAGCCTTTTCTTAAAAGTTTATCCAGTTTTTTACATGTAACCCTCCTTAGGATCTGCATTTAGGCTACAGGGGGTTTTCACATTAACCCTTTGATCTGGTACAAAGTCAACAAAATGTAAATGTGTAACAAAGTCAGCTGTGTGTGCCTTTGCAGCAAAGTTATGTACGAGTGGGATACCATACATCATTTTCTATCTGTCTTAGAAAAGCGAAGAGAAACTAAACTAGTATGCTAGACTTTGATACAAGTTGAAGTGTCTACACATAGCTGTTCTCTTTCTTTTACATCATGCTTCTTTAATGTGATATGTAATACTTAATATGACTAAATCCTCTCTTTTTTCATGAGAAAAGACTGGAAGAAAAGGTCTGCATCTTTGCCTGCAGGTTTCTGGATAGGAATGGAAACAAAACACATTAGCTAGGACACTCTGAAGAGAATTTATTTAAGGAAACCTTGGGTGCCTACGAACAAGATGACCATTCTTGGTATGTAATTTAGATTTTTCTCTGTAGCTGGTAGAGTTAGGCACCCCTACAGAGCAACATATCCCAGTCTGGGCACTTCATTTAGCATGACCTTAATTACTTCCTCTTGCCTACTGCTTGCCACTGGCTAGGAGAAAGGCCTAAAAGAACAGCTTGTGGCTTCCTGGCTAACACCAGATGAGATGAAGCCGCTGGAAGGTCATTTCCTGTAGCTAGGCTAAGTTTTGGCAATAAAACAAACCTATATCCTGTCAATCTTATCTTATACAAAATCCACTTTAAAACATTTTTAAGCCACCTCAAAGGTTAGGTTTATAATTTTTTAATTTATTATGTTTTACTTTAAAATTGGGGAAGATTCAGCTAATTTATAGTGACTTAGTAAGCTGAGTCACTTGGTTTTGGACTGTGTGGTCATAATAACTTTGTTTATGTCAAAAATACTTGTTTTGCCTAAAAGATTGGCTTATTTCTTTGGTGAAAGTTCTAATTTTCTGAATAATTTAGCAAATTAACATATTAGGAAAAATAACTTATATGACTCTTATCAGGCATTAGCTGGGCTTTAACATCTTGCAGCTGGAGTTCAGGTACACAAGAAAAAAAGGACTACATTTTCTCCATAATTTGGAATAGATCAGACTGCAATTTTTAAGAGAAGTTAGGAAGAGAAATGACTAATGGAAGCTTTCCAGACATAAGACACTACTGGAAAAAAATAGTCTTGGGTAAGTTTATCACTGTATATAAAGTATGTAAAAGTACCCTTTTTTCCAAAACTTTGCCTACATTTTGGTCATTTCTTAATGAGTTTCCTAATCTCTCAAAATCAAATTAAGCTCTATATAGCACAAGTGTTAATCCTGTTAGTACATCCCTGTTAGTTGTATCTATACCATCATTGAAAATGTCCAGACGAGAGTGAAAATAGCATGATACTGACATTTCCCAGAACTCCCTATGCTGGGATGACCTTGTTAACAAATAAATAAAACAGCTTTCTTCCTCAGGCAGGTTTTTTTTTTCGCACAGCTTTCCTTTTTTTAAACAGAAATTTCTGTACACCTTGATGAATGAGAACTGTAGCATTTTTCTGATACCTGCTGTCCAACAGACATAGATTTTTCTTTTGAGTTTTAAAGCTGAAGAACTGTGGGGACTCAGAGCAATCAAATCATAACAACAAAGTGTCTAAAAAGGTCAAATAAAATGTCTAGACTTGCTGGCCAATCATCTAAATCATCCACCAGACAGCTCTCAACAAAAAAATACTGCATTATGGGATAGCCATGGCCAACTTCTCACAGTTTTTATGAAAAATTAGGCTTTTAAACTGTTTAGTTGGTTGTGTTAAATTTTAAGAAAATAGAAAACCAACAGAATCTAAAATTAATAACAAAAAATACTTATGCATTTTTAGTGCTGGACATGTCTTAGAACTTATAAAATGATTGTTATTTTAAGGACAACCAAGATATAACAACAATTGTGATAGCATGCCAGCTGTATTTTAAAATGGTTTAGGCATGTATGTAATAGGCATCTGTCATGTCTGTAAAGATAGAGGGTAGGCAGAAGAAACAAAAGCAAGCAAATCTGAAATGTACATTAAGATATGACAAAAAACTGTGGATGGATTATAGCACAGCTGCAAAAGATTTTCTCATATAATTAAAAGGTCAAAGCAGTATGACCAGAACAAAATATTTAAATTTATAATAAATTATAAATTTATAATATTTGGTTTCAAAAGTTCTAGACAAAGGTGAGACGCAGAATTTCTATGGAATCCTTTTGTTCTACCTAACCAGATATTGACTGCTATCACCCAAGGACACATCAGACTATAGGCAATCATTGATCCAATATAGCTTTGGTTTTCCATTATAAAGGGTTCCCTTTCATTAGAGTTTAAAGGATTTAGTGTGAGAAAGTAAAGACCCTGTATTCGTGACCTGGAATAATCTACTCCTTATGAAAGGCTGACAAACCACAGAGAATCAAAGAATGTGCCTGTGGCTGCAGAGGTTTTATCTGAGTCTAATCTAGGGGACATTGGAAAATTCAATGTGTAATTGAAGATTCATCAAAAAGAACTACTCAGATTAAAAGCTACGTTTACTGTATGAATGAGAAATCCTGGAGTGTTGCTTTGCTTTTGTGTTGTTTGAAGAAATTTTCTTTTCTTTTTTTAATTTCAAGAATTAAATAGAACAGCTCAAGGAAAATGAAAAATCACATCAGGTGTTGGTTTGTCCTCCGAAAATGCAGCAGCATTCTCTGTGGAAATGAACTTTCTATATATAACCGATGCCTCAAACCCTACACCTCACCTACCAAGTAGGCCACAGCCATCTATCACTTGCTCTAGGATTCAACACTTTTACAGAGTTTTTCTTCTCAGATCCTGGGCACAGAACAGACAAGTGAAAAAACAATCTTATTGCAATTCCCAAACTGTGGTAGTGCAAACTTTAGTGTTTGAAAATATCTATGTTCAGAATTGGTACATTCTATTTTTACCTTGTTATATGAGTCAAATGGTTTGTCCCTGTTCCCTCCCTTACTCCACCTTTTACCTCAAAGTCGTTCCCCTCCCATGGCTACCTTTCCATCACCCAGACGCCTCTCTTTATTCCAGCACCTTCTCCATCCATCACCCAAACCCTAGCCCTCTGACTTGTCAATCCCCTGAAACCCCTTCCCCTTTTACCAGAAAGTTCTGCTGTATTTGATTTCTCGTTGGTTGTATTAAGTGTCATTTACCTTTAGGAATGGTTATTGGTGTTATGCAAATGTCTCCCCTCCCCAAGACCCTCCTATTGTGTCCCCTGATTGGTTGTAACCCATTTCCGCCTCCTGTATCCACCTCCCCTTAAAAGTGCATGTTCCCAATGATTTGTGGTTCAGTTGGTCCTGACGGGTTCAGGAAAGTAAACCGCTCTCTGGACATATTGGACTGACTGACCCTTCCTTCACTTCTCTACCTCTGAGCACGCTGCTGCCTTGTGAAGGGAGCTCTGTGCTCCCTAGCTGCTACCTAGCATCTGGCTCTGAGCCTAGGGGCAGCCCCTATCCTACAGCAGTTCCTGTGCTGAGCTAGCCGGGACACAGCTGAGGGTCAGTGGCACGGGACCACTGCACCAAACTGAAAGGAAGTTGTATGTGTTTTCTAAACCCCACTTTTGGAATTGTTTTTTATATAACAGCATACTGTTTTGAGTTGTGTATGAGATGCTCATGATGGACAGCTGCCTGGTCCTGGGTCAGCCACCTGCCACGGAGCGCTGGGTCACAGGGCAGAGTGTGGGCACAGTTCAGCCAGGAATATGCCTCCACTGCAGAGCAGACATGGAACAGGAGAATGAAGTGCTGACTGTTGACCTCTAAGAGCACTGAAGCACTTGCCACAATAAAATAAAAACCAATTTGATTTCAAGAGAGAAAGAAAGTTCCAGGGACATTTTCATAGACAAAATGCCTAAAAGTACCACCCTGAGTTTACAGATCACCTTACTCCAAGGGATTACTTATGTGTCAAAGCAATGTCAAACAACACCACCGCCAACAAATGGACAATTCAATGCCCAATACAGCGTGTGACTAGCCGTGCTGTGGTTAGTGACAGCAAAACGGCAGAGGGGAGACTGGCAAGGAAGAGGATGACAACAGCTCCCTGTGGAGTGAACAGATCTCTGATTTGAGGGAAGGAGAAAATAATGGCTGAATATGACTATAAAACAAATGACAGGAAAACAGACCAACAAGCTAAGTGGCACCTGCGCTCGGTGTTTTTTCAAAACTTGAATAGTTCTCTGTGAGGGTCCTGAGAAACTGCTATATCTCAGCTGTTCAGGACTGCTGTATGTGGGACCTCTGCCCGTGATGTTGGGGGTCCCCACGCAAGCTCAGGTCCAAACCTAAGCTATGTTGTAGATGAACCTATATTCAGTCCCATCTCTGATCTTGTGTCCTGGACCAACACTGAAGGTAACTTGTCTCCAGTCCTGTCCATGGACTATGCCTCCTTGGATGGGCCTTGGAGCTGTTTATCCTTCTGCTGCTGCAGAATCCCTGTGTAGACCTGGTTCATCATCTCACCTTCTCTGGGACCAGTGATGGGAGCTGCTTCCTCTGGTCCTTTCCTGAGCTGTCTGTTGGCAGCTGGGCCACTTTGCTACGTCGCTTTTCCCTTCCTGCCTTGCCAACCTGGCTTGCTGCCTTGACCCTGGGTCTGCCTCATTGCTGCAGACTCAGCTGAAGGTCACTAGACCTGAGGTGACCCCAGCTGCTTCCCCTGAGCTGCTAGACTCACCCTGTGCCATGCCTGTGCCTGCTGCCACACTTGGCTACCTGTTCCCTTGATCCATGAGAGAAACTCGGTGCTCCCTGCTTGGAAAGACAAAGTCAATAATGTTCCCCTTTTTATCACTGGAAATATGATTTATTTAAATTTGCTCAGCAAATCATCCTCTGCTTTGATAGACCATTCTGAAGCCTTCAGAAATGAACCCAAATCTTCCTTTTTACCTCAGCAAACTCTACTTTGGCAGCGAACACAGGTGCAGGCGACGTCTAACAACTCAGTCCTATTCTAATAGGGAAATTCTCATCTGCTTCAAAGGGAGAAGGAACAAACCTCAGGCCTCAGTCCTTGAACTCACAAAGAAGAGGACAAAAGCAGTCCCCTGCAGAGCCTCATTTAACAGGGGCTTTCATCGGTATGACAAGCTGATTTTATTAAATTGCACAGGGAATGTGCATGGAGAAATGCAGGATCTCTGCTAGGACGGACGTAGATATAAACTGGGTATGCTTATTAACAAAATGTCATGTAATAATTCACTACTATGAATGACTTTATAACACAATATTATTATTATTATTAGAACTAGCACTATATACTCTCTTAATACAGTTAAATAAAAATGGCATTATTATGGTCAATAACTGTATTAATACTACATTACTAGTCAGTAACTGTATTAATACAATTAAAATTTATTTAATATGTCCATAGTCGAATGGGCTCTTTTGTTGTAGAATTATAAAGAGAGCTATAAATGTTTAGCTTCCTAAGCAGTTCCTAAGCTTATTTGCCCTACATATCTTCCACACAGATATGAGATGCTGGAGTCCCTTGAGAGTCTGGTAAAAAATACTCCTACAATCTGATTTTGATTAATAAAGTTCAGTGGGGTATAATTTGACAAAATACTGACACTATTTACAGACAAAAAAATCCCCTCTTACCTGCATTATCTTTTAGGTGCAGTGCTATCTTGGTGTCATCTGTAAAGGAAATTCACAGTTAGTTTAAGGAAAATGCATTTTTCTAGGTCATGAATCATTTTAGTAATCAGTTTCTAATGTTCAAGAAGTTCCACGACAAGAAAATTATTTGGTACTCAACTCAATGAGAACTAGATTGTGGTGTTTCTTACGTTGAGCACTACACTTTCTTGCCACTAAAAAAAAAGTCATTTATGAGAGTATTAAAGCATTCAGGAAGATTCAAAACACTGGCAAATAAGAGTATTAGAGTCTGTCTCATAATGTTTATAACTAATTTATATATGTTACATGTTCATACATAGCTTGAGCATTCTATCATATTAAGGACTATATGAACCAATATATGACAATAAAGTAAGACAATGACTTAGTTCCTTTTTGAAGAATCTTGAAAAGATCTACTAATATTAAACCCTATTACCTTCCATATTCCTCTTTTTCTTGTGAATTTTAATGAACAGAATGCCAAGAATATTCTTTTTAATGCAGTCCAAATGCTGCATTGACAATTTCTAAACTTTTATCACTTTGAAAAAACCCAGCCTTTATTATCAGTAGATTTCCACCTTTAAATGCCTTCAGCTCAGATTTTCCTGTCACAGGCCACTTGGAAAATCTGCCTGTTCCTATTACTTTTTCTTATGTTAACATACAATTTCAACGAAGCACACACACATACATGTTATAGATGTTCCTTGATTAATCTGAGCTATCTTGCCCAGATGAATTTCCTCCAAAACCAGGAAAGCAGGATATCCCAAGCTCAAAAAGGCAAGATTTAACCAGCCAGTGGTGCAAAGATGAGAACTGACCCACCATTATTTACCCAGTTAATTTGGTTCAGAAGCCTAGAGAAATTATTTCACAACAATGAGCACTACATGAAAAGAACAGTGTCAACTGACTGAAAAAAATTAAACAGGCATATTTTAAAGAAGTTTTTAGTTTGAGTTACCTATAATTTTCACCTGGCTAAATAGAATCCATAAAAGAATTACAAATTCATTAAGTTTATTATGGGAACTTCTTCTAGATTTAGCAGGGACATTTACTACTACTATTTCAGCCGGTTTTGGACTATGGCATGAATGTAAAGGAACGTGAAAAAGTCATTGTAACCGCCAGTTTTCTAGAAGTCTGCCTGAGTTGCCCTTGCTTCTCCAGCAGCATCCCCTCCTCCAGCCCTCATACCCTTTGCACCTTACTGGTGCAAGAGTGAGCAATTTAAAAACAGTTTCCAGAGAGAGCCTTAACTACAATTCCCAACTCCTTCTGCTGCCCCAGAGGGAAAAGGTCATCATCAACACATACTTTAAGGAAATAAATATCTTTCTGAGTTGTAAATTACTTTTTTCCAGTGTAAAAATGCAGTGTGCATTTTACATCACCTTCTGTGGGCAGGCTAGTTGGCAGGTGGGAAGTGGTGGATCCTCTGGTGGTTGTTAAAACTCTGAACCTTGTGGTGGTTGGCAGAAGGGTGGTGGTGGAGTACAGGGGTGTTTCAGTTGTGTCTATATTCTTCTCACAAATCTTATCTTTTGACTGTTGGGAAACAACAGAAACAAGGAAGAGAAAAATAATTCTAAGTGGAAACTGTCAAGAATGAAGAATTTAATCATGGACAAGATGCTGTGATAAAAAGAGTGAAAATAGACACCTTAGATCAGGAAATTTCAAGAGCTTTTTCTTTTAATTTTCCTTTTTTTCCCTTTTCCCCTTTCAAGTACTCTATGCAGCATTCAGCAACATAAATTTTTTTCATTTATCTGCAAAATTTACAACTCTTAATTGTTAATGACAAAGTTTCAAAATCACTCC
>WEIT01000989.1:6827-31069 GCA_013389985.1 Dryoscopus gambensis | reverse complement strand
ACGCTGTTTTGAGTTGCTAGAAATAATCATGAGGACTGGAAATGTTATTCATTCCAGAACAGTTACAGTGTTTTAGTGTACCAAAATACTGCATTTTTTTTCTCTTTTTGAGGAAATTGGAGATTTTCTGAGAGTGAATACACCTACAGCTTTTAGTTCTGTTACCTATTGTGGGCAGGTGCTCTTGTGATAAGTGTAGTTTAGAGAAGACAGATATTTAATTGGTTCAGAAATCTTTTCTCAGCTTGTAGTACAGGTGGGCTTCCTGAGAAATAAGGAAGATGGTAGGAGCAACCTCTTTAGGTTGCTTTTCTACAAACTAAATTGTTCCTGTGGAAGATTTTTTTAAAAGCTTTCATCCTTTTTAGCCCTGTTAGATGGCACAGTTGCAGCCTTCCTGGTCTTTTTTGGTAGTATTTAAAATAGAAACCATTGGAGAAGTGGCAGGGAAAAAAAGTGAGGTCATATCTTTTCTTTGCTGGTATGTACCAAGTTCTGGTGAGAAGAAAAGTTGCAATGGCCATTAAGAAATTCTGGAGAACTGATCCTAGAAAAAATGCAAGGGCTCTACCATTGTAACTCCATATCAATCAGTCCCTATTAGGATTATCATAACATGCTATTTATCAGTAAAAGAAAAAAACTTAAAAAACCTAAAAGACTGACACAAGGTATTTTGTATTTGTAGGGATCCTGGCCAGTTTATGCCTTATGCAAATCAAGATTTGGTTTGTCAAAATTGTCCTTTCTCAGCTTTTGTTTCTCATTTGCAAAATGTAGCAATGTTAACTCTAAAAGTTGCACCCCTGCAATGAGAGCTGCACAGAAAGCATCTGTGCAGGAAACAGATGCTAAGAATTTGTTTATGTTAGCAAGTAAAATACAGCCCTTTGTCTTTAGGAAACACAGGCAAAAGGACATTAAAGCCATCAAGAAGATGAAATAAAGCAAACAATATACTGTTCAAAAATATGCGTAAATAATTTCTGACTGTAAGAGTGGATGTGAACAACACAGAGGTTTTCATTTTCAGTCAGTTACTATGTTACAGTGTTCTGTAAGGCTAAGAAAGTAGCTAATTTGAAAAAAAGAAAAAAACCTCAACATTTTTTTAAAAGCAATTAATTTTATTATGTTGTTATTGTAGTTTCCTAGTAAGAACTGTAACTTAATGTCTTCCTGTGTTGGCCATTAGTACAAATCTATGCTAATAGTAGTCGCATTTTCAACTGAGAAGGGCAGGATGTACTATAAATAATAGTTTGAGAGCTGGAAATCAAAGTGAATGAATACTTTGTTCACTTCTAGCCTTATCTTTATTTCATCTGTTGTTTGGTGCTTTCATATGCACTGTTCAACTCCTTTGCAAAGGTCCAGATCATGGAGTGTACCAAAGGCAAAAAAATACAAGTAATCCTAGTATCAGGTTTTGATATGGATCCACTAATACACTTTTTTTTTTGCATAAAATACCGTTATCTGAATCAACAGGAGGCATTGTTCAGTGTTATAGAAATATTCTTTGTCACTATACAAGTCAGCCTTCAATGGCTCAATTAACAGTATTTAGATCCCTTCTTTTTGTACGATTTAATACAAGTACTCACATATTCATCATTTGACTCTTCATTTTGTTTATGTTTAAAGTAACAAGTGGTCCTAGATGCAGGGAGATCTTAAATCTGTGTATTTAATTAAAAAAAACCCTGCAAACTTATTTTTAAGTGCACTTCTTTCTTAAGGAGATGGTTATTTTAAAAATTTTGAATTAATAACATAAACTATAACTATGGGGTCTAAAATTTTCAAGGGGATTACAATATTTTATATTAAATGGGACTCTGTATACATCCATTAACTAAATATTTTTCTTTCAGGTAATAAGAACACTAGTACAACATTAACTCTTCTTCATTAGTCTGACAAATCTATTCCATTACTTTACTTCTCAGATATTCCATAATACAAAATGTAAACCTGAGATGTGAGTTGAAATGTCTTTTCAGGCTACTTTGATGACTTTGGACAGATGGACCTGGATTAATCTTGGTTGACTTCAGATGACTATATCTCAGCTAACCCTCCTAAACTCCCTCTACTCATTGTAGAGAAATAAGCACTTCTGGACTTGGTTCATCTAAATTGCCTTAGACAGCCACTTTTAGATGAAATAAATATCTGAAGTTGCACAGAATGTATTTCATTCTCTTTGTTACATTGCCCTTCTGGGAAATGAAGAAAATAGTGCTGTTCTGTAGCTGCCATATCAACATAAAAGGAGGGATAAATAATAGAAAAAGGTGATCAAACTGGATAGTCCATCAACCCCAAAGATTCTGATTTATCTGTCCCCATAAATGTGCGGCAGTGTGGACAATGAGTCAAACAAGAGGGAACATACAGAAATGGGATGAGTAATACATGACTGTAGACTATGACATTGATCTGAAGTGCTGATGCACTCCATTAAGCATAGCAGGATGAGACAGCTGGAAACTAACACAAGGCAGGATCATCTCACCCAATTAAGATTATTTTGAATTAAGGCTATTTTTTTCATATGCATATACTCCATGCAATATGTATAATCTTATTGATGTTATCAACATGTACTTAAACAAACCGGATCACAAAGTTTTGCTATAGCAAAACTGTAGGGTAGCAAAACTTTTCATCACTCAGGTAAGGCCTAAAAAAGTGAGAGGAATGGAAAGAATAAGAAAAGGTGAAATTGTTTTCTCCTTCCTTCTTTTTTCTCTACAGTTGAAAAATAAAGGGAGTGCTTAGTTAAGGCTGCTAAAACTGCCTTCGTGACATTGACTGACTGACTCCATTGTAGTTGGTTGGTTATATTTCAAGACTAAAACTAAAGCTTCTCTGGAGAGTATGTGAATTAGGTCTCTATAGGTAGTGAGCCAAGGATTAAAATTTAATAGATATTATATTCTTTCCCATGGAAAAGAACTGTTTCTCCAGAGACACTTGAAGATAAATGAATAGTAAGAGGGTCTTTTTTATTTTTGTTAGTAAATTCAGAAAGCAGTTTATCAGATCTTTTTTTCTCTAAGAGTATGAGCAGGAGAAAATTCAGTAACATGCAATCAAAGTATCAGATTAGCAGAAATGGAAATGGCAATATACTTGTTAGCAAGGAAAAAAGAGCCTAAAATCACCCTTTGCCAATAGGAAATTTCTCATTGAATCATATGAAACCAAGCTTTTATATCCTGTTTTCTCAGAGAATAAGCAATGTCAGTTTATTTCCTTTGTTGTCATATTCTACCAGAATTTGTTTTGAACTAGGTATCATTTGAACTAACACTGTTGTTTTTTTCCCTATCTAGGAACACTGTAATACTTACTGTATTTGTGTTTTTTAAGGTTTGTGTTGATGACATTGGTCATACTATATGAATTTAAATAATCAGGTTTTGTGTCATTATTTAGGTTAAAATATTTTAATTTTTTTTCCAAGTTATAAAATTCTTACCAGGATTTAGGAAAAAATATACCCATAAAGTTCTTTATTGCTATTCCACATCAAGGTGATGATTTCATTCCAGAAAAATGTTATTTTTACTCTAAGAGGATAGATAATACAATATTCTGATGGTATTTCCCTTTAGTATTCTATCTAGCAGCCTTTTAGCATACTTTCATAATTTATACAGTTCCTGCAGTAAGTGTGATTATTCAGTCGTCATACTGTTCACTATTCACTTAAGTAAATAGCCTCTAGTCATCATTTTGAAAGTAGATATGAAGAAGATTGCATTTCCATAATTAAAAATAAAAATTAAATCCCTCTTCTGTCTTCGTTTTTAAATTGCTGCTGTCAAACTGTACAAATGTACCAGAGAAAAATGATTGAAATACTTAAAAAAAAAAATCATTCATAATACTTAGTCTTGGATGAATAATAAAAAAGGTAGAACATTACAAATTGTTATTTCCTCACTCTAATTAGGTTAATAGATTATAAAAATCCTCAGTGCTTTCCATGAGTATATTATGGTATGGCAATCATAAATCCCACGCATTTATACCCTACTAAGCATATGGGGTTGCTAATAGGTAGCTCAACAATCAATTTAATCATGCAATTTAATCTTTAAAATTAATATACTTTCATGGTAGCAACTTTAAAAAATAATAATCATCAGGATTATGCTCATTTAAATTAAACTGGCTTCCAGTATTTGTCTTGTCTTCTGTCAAGATGGAGCTTAACTGTTCGGTAATGCTTTTCTTTCTTGGATCTACTTGTTACTGTGTTATAGATGGAAAATGCTTCTTCTTTGCATATTTTATTTTACTCATGGTATTTTCTTTGACTTCCAATTAACATTTATTCAACATTTCAGGGCTCACTGATATGTCCTTTTAAAACAATTGCAAGTTTAATAGGGCACAGAGCTGACATTTGTCTACAGATCAAACCAATTTCACAGGCAGAATTTTGATTTGAAATTATATAGTCTGAATGCAATCATCTTGTCTGTCTCTCCACTTTAGTTTTAGAAATTGTATACTGGAGATAGGATAGTTCTGATACATATCTGTGTGTGCATTTTTATGGATCATGCAGCTTTAGGAACTACATGTATACTTCATAATGTATTCTTGAATAGAAAGACATCATGAGTGATATCTCTAAAGAAATGGGTAATACAACTAAGCATAGCTATGTTAAGGTTATTAAAGATGTACCAATTTGTGCCAGCTGCAATTCTGGCCAATAAGGATAACAATCAATCTTTTCTCTTGTGCTGTGTTACTTAGTGCACAGTGAAGCATCCAGCACTAGGATTTAATGTTGACTATCGCAGCAGTAGCCTCATGACTGACAGATATGGTTACTCCCTCCCCCACAAATGCTGTTCCCTGTTCAGACTTTCATCTGTTGGCACCTTCAAAATTGAAAACCTAGGTTTGAAGTACATAAATTTAATATTAGAGTCCACAACCTCTATTTTATTCCATCATAATTATCATAAAGCCACTCTAGGTTTTAAGTGTAACGTGGAATATTTATAAAATCCTTTTTTTTTGTTACTTTAAATAAGAAACACATCTGAAATTAATACTATTTTTAAAAAAATCAAGATTGCTTCAACACAACTACATTTAATTTTCTTTTGTTGCGGTGTGTTGGTCTCTGCAACGGCACGGCAAGCTGCAAACCTTCCCGGAGAGCACAGCGGGGCTGCCTTGGGGAGAGCGGCTGCTCCGCTTCCCGCAGCCCTTCCGAGCTGCCCCGCGCTGCCCCGGCTGCTGTCGGCTCCACAACACGGTGCCGATAAAGGAGGCGAGAAGGCTCCCCGCATGGGGACCTCAGAGGATCTTTATTCACACGGTGACATGCAAGTTCCCAAAGGCTGAAAGAAAGCACGTTGTATGGACCTGAGATTTTATAGGAGGATGAGGGGGGTGGAGAGAGCACATGACTAATGATTTCAGGGCGCAGGGGCGGTACATGGGCGGAGTTGGGGTATTGGAACCAACAGGGAGAACGCGAGGGAGTGGCCAGGACTAGGGGCAGGGAAGGGAAAACAATGTGGGAAGGGCAGGCATTTAGTAAGGGGGTGCGAAAATACAGCACCACATTCCTTATCTCCTTTAGTTGTTTGTACTGTGGAAGATAAATCTCCATGAAAAGGCTGTAATATATAGATAATGATGTACTCAATGCACAAATCTCACAGGCATTTGAAGCAGAGTTAACAATTAGTTTTAGGAGTCCAGTCTCAGAGATCTCCAGCTGGGGACCCAACTGCAACAGCTTTGCCCACTCAGTAGCCGCTGGGATAATACACGCCCCAACAAAGTTGTTTCTATGGATTGAATCCTCTGATTTCTTTCATAGTAGGCAGGGGAACATTCAGGGTGTCTGTCTACAGGCATTTACTTACTTGAGTCTCATATAAAGGTACATTCTATGAATACAAAGATGGTTCTTAACTGAATGATGTTATTGGACATTCCATTGCTATTTCCATGTAATCACATAGGCAAAACCAGAAATAAGAGGGCAGATGCAAGAAGTAAGTTATAATGGCCTAATTATTTTAGTATGCTGATATCAGTAAATTTCCCTGGATATTCTCCTAACAAGGTTTTACTATTGATAAACCACTCTTGAGATGAAAGCTTGTATTCATCTCAAAGCATTTGGATTCATTAGTAATATATGATCACCATTAAATTACTCTTGATTTGAGTGACATATTTGAAAACAGCGTCAAAAACTATGAAGCATGGCAGTAAATCTATTCAAATTGTTCATTTCCTTTTGGTCTACATTAGTAAGCAATGATTAGTAAAAAAAAAAAAACAACATAAAGCAAATAAAAAAACCCAACAAATGAACAACCTCTCTCATCAAACAAAAAAACCCCACCAATAAATGAAACCTCAGAGAAATACAAATTAATCTTTTCTCCGTCGAGCAAAAAGAAGCTTTATACATAGTAGTTACAGGTGTCAGTGAAACCCGTAGTATGAAGATTTTTCCTCTTCCCAAATAAGTATATCCTATCCCTCTGTAAAGTTCAAGCTGAACAAAAAGTGTTTCAACAAGTATGTATTGATTCTTTTACACCTATCTGCCTGTATTTTGGTTTATCTACCTATTTATGCACACACACGTGAACATACATAAACATGGGACAGGAAAAAGAGAGAAAGAAAGGATTTTATTTTCTTAGCCAGACAGAGCACATATATTTCACTTCTGCAACTCCTTTAAACTTCCAGTTTGATTTTTAGCTTTATTGTATCAACATGGGTTCTCCATCTCCAGCTGTAAAGCCCCCTGATATTAAGTGGGAGCAGAGGACTTCCAAAGATAAGCCCTTTTATGGCAACCCTAATCCAGTGGACTTTCCAGCTCAGATAATTTCTCCTCTGAGTCTGTTCACTGCCATTCCCATTTGCAGGTCCCCCTTGTGGCAAGGCCGGCATGTATTCCAGAGGTGTTTGTGCAGGCACACAGAGGTGAACGTGTGCACACAGCCCCCAACACACTGTAAGGCACGACCAGCCACAAGGACACCAAAGCAAGTCATGTCCAAGTGACACCCTCATGAATACCCACAGTGCTCTCTCGTCCAGCTGATGAGCATTCGGGTTTGCTGGTGGTCACACAATGTCACAGACAACACACACGCACACGACGGGATACAGAACTGGCTCCACACGTGTGGTCTGCGCAGAAGCCAGACCTAGATCCCTTTTGCCCCAGTTGCTGGCCTTGGTGCTCCTGTCCTACATCCATACCCAAACCTGGTAATTCTGATAGCGTTACCTAGGTAATCTTACCTTTTATGGCATTACTTGATATTGCTTTGCGAGGCTCTTCTCTCCACAAAAGGTCCCCAGTTCTGCCCTTCAAGTACACATGCAGTTTGGTTGTTCTCACAGGACTCCTCTCATCACAACCACTCCATCCTTTTTGTCACCTCCTCATGCTGTTCTTTACTGGCTCAAACAATTTGTTGGGTTTGTGTTCAGCTAAATCTCAGGCCACCACATCTGTCTGTGTGTCATAACATTGTGACTCTGTGTGTTTGTGTATAGATCATGTATGCACTCTGCATGTTCTTTGATTGACTTGGATGCTGCCTTGGGGACTACTCCTTTTCTTCTGCACTGGGGCATTGCAGAGTGGTGTATCACAGGTTATTCCACTGTTATTTCCATCATCAGTATTAGGATCCTGCTTTTTTACTGATTCATTTCATATTAGATGCCAGAGCAGTGCTTTCTTTTCCTTTTCCCTTTTTAAGCAGTTTCTCTGCTTTGCTTACTCTCGACTTCAGTCATCTTGTAGCTTGGTCCCAGCCAACTGACAACTGTCAGCAATTATGAAATCAGTGAGAATATGCTTGCCAAAGCTGAAATTTATTGAGGACCCTCTGCACTCTTCCTGCAATATATGCTAACCTACCACTATGCGAAATCCCTCGTACACAGAAAATATTCAAAGGATTAGGACCAGTTGTACAGTTTCTACATGACTGCTTTCCTCTTCTCTGGTGAAGGGACATGGTTAGGAAAAGGAGCCTTTGCTGGTGGTGGTTTTAGTCAGTCTGACACTTTGGCAAGGAGACATATATTTTAGGACCTCAAGTCCTTTCTAACCTATTCTGAAGTCCAACTCAGTTAACAAGGACTTTTAGAAAGGAGATGGATATGCATAAAAGACTTAAATTCACCTTTCTGTGAGCACACACATTTCTGCTTCTGAGCCCAAGGCATTAATCCAGGCAGGTTTTGCTAAATTATGTGTCTTTGTGTTGATGAAAAGCTTTATAAAATGAGACATACATTTTAGCACTTTCAGGTACCCTGAGATAGTGCCACTTGAATTTGGAGCCAGAGAATATTTCAGATAAACCCCATGTTTTGGTTATTCTGTCATTCAAAATACTTTGTAGAGCTCTTTGCTTCTCTTTACTTTCCCAGGACTGAAATAAGGTGGATTTAAGCAACTATTAAGTTGTTTAATAACTATAAAGTTATTTACATTGGTTAAGAACAGCATTAGAGCTGTATACAGAATTCAGAATAAATATTTGTCACATTAGTGTCTACACAAAGACACTGTGATACTTAGATTCAGAAGAGCTTTGTTTCTTTCAAAGCTCACTTTGTAAGATACGGCCTCAGGAAGAATAGTAGTGCCATAAACAAGTTCTATGTAATCAAATATATATGCATTTCTGACCTAATTTTACATGTTTGCAATTAATCCAAATCACAGTTTAAATTGTTTTAAATAATTTCTTACAGGCATTAAGTCCAATATGATATTTCAGGGGCTTAGAGAACAGTTTAGAATATTTTTTGATCTTTTGAGGTTTTCCATCAATAGGAGACAGGGCATACATTATCAAAAGAATACTTTTATGGAAAATGAGAAACTGAGGGATAACCTGACACTGTCAAAATATGTTGCATTTATTTATTTTTCAAGTGCTCTGAAAATTAGAAAGTATTGCCTAAGATGGTGTTTGCCTGAAGATACTACTTCTAAGACCTGTTACATTAACCCTAACACTGTGTCATACCTTCTGTAAATCTTACTATGAAAAAACAAATAACTATCCACCCTGAGCAAGCTGAAAGTCAGTGAGAGAAAGTTTGTATTTACCTCCGGTGTTATCTCCCAAGTTTCCTGGCTGGAAAAGTAAAACATCATAACAATTCTGCCATCTGTAAGTTTAGATAGTTTCAAAATATTGACAACATTAAAATAGCTAATGAAAGCTACATAAACATCCAGCTTGCTATGGACACTTGGCAAGGTAAAGTAGAACAGCTGAAACAAAAACAATTTGTTAGACTTTTTTTATAAATATGCATATGCTCTCATAGTGGCCTAACTGATTCAGAATGGGTCAGGGGAGATGCTCACAGTTTGAGATCCCACAAATGGGATCATACATATTTTATATATGTGCCTATGTATAGTAAATGACCAGGAAAGTAGATGGCAAGTGGGAAGCCAAGAGTCCAGTGGAAATTATTTTAATCAGCTTTCTTTTCTGCCTATTATTCACATTAGTTTTTTCAAGTCACTATTGCAGTCATAGTCAGATCTCCATCTTTATTATACCTTCATTAACCTTTTAAATCTCCTGTCTGTGTACAGCAGCCTTTCTTTCTTTTAATTACCTGTTTAAAATTCACAAAGGGTAGCTGCTGCCATTTTGGCTTTTTGACATTTTTCACCTGCAGACTGTAAGAAACAGATTTAAGAGTCTTGTTCTGCTGGTTTATGTTGCATCCTGATTTTAGCTGAAATACTGGAGCAGGAATTCAGTCATTCATTGTCATTCAGGAGCTGTTTGAGTTGGGATTTCATGCTTTGTGGGGTCAGCAGACCTCAGCTGAATTACAGTCTTAAATTTTGTATTGCAACCATGTATTATTTTTCTTGTCCTGTCCCTGTTTCTTCCTTTTTAGTACAATCATAAAATATCCTAGTTTGGACATTTTATGCAGGGATTCCATTTCTTTTCCTTGTAGATAGGATCACTTGGTTTGCAAGTGAGTCAGTTCTCTTATCATCAGTCGATTATACTTTTTAAGGCACACTTGTCACTCTGCTTTCGAGCACACTGTTACCTCACAGCAAATACTAGATAGAAGTATTTATTACACCATGCACTATCTGATGTACTTCATTCCTTTTTTATTCATAGTCATTAACATTGGTTTTGGTTGCATTTCCTAGAACATCCGGTGTAAAGATATGCAGGGTGGGAGTAAAATGTTTCTGTTACTTTTTAGTCGTTCAAGAAGTTCTTTTTATCTCCTAATCATATTATTAGCACTTAATAGCAGTTGCTATGGGAGCTGCAGAACCAAACACTGGCTGAGGTTCTGTGGCATTACATCTATGTTAAAGGTAACATCTGGTCGTTGCCGTCTTGAAGGGAAGAGAAGAGGTGAAGGGAATTTTAAATACTCATTTTTGTGCTAGCTTAAACCTCAGTACACAGTATGATTCACTGCTAGGGAAGAAGTGGTGTTACCAAGCTTCTGTTATCACATATAAGGATTAGAAAGATAGGAGGCAGACTGAGTTTCTCTCATAGTTCCCATCTAAAGTAAGGTGGTGAAAAGAACACATGGTACCTTTCCTGCCTGTCTGGTTTATTCATTAATGTTACCATTCTTTGGCTCATAACCTGCCTTCTTCAAACACACTTTCTGTTATGAGAAACTCAGGCTGTCTGAAAAATTCCTTGTCAAAATCTGCCCTTCATCATCTTTGTCGACTTTCTGCGTATTCCCAGCATGTTGCTTTTCTCATAGTCAGTCCTTATTAAAACACATAGGCACACTGCTTGCCAGAATTCCCATGAGATAAAACCTTAGCCTTCTTTTACAGGTATCAAATATCTCTTTAATATTCTTCTTTAGTTCTGGTAGTGCATCTCTCTGGGTGCAGTTCCTTGAAACTCATGCTTTAATAGTTTTGAATGTCTGTTAAAGAACTCCAAAGTTTGATTCCTGTAATATCCATCAAAAATCCTACCAGAGGAGCAGTATCTTTTTAACTGTCAGGCTGGCAGAGATTTCTCAGAGGTGCATTTGTTTCTTTGTCCCTTGTACTTTCTTTTTTTGTGTGTGTGTAATAATAACACTGGAATACATATAAATGTGAACTATGCTAGCTAAAATAATTCTCTGTTGTCATGCTATGTCTTTGAACCACAATTTCTGCAGGACGTGGTGTCAGTTGACAACCTCATCATTATAAGCAAGCTTTTATGTTATACTTAAAAGCTTTCAATCTTGTTGTCATACCAATTATTTTTTACTTAGACAAAAGGGTCTCATTTTATAGGAAAATATCTGACAGATAATATTTCACATGTCCACAGTCCCATTCTAAGAATTGCTCAGTACTTTACACACATTAATGAATTAAACTTTCCAGTAACCTTATGAGAAACTGTTATTATTACACAAACATGGAAACAGTGGCACAGAGAAAATAAACATAAGTTCAGACAGCTTATTTGGAGCAAGAAAGGGAACAAATCCCACACACTTAGTCTTCCATTCTGATCACTAGGTCATGTGTTTTGTTCGAAGAGAGGAAGCTTAACCCTTTTTCTTTGTCATCTTGGCTTAGGTAAACAATGTTTTCTCATGTTCTTCTCATCTTGTTATTAAGGGAAAGTTTATCCTTCTCTAGTAATCTATATTCCTGTCCTTACTTGATACCTTGATGGGGCTACCTGAAAACAGAGGCTAGACAAAATTAAGAGGATAAAAGAGGGGATTTATCGAAGCGCCTTCAGGTACACTTTGGGCAGTCAAAAGCCTTCAGAGAAGGTTACACCCAAAGTGGACAACAGCTCACGAGTTTTTCATACTTTTATAAGTTTGGTCCATTTGCATATCAAGTTTACTTTTCCAATTACAATTTAAGGTAATGAAGTCATTACCCCAAGTTTGTTCCCCCCTTTTACAGGCTCTGTTTACATATTTCAAGGCCTGAAACAGTAAGGTGTCCTTGTGTGGGAAATACAAAAAGGTGAGAAGGCCCTTAAGGTGTGGGAAAAAAGCAGGTTTCAGAAAACAAAGCACAAGAATTTNGCTAAAACAGTTGTCTATAAACTTCAGATGCTTGTTATTGGCTAGAAAGCCTTTAAGAACACTCTGTAACCAGGCAGTTTTTGGATGTCTGCGGCTACGTGAGCTATGTAACCTTTTCCGTGTCTTAATTCTGTATATGAGACTGATGCTGGAATAAAATAATGGAACAGCTCCTGACGCGTTTGCCCGGTCTCCCCGTCCCGTTTGAGCAGGACTACAGTCCAAGACTAGAGAGGATTTGTTTTGTCTGACCAGGATGGGAAAACAGTAGCTAACAGGCTATAAGGAGTTTTAGAGTTACACACTAAAGTGTTACAGGATCTGAAAAATATAAAGGCTAAAATCCTTAGGCATCAACTCAACTGGTTAAGGAAGAAGTCAACGGAAAAAGAAGAGGGTGAGGGGAAGACTTTAAATCCTGTAAAATAGATGTATGTCTGTATTGCTCTCTTCCTTTCTCTTTCTCTTTCTTTCTTCCTTCTTGTCTTCTAAATCCTTCTTAAATGAATAGGTTGAACAGGCAGTCTTTCGGAACTGGAAGACTTAAGTTGCTTGTAGTGTGAACTTTTCCAGAT
The DNA here is from genome assembly GCA_013389985.1 of Dryoscopus gambensis. Taxonomy (NCBI): domain Eukaryota; kingdom Metazoa; phylum Chordata; class Aves; order Passeriformes; family Malaconotidae; genus Dryoscopus; species Dryoscopus gambensis. The sequence continues at coordinate 18,377 of WEIT01000989.1, read as the reverse complement.
TCTTTGGACAACCTTGTATGAAATTTCATGAGATGACCATTCAGCCCATGGCCTCATGCAGCCCTTTACATATGTCAGCAGTGCTTAGGACCAAGGTTGATCCCACCTAACTTCAGGTGTTTTTTGAAGTCCCCAGTGTCAAGATCTTAGTCTCTTTAAACACCCTTCATCATCAGTGGAGAGACGAAAGAATGTCCATAGAGAAGTTCTGAGTTGTGCTGAGTTGCCTCCTAAGGAGAAAAGGGTCTCCCTCCACACATGACAAAGGAAACTTGGTTGACCATGCTCCTCATTTAGGGTAATTAGTGAAATGTGTAAAATCAAAGAAGCTGCTGCAGGATTTAGTGCAGAGCACTGACTGAAAACTTTATAGTACATCCAATGAAGGCTAACTCCGAGCTGATCTTTTGACAATGGAAACAGATGTGCCCGTATGTCAGTGCAGGTATGTAGCACCTTCCTGCTCTGAACCACTGTGTTTCATCAGCACATGTCTAAAGGGATACAAGTTTTTCCTACATATGCAGGTTAACTTTGTGGGAGGAAATGACAAGCTGAATTACATCAGGCTCTTAAGTTTTCTTTTTTAACTCTAATGCATAGGATGAAGCAAAAACAGCATTGCAGACGAGCGGGAAGATGTGCAGAAATCAACAGATGAGTGTATCACAAAGTGAGAAAAATCATAGGGTAGAACTCCTCCTGTAAAATTGCTAAGACACTGGTAAATTAGATTTCTGGGTTATGTTAGTGACTCAAAGAAAATGCAGAAAGACTGTTGTTTACCTGTGTTCTGAGAATTAACTCTGCAATCTCGCATTAGTATTTTTAGAATACTTTAGAAGATATTTCCTGTGTAATATTTTACTCTAAACTTAAACAATTCTTCAAGGTCTATGTAATTAAAAGTGCTGAGATTACCATTAGAACCATTTTCTCTTAGCTATCTCCTCTGTTGAAATTTAGTATCAAGACTCAAGAGACAAATTCCGTATTTTCCATCTTATTAAAAAAAACTTAAGAATAAGTTAAAAAATGCAGAATATACCTTTCCTTTGGTGCTGTACCCAGGCCTTTATATTCATAACTTTTTGCTCTTCCTGCTGCCTGCAGTAGATATGCACGTATGCCATTGATTGGATCACCACTGTTGTGTCAGAACAAGACAAGCTGCAATGTAATGTGCTTGTTCATTTAGTCAAAACTCTTTGGTTCACTTTGCTACAGACAGCTGTCAACTGATGAAACTCAGCTTAGTCAGAAGAAATGAGAGCCTAAACAGATACAGGGCAGGAAAGCTGTACTAAATTTATGACTTTAAAACAGAAAAAACAGGATTTCCTAGAGGTCCTGGTTAGAGGCAATCAGAAATTACATTAAATGGAAGTTTTACTTTTTGGAGACCATCAATTGCAATTCTTACTCTTGTCAATCTTATTCTTTAGCATAATATCAGTATTTGCACTTGGGCTGATTTTTAATGATGTAATTTATGATTCTGAGAGGCAAGTAGAATTTGAATTAGAAGAATATTTGAAACATTCTTGTATTTTACAAAAAAAAATTCTGAAAGTTAGCATTAGTATAAATTATACATTGTACAGTCATCAAAGTCAGAAACCACTAATGTCTTGGAAATGTTGCTGAAAACTGTCCAAGAATGTATTTTAAAAAAGAACAACATTTCATGCAAATCAAGAAATATTTTCTCGATTCAAAAATCCAACTAAATCTCCATGATCTAGTAATTATATGTATATATTTACTAGAAAAGGAAACTTTAGGGAGTGTGTGGCAAAACATGATACTGATTTGCATGTGTCCTAGCAAGGATTTCAGAGGATTAGGTCATTATGTTTGACATAGAGAAGAAACTGCAATTAGAAACAGTATAAGAATATACACTGTTATTTATGGGAGCTGGAATAGATCCTGTACTGTAGTTTCAGTAAGTGAACACATGGAGTTAAAACAAGTTTTCAAAATTGCATTTGTCTTCTTTTTTTTCCTTCTTTTGACATTTCTGGGTTTTGTAAACCCTATTTTTATAAAACAGTAATCTGCACAAACTGTATCTGTATTGAGAAGACAAATCAGACTTTCTGTTCAATGAGTAGGTTCTTTTTTTCTTACAGAAAAGGAGTATTAAGTTACACCTTGTTTGTTACTGAATACAACAAAAATTGGGGTTTTTTCATTTATAGAAAAGAAAAATTAGATTAACAACTGATTCATGTAATCAATTAAAAGGAATTCAAACTGCTGTGCTTAATATGCTTACATAGGTTTCTGTGTATAAAATACACTTGCAGGAGAGGAATAGCATCAGTCGCTTTTCCCAGTGTACAGTAAACTGCAGGAATGCTGCACAGACCATTCCCGTGCATCCTTCTGTTTTAGTTTCTGCCTAATTTCCATCTTTTTGCTGATTTTTTTCCCCAGTAAAGTTAGATTGAAGTAGGTAGCATGAATTAGCCTTGACTTCCATACCAGTCATAAATTTGCTAATGCATCAGTATACAGAAGAAACAATAATGAACATGTAGTGTGCTTACTCGCGCATGACAAGAGTTCTGTTTTTGTGGAAATTTACCTATGTCAATAAATAGGTAAAATTCTATATTGAAAATATACAGGTAATTTAACTTCCAGTTTTACTGCTTTGAAATGGGGTTTTATTCTATTCTAGACCTTACTTACCATGACGTGTTTCAGACTGGGCTCAAAGCCCTTTGATGGTCAATTCTTTGTTTTTGTTACGCTGCTGCTGATTTCATTGCCGGTCTCTGACAATGTGTGCTGAAGCCTTGGCCAGTCAAAGATGACAGAAACTTATTTATACTTAAAGGCAAAAGGTTGGAGCCGCAGTTTCTGAAACTTTTCCTGTTGTCACACCACCTTCAGGCCGATAATTTACCACAACTGTAAAAACTAAGTAGCATATGACATTAACTTGGTTTGCAACTCTTTTATGCTCTTAAAAAATGGCACCAGACCTGAATAGAGAAAATTATTTGAGGGACCAGGTAGGAAGGAGATGAGAAGGAAATACCCATATGTGATAAATAGGTAGCAGGTAGGAGAGTCTTGAAGAGATTGTGTCTTGATTAAGGGTTGTCAGAAGATGAAGTCCACAGAACAGTATAAGGTGTTGAAAGTGGTAGGAAAGAGATCTTCAACAGAGATTTTGAGGTCAATGAGGAAAGGAAAGGGGATGAGGACACGGAAGAAAAAAATAAAGATAAATGGCCTCAATTAGCTCTTTTAAAAATTCTCTGAGATACTTGACAGAGATGGAAAGAAAAGCTAAAAGTGCAGAACAGCTCTCACAGGTCTGTGTCTCCAAGAGAAAAGCTTTAATAGCTTAAAGTAACATTTACTATCTCAATTTTAGTGGTGTGCTTGACATACAAGCAGTGAAATCACGGTTATATCAGGTTGGCCTAACAGTCAATAGTGTACATGAAAGGTGAGTGCTCATTACTTTGCTTTTTAAAAAATCTTTCCAAGTGAGCTGCTTTTGATCAAAGACACATAATTAAAGAATTAAGCAAGTTTACATCTAATAGACTGCCTGCAGTTCTCCATTACATTTTTACCAAGTGATAGTCTACTTTACATGATTGTCTATTTTACTCATTAGGAAACTAAGGAAGCTGATTGTGTTTCTCTGAGAGGAAAGTAAATGTAAGCTAGAAAATGTGAGTAATGCTTTAATGAGGTAAGAGTGGTACATACTCACAGCCTGGCTTTCTTCATTTAGCACGTGCATCAACTTCTAAATTATCTTCAGCTTTCACATGGCATAATGATTGTTTGCCATTTTGGTTGTGCTGCACTTAGTGTGGGCCAGTCATGGAGATGGCTGGTGTTCTGGAAGAGGCTTCTTTCTCCCTGACAACAAAAGTAACAGTGATTAGTTCAGCTTCTTAGTTGGGGCTCTATGCTATAACCCAGCTTGACATCATAAAGCCAACACTTTTTTACGGTTTTTTATTTTCCTTCTTCATTCTCTCTCCCTTCTGTCTCTTCTGGAATGCTTTCTGAGCAAATTCTTTGCTTGAGGAGGAATGTGACATTCTCTTGCACTGGTTGATAAATATTTATGCCTGAGAACAGCATAAAGCTCTCTTTTGGATGCTTTCCCATTTTACACTGTACTGGCTTTTGGCCTGATCTCTATATTTAGAAAACATTGTGTATTACCTGCATGCTTTCTTGACTCAATTTCCTATTTCTAATGGGTCTGCAGCCAGTACTGCGTGAGAACTGTATTGCAATATTTTCAATGAATTGTCAGGATACTTGAATAAAGCAAAATGAAAAATAGGTGGCTTCTTTTCTAGGTGTATAAGCACATTTTAAGGAGAACTTTATAGATATGCCTGGAAAGGATATAGTACACAGAGCATGAAAACAGTTTTAAGCACTTCAATACTCTGGTAAAACTGAACAACTACAAATGGATTTAGAAATAGCAAAACATTAGAACTCCTGTGGCAGTATTAATACAACCCCATTTCACAATCTTGGGGTTTTTTTCCTGCCCCTTTTCTACAACGTATTTCTGATTTTTGTTTGTTGGAAAACAAACTCTGTGTACTTCCAGTGAAATATATTTTCATTATTAAAGAAATTGTTCTGCCAATTTTTAGATGATTTGAGATCTACAAATGCTCTACATTTGTATATCTCCTGGGCTCTGGCCATTGCTATGGGTCAGCATGTATCGACAGAGTTGACGAGGGATCTCCCCGAGCTTCAGACCAGTGTTTGATGTCAACCAGCTTGGCTGCAGGGCAGATTGAGCTGGCTAGCCTTCGTGGTTGCATTAGCCACATTTCCAACACCTCCATGTGGGCAAGATTCAGAACTGAGTGCTGTGTTCTTAGTGGGGCATCTTTGAAGGATTACTCGGAAAGTAGCCCTCAAGTGGACTATTAAAATGCTCCTGATTTCTGCTGTGCTGTGGAGTGAGACTGAGTTAGGCGTCCAGCTCAATGCTGGAGCGGACTGCAGTGTTACTTGCGCAACCTGGCTGCTTCACTTTCTCTGACAGAGAATTTAGATTATCCCAAAATCTTCATGTTGACAGACTGGCCTTGTACTGCAGTCCCAGCACGGGAACCGGATGTGAATTGCTCGTTGACTGTATGTGGCTACCATTTTGTCATCTTGAGCTAGTGCTGATCACTGACAGTGCTGTGAAAACTTTGTGATTAGGTACCTAATGGGCACTGTGATCTCTGTGTGTGTGTGTGTGTGTGTGTGTGTGTGTGTGTATCACCTCCCATGACCTTCTGGCAATGCTCTTCATAATGCACCCTGAGATACCACTGGCCTCTCTTTGTGGACAACTTGTTGTTCACCAGGACTACCAGGTCTTTCTCCACAGAACTGCTTCCCAGCAGGTCGACACCATTCTGGTGCATGGGGTTATTCTCTGCATGCAGGATGCTACACTTGCCTTTGTTGAACTTCACTGATTCTTCTCCGCCCAGTTGACCATCCTGTCCAAGTCTCACTTAATGTCAGAGGTAACCATCCTTAATTGAGGATGAAATTATCATTTTACTGGAACAACTGGTTGGAGTTGGGGTTAAATTTCAACTTTTTACTAATGCTATTCTTTTGCCAGGCAACTTGATTGCTAAATTTCATTCACTTTGGAAGAATCAAATAAACTGAGTTGGAAGGGACCCGTCAGGATCACCAAGTCCAGCTTGTGGCCCTCCACAGGACACCCCGAAAAACACACCATGCACCTGAAAGCATTGACCATGTGCCTGAAAGCTTCTTGAACTCTGTCAGGCTTGGTGCCGTGACCACTTCCCTGGGGAGTCTGTTCTAGTGCTCTAGAACTACCCTCTGGATGAAAAACTTGTTCCTGTTATCTAACCTAAACCACCCCCAGGGTTTAACTTGATGCTTTTCCCTTGAGTCCTTTCACTGGTCACAAGAGTGAAAAGATTGATACTTGCCCTTCTGCTTCCCCTCATGAGCATGCTGAAGACTGCAATTAGGTCCCACTTCAGAGCAGGTTAATAGGGCAAGATACATATCTATATATGCTGTAATGAAAATATTGTTGCAGGAGAAAAAAAAAAAGGATTAATTTAGAAATAGAAAGGGGAAGAGATTAAGTATGTAAAACAACAAAGCATGGAAATACTTTAACATTACTGGACCAGTTATTATTTTCTCAGAGTTGCATTTTTCCCTGTGTCTGATGCAAAAGAAGTGCTGGTCTACTTGGTTTTTGCAGACCATGGCTTTGTATTTCAGTGACTCAATTAAAATTTGCCTCATGCAAATTGTTTCAGGAGCAGATGTGCCTGCCAAACTGGGCAGAGAAAATGTGCAGTGAGGTCACAAAGAAGATGGTTCTTCATTATGCTCTGCCAAAATCTTAGCAGATCATCACTGAGCATGTCCAGATGTGAAATTTCAGTCACTGTCTGTTTTATTTTTTGCATTGTATTTTTTATTTCCTGCATTCTAGTCTCTACTGATGGGTGAAATAAGTTCTTCCCCTGTCAGCCAAGCACAGTATCAAGTTGATGTCTCTTGTGTATAACAGGTTTGGGTTTTTGTTTGTTTGTTTGTTTGGGTTGGGGGTAGTTTGTTTTGTTTTGTTTTTTCTGGAAAGAAAATAGGGTAGATGCATTGTTTGTGTGGTTTTTAATCAGGATAGAGTCTTCTATTAGCCAGGCTGATACTGACGGGTTGAGGGAGATGCCGTATGGTATAGAGCAATTTGCACATAATGGGCTATGGTTTCTTCATTATAAAGCTCTGCTAATTATGTGTTTTCACCCCTCCCAATCACTGTCTCTCATGTCAAATTAGTGAGTGTCAGGAAGACATTTCTGGGTTTTGTTTGAATTATGTTTGGATTGAGAATGAGCTCTGACAGTTTAAACTAAAGCTGAATTTTTAAAAACCATTTCAATCTGGAAACAAGGGGAAAACTTTTAGCAATTTTAAAGGTTCAGTGATAGCTTAAAAAAAAATCACTTCTGCCTGAAAAATAAGTACCTAAAGATCAACTATGATTATAGTGACTACAGAAGATCTGAGGAAAAAAAAGCCCTTCTCAGTTTCTTGTCTTTCAGAAACCTGGTGGTATATCATATATAAGGCTTTCCCTACTTTCTTAGGGGTCCAATCTTTAGGAAAACAAAAAACTCCAAAAAACCCAAAAAAACTGCAGAAAACCCCAACCAACCAAGCTAAACCAAACCAACCAAAAACCACACATGGAAATATGCCAGACATCATGTGCTGGCAGAGTTGGTAGAAACAATGAATATCTACTCTTTTTTTAGCCATTTTTTATTTTCTCACTTCCAGTAAGAATTCATGTAGGTAAATAATTACACAACAGAGATTTTATTATTACTTCATGACTTTAAATCTTACTTGTAGAAACACTTGGTTTTAGTATACATAGTCTTTCAGGCAGCTCTCAGATTTTTTAATGTGCTGCAACATATCTGAGAGAAAAATAAATGGTATCTGAGACATTGAAACATGCCTGTTTGTATTAGGAAATACATTTTTCATCTTCAAATGTTATGCACATATGGGTTAATTAAGGGTGTAATATGAAATAAATCCATGGCAGTGCAGATGTTTTAGTTGCAAGAGCAATAACTTGAGTGATTCCTGTAGGTTTTTAGAAGAATAAATTTGAATCTCAGGCATTGGTCATGAACTCATTTATTCTGTGTAATACATTACCAGAGGAAAAAAATACAAACAAGCAGGGAAATAAGCCTATATACTTCCTGGCTTTTTTTCTATTGTTTGCTCAGTTTTTTTTCAGATCACTGAAGATTGATAAATTTTAGCTCCCTTCTCATCTGAGATGCATTTCATATTGATTGAATGACTATCCATTGAATAAAAGAAATATCGTTGGCAGAATTTCTAGCTAGATATCTCGCTTTTGATTAGAAGACAGGCTGATTGTATCTGTCAGATAAAGAAAAAGACTCTGTGTTTCCAATATAGCTTTCACCTGGACTATTATTTCTTCATTAACTTGTTAAAAGAGAAAAAACATCTATGAGTTGGGGTTTTTTTCACCTCAGGCATCCATGCACTAAATGAGTATGAGCCAAAAGGGAAAAGAGGGTGAGTGAAGGGAAGAAAAAGAACTAGTGAACAGGGAAATGAGTAAATCATAAAAAGAGTATCAATATTTTTTGTATTTCATCCATGATTTCAAAAAAGCTGAAATGAGTAGGCATCTTCAGCAAGGTTCATTTGAGGAAAAAATGGGCAGTTAGCAAAACAGAGTAGCAGTGACTATGCAATAGCTCCTCAGGGACTTCTGATGAAGTCATGCAAGATAATTTTATATTATATAAAGAATATTAGATCAAATCTTTTGGGTCAAATATCTTAAGACTCTCATTAAGTATTTTTTCTTCTGTATGATTGTGGGATGCGTGACTGATCACCTTTCTTGTAGCAAGCTAGAACTCAGATGGTTTTTAGAAAGGCCCTTAGGGCTATGAATCTGTTTCTGTTTGACAGTCATGGGCTGGATTCCCTCATTTATATTTAACTGTAATCATCAGCTTTGAGAAGAGTTTCTAATTTTAAACACATGGTACTCCCTCCACCCCCTCCTTTTGTCCTCAGGAAAGCTATAATTTGCTTGGGTGCATCTCTACTTTAACTACCAATACGTTTGAGCCCCAGAGTGGACTTCCCACATGAAAACTGTGCTGCCAAAAACGGTTACTTTCTTGACTTTTTGTTTGTTTGTGATTGCTCATTTTTAATTCTTCTTTTTAAAATTACTTCTTCCTGGATCCTGAGTATCATCCAAGCCAATTTATACTCTTCATTATTGGCCTTGATAAAATATCACTTTAGTATTAGTATTATGATATCTACTATGTTTCTTACAAATTTATCTCAAAGTTGAACTAATAATTGCTTAAACAACAAATGAGAAATGCAATGAATTGTCATTTCTTGAACTGATACAGACTCAATGAGATGTCTCTTCTTGAACTATATATGAAATAGAGGGATTTAAAAAAAACCCCAACCAACCAACCAACCAACCAACCAACCAAAAAACCACATCCACATGAATATCCATATTTGCGCTAGCAATGTTTTATCCAAACTTAGGTCAGATACCCACTGCTAAATTAATTGACTGCAAATAAATAATAGGTTATGTATAAATAAAAGTGTACTGCAAAATTATAGCATTTACTTAGACGTCTTCGTATTTAAACAGCAAACAGTTTTGTAAACTCTCTGCCTTTACTCTTGGTACAATGCTAACCCCAGAGGGAGGGAAGAATGAAGGACAACAGGGTTTGTGTTTGTACAGAATGTTATCCTTTTAACAAAGACCAACACAAAACATACAAATCCATGTGTTTGGATTTGTTGCTGCCACATTAATTATTCATGTGCTCACAGTGTGACACAGTGGGAAATAATCTAAAATGATATAAAAAAAGAATTTCGGGACTGGCATATTTTTCTTTAGTTATAAATCCTAAACTCTAAGCTGATTTTATGGGAGTATACTTTGCTTAACAGTTTGTCAGAAAGACCATTGAGAAAACACTTCCCTATTATTACTTTCACCAGTATCTCTAAGAGTTTATGTTAAGCACAGAATTGCAAACCAGAAGTGAGATTTTCCAGGTTTGTGAAACACTTTCATTTATTTGACTTTTTTGGCACCCATTTTGTGGTGAGGCAGATAATATCATGGATTAATCTGCCCCAGAACCTATATCTTGCAACGTTCAATATTCTCATAAACCTGTCTAAATTTGGGTATCTTGATGTCTAGTCTGTAGTCAACAAAATCTAGAGAGTCATTCAGCATAAAATAAATGCCTTTATTTGGTCACATGAATAGCTCCCTAAACTCTTTGTATTGCATGAACGAAAGGTTCTGCTTGGTTATCTCCCAGTAGCCACCTAACACACCTGAGTTGCTCTACAATGTCAAAAGCATCAGCTCAGCCTGAGGCCTGTAGTTTTGACAGAAGACTTGTCTTTTTGGATCACCAGCTTCAGGTCAGGGAACCTAATGGCACTTCACAAAGCACTAGATACTTGTGCCTGACCTACTGAATAGGAGCCTGGACTAAGATACCAGAATTTAGTCCAGAGTTTAAGTCAACTCTATCTCTGCCTAAATATGGGTTGTCATGAGATGTCTAGTTCTGCTCATACTTGTTGGGATCCTTGATGTCTGTTGTTTTATAAGACGGTCCAGTCATTAGTCCTGGCAATTTGGAAATAAGCAACTATTCCCTCACCTGCATGATATGCTGAAGCCCTGAAGTTACTTTAGTGTCCCGCTGATGGCCAAACATACATTTTGTAATAGTGTTCGTCAGAGGTGAAGCAACATTTCAAACCTGTATCTCTGAGGTGTCACAGAATTTCTCAGTTTTCAGAAAGCATTTGTTTTGGAGTAAGGCTGTCCCAGTCCTTTCTGCTGCAGATGCTGCACTGGGTAATCAGTTTTTTAATAGTCATTTGAATAAAGAAGGCTACAGAGATAATTCAGGTCTCACAGCTTGAATGCTAAGGCATTCACAGTCTAGATCTAGGCTCTACTTCATGTTAGCATATGAACTTAAAAACAGGCATCCTACTTCTTTTTTTGACTCTTCCTCTTATGGAGTCATTGGCTGTTGTGTATGTGCTAACAAACAAGTTCACAGGTAGTCTGTTCCTGCTGCCAAAACTATTCCAGCATCTATTTTTACATATACTTTCTCAAGTGCGATAACTTTTGAGGTGCAAAAGAAATGAACTGGCTGATCTCCTGGCGTCTGATCACCAGACATTTTTGGCATATCAAGACTTTGTTGCCTGCTTGTTATTCAGCAAGAATGTGACTTCTCTGTTGCTTCAGATCATTAAGGGATTAGGGAATAATTTAACAGGACTTCTGAACATCCCACTGGCATCTTCTTGTTATGGATTTAGACTTAACTCTGCAAAAGTAAGTACACACAAATAATACCTTCTGTTTCTGCTTCAGCTTCTAAATTCCTCTGTACTTAAGCAAATACATAAGAGATTGTCATGATTTAGAACAGCTTGGGTTTTAGTTAAGGAAAAATCCACCAGCCATGGAAGTGATGTTTTTGTAAGAGGTTGCTTTAACTTCCTCCAGACCCAACAGAACCAATCAATTGGCTGATTTGAGTGTTGACAGCTCTGTTGAGCCACTTAAGAAAGCTGAACACACCTCTGTAAAAACACATTTAAGTACGAACAAGCCCAGGAATCTCTGTCTTACTTCTGGCTTTTGGACAGGTAACGGGGGGCCTGCGCAGCGTGGGCCGGGCTGGGCCTGCCCGCGGGCCACAGCCCTGCTCGGTGCAGCCTGGCCGGGCCGGCCGGGAGAAGACCCCCTCAGAGCCACAAGCAGCCTTGGCCGAAACCACCCTCCCCACACCCAACTGAGGCCGGGACCATGCAGCCAACTTTCATCTCTGGCCGCTGCCGGGCAGAGATCATGTGACCACCGGTGAGAGATAAGTT
>WEIT01000988.1:31497-45376 GCA_013389985.1 Dryoscopus gambensis | reverse complement strand
TATTCTATCACCATCTTCATGAGGTGTTGAGACCAGGTGGGGCAATGTTCCCTGCCTCCTCCCTCTGGACTATCTTCTGTTGATGTCCCCAACAACGCCTTGCCGCATGACTCACCATCCCATCGTGAGATGCTCCACCCAGGGGGAAGGAGCCAAGCATTCCCACCCAGATATAAACTAAGATTTCAAACACCAGAGCCAGCCTTTCCCACTGGATTTCCCAGAGGACAAGAGCTACACAACCACCACTGGATCTTCTGAGGAGGACCAGACAATTTCTACAAGATCACTGCTTCAACGGAACCACTTCAAAGAGAACTGCAGCTATCACCTGGTCGGACTGCTACCACCACCCTGCCCGGCAGGGTGCCAGGTCGTACCCTGACTCTGTCAGGTTAAACCAGTGTTTCTGTATTACTGTTTTGTTATATACATATATTAGTAAAAGAACTGTTATTCCTATTCCCCGTATCTTTGCCTGAAAGCCCTTAATTTCAAAATTATAATAATTCGGAGGGAAGGGGCTTGCATTTTACATTCCAAGGGAGGCTCCTGCCTTCCTTACAAGATATCTGTCTTTTCAAACCAAGACACTCTGAATTTTGTCTCAAACAGTGACACACTTGTCTGACTTCCTTCCTTGTCCTGGCTCAGGTCAAACACTAGAATTTCCCTTAAAAAAAGTCTGGATCAGTTTTAATCTAGATGTTTCACCACATGTGTAGACCTGCATCTGGTATGGCACAAGTGAAGTGTGATGGATGAGAAGGCTAAGGGGTGTGTGTAAGAATGGGGTCTATGTGTTAGAGGCTCACCAAGCATCTTAAATGAAAGTTTTCTAGTTCAGTGGGATTTCAGTTTTTTCAGTGGGGTCCAACATCTACAAATGCCACTTATGGGAGCTTCCATATCTCAACCACTTGGAAACTCAAGTGCTAATACTCTCAATTTTCTTAGTGATGCAACATTTCTGTCCTTGACACCTTCCAGGGACCACTATCTTCCTTATTGTCCCTACTCTACAAGAGGGCTTCAAACAAACGCCCCCTACTGCAGATGTGAATATGCAGAAAATTCCAGACTACTATCTACTGTTCCTCTTGGAGCGAAATCTTATGCACATCTTTTGTTTCTTCAAATTTTCTGTCTAACTAAGGGTCTTATTTGATTATACAGTTTCATTACTTCTTTTACTCCCGTCTGTTTCATGACTTTGGTGTGCTAGTGGCATTTCCTATAAGTTTTTTCTTATCTAAATAGTTTAAATCTCATTTGGGGCTCTTCTTTCCCTTTATCTCTTTTGTTTTCTTTCTTTCTTTTTTAAATTATATTTTGACCTGCTGCTACTTCCCATACTTTCTTTCTGAATTTCTTTCCTTTTGTCTCTCTTGATCTTCTCTCATTGTCTGGTCCCTTAACAGACTTTTATTCTTCTCTACATTTACATGCAGAACAGAAATGTTCTGTAGTGTTCACAGCCGTATGATAAGCTCTGATTTTAATATTCTAGTCCTGGGTACAAAGACTTGTTGCTTACACAAGGGAATGACTCATTTTCCACTGCATTCTAATCTAGCAAGTTTAAATTACTCTGATGGCTTAGCTTGAGATCAGCTTCTTGTAAAGGAGTCAGAATCGGCTCCCTAGCAGCTTTTCAAAATTACTTTCTAAGATACTGTGTTTTCTACTTGAGCTCAGATAGCAGAATCTTCACAGAAAGGTGGTGTATCTAGTCTTGTAGTGTAATTGATGCTGAAATCTCTGAAGTTAACATATGCTTATCATACTGCCTTGAAAAATGCAAGCATTAATAAAACAAGGTGTATGGGTTCCAGAGCTGCCAGCCATTGAGTGAAGCACAGCTTACTCCCTAACTTCTTTGTTCCCTACCACTTCTATCTCCCACCACCAATTGTATTTCTACATATTGATAAGATGCCCCCGATACTTCTGCGAGCGAAGCAGCTCTAGCTCTCTCAGCTTCTCCTCAAATGAGGCATGCTCCAAGCTCGTACCTTACTCATCTCTGTGGCCCTTCACTGGACTCTCCAGTGAACTGGACTCTTCCCACATCTCTTTCGTTCTGGGGAGCCCATAACTAGCTCCAGCATCACAGATGTGTCTTACCAGTTGTCCTGGTTCCACCAGCACCCTCGGGTCAGTGTCTGCAAAGGTGCTTTCTATAAGATCACACTTATCCTAACACAGTGGTCCAGCTTATCCAAAGGGAGCATTTTGGACATGCACACAGCTCAGAGGTTGCCTAAACAAGGTAGAAGTAATTTACTAGAATGTATTTACAATCCTCTTCTGGGACAGGGATTCCAAACTAAAACCTTCCAACAAACAGTTTAAATAATCTTTAGACATATCTGGACTCTCATAGCTGCAACATTGTTACATCAAATGATCAAATGATCTAGTCTCTATAATGGTGCTTATAGAGTAAATCATTGTCATGAGGGTGAGAAATTGAATCCATTTGAGATCTGATAATTTTTTTATTAGTGCTTTAAAATAATAAACTATTTTCAAGAAACAACCTTAGGAGTTTTATCTCTGAAAATTTTCATTAGTAAGTTGTTAATTTTTATTTATTTAATTAAATAAAGATCATGCTGCAAGCAGTCTATTATGGTATGGAGTGCATCTAATTGTTCTTTTTTCCAGGTCCAAGATAGGTTAAGAAAATGCTTTAAAAATTTGAATGGATAATTTTTCACTTGGGGGCTACCATTGTAATCTCCCATCTTTGTTTTTAAGACAATGAGATAGCAGTTGCATTTTTCTTGCTAAAACATACCTTTATGAACATAACGTTTTAGTATCCACACTTACCTTACACAATTCTTGAAAAATGGGTACAGGAACCTCAGGAAGAAACTATAAACTAGAACATTCTAATAAAATATTTGTCATCAGGAGTTGGTGAGTACGCTGACTACCCATTTTGAAATGCAAATTGAAAGGGATTCACTCAAAAATGTGTTCAAAAGGAAACCAGTGTCTGCAAGATATGCCAAGCATGAAATGTCATGCCCTCTCTCTTCATTTGCCAGAGATATTTTTCTTTGGGCACTGCTCAGGACATAGACTCATGAGCCCAGAGGGTCCAATCTGTCTGCCCATGCAAGCAAGTGAAGGACTGCTGGAGAAGCCCAAATGTCCTTCAGATGGTGAAGAATTGCTTGAGGGCCTGCTGGATTTTTGTGAGGAGGCAGCTGGCATCAGCTCAGCTGTCTTTCACAGAACTGACTTTGATCCTACTTGTGTTGTCATGGTAACATGAGTCTCTGATCAAATGAGCTTTAATCACTGAGTTAGGAGTTGACCTCTTCCTCACAGGAAATAACATGGGAGAAGACAAGAAATATTTTTTTCAAAAAGAAAAGTTCAGACAATTCTCTTGACCACATGTCAGTTTACAAACCTCCTTTATGTAGCTTGGACTTGTATTGTTGAAAAAATATGTGTGTGTACGCAGGGGCAAAATCTCGGAAGAATATTTGCTATTGCTGTGGTTTAACCCTGGCCAGGAACCAAGCCCCACACAGACCCTTGCTCACTCCCCCACCAGTGGGACTGGGGAGAGAATTGGAAGAGTAACAGGTAGAAAACTTGTGGGTTGAGATCAAAACAGTTTAATAAGGAAAGCAGAAACTGTGCGTGCAAGCAAAGCAAAACATGGAATGAATTCACTGCTTCCCATGGGCAGGGAGGTGTTCAGCCACCTCCAGGACAGCAGGGGCCCATCACATATAATGGTACACTTGGGACTCCATCACTCCAAATGTTCCTCCCTGCTTCCTCCTTCTTCCCCCACTTTCTATACTGAGCATGATGCCATATGATCTGGAATATTCCCTCAGTCAGTTTGGGTCACCTGTCCCGCCTATGTCTCCTCCCAGCCTCCCACACACCCTCAACTTCCTCACCAGCGTGGCAGTATGAGAAGCAGAAAAGGCTTTGGCTCTGTGCAAGCCCTGCTCAGCAACAACAAAAACATCTCTATATTATAAACCCCGTGTTCAGCACAAATTCACAGCACAGCCCCATACCAGACACTGTGAAGAAAATTAATTCTACCCCAGCTGAAACCAGCACTGTTATATGAGAAAATGCATTGCATTAAGCACATAAAATCTTCTAATTTAAGTGTGTAGTTAATACTATTGCATATGGGTGGATGTTCTTTGGAGTGCAATACTTAGCAGATTTGCAATGGGTTTAACTTACTAAATAATTACATAGCAATTATGAGCATGCTTTATTCTTTTGGATACAAAGAGGTTACAGGAGCATTTATGATTAAGCCTTACTATAGTACAAAGGGCTAACAGGCTTTGTCAAGGTGATTCCACATCAGCTTTTTGTGCACATAACTGCATTACTTAAAAAAGGGAACTTTTTATAGTCTGAAGCAACCTTGCCACAGCAGACTGGAATACCATGTTTTTTGACATTACAAATTAACTTATGCTGGTCTCACTTCTGGCATGGCAAAATTACTTCTGATTTCTAAACCAATACATTCAAAGATAGCTCTTATATTCCTGATAGCATTGCAAAATATGCATGTAAATATGCCTTCAAAGAGGAGTTTAATAAACAAGAAAATATTTAGTAATGGCTGTGAAAAACTGAAAAGATAAATATTCATGAATAATTCTGGGTTATCATTAATTTTTAAAAGATAGCATGGTGAAATGAATATGAAAGCAGAATAACTTGATGTAAATCTAGTTAATGAACAAAATTTGGGCATTATAGTGCTGAATTAGCTGATGACAGTCAAATCTGCGTCTGAAATACATATATGGGTAGGCACAAAACTGAGAAAGAGAGAAAATACCTCATATTACAAAATGATGACTCCCTTACCTAAGCCATTGAAGGAAGAGGGAAAAAGTAATCAAAGAGTTAGAGATCCTCCAAAAAACAGTGAGCCTATGCAGAAGAGACGTGAAGGATCACAGATTCAGGGAGTAAAGTTTCTGCTTTTTAAGGTAGAAATGAAACAAAAATCAAAGAAGATGCTAATTTAAAAAATAAAATAAAAATAAATAAACAATCAGTAGAATCTATATTTGTGTACAAGCCAAGTGCTTTTGTACACTGAAACGTGGGAGGGCCTTTTACGTATTCCCGGCGGAAAATGCCACACAATGGTGGAGCAGAGGTATTTTGCAGTTGCCTGTAGAAAACTAGAATTCACCTTTGATGATTACACTATCTCCTTTAATACATTTTGTCGTGGTGATGTTGGATGGTAAAATACCGCAACATTCCCAAAAGCACCTCTAAGGAAGCCCCTCTGTGCAGCCAGCACTCTCACACACACAGGTACACTCTCACACCGGATTGCTAGCAAAACAGCCCGACGATGAATGAGCAGGAAGGGTCTTCGCATGGAGTCCTACAGGAGAGATTTTAATGCATTTGCACTCGTGCAAGGTTTCCGAGAAGTGCTGGGAGAGCCACGGGGGTCCAGGGGAGGGAACCAATCTGGAACTCTGAGGGCGTATCAGGTTACAGGGGTGTGGCAGCCAACAGAGCCAACCAGGGAAGCAGAACTGGGGTACATTAACAGAACAGAGCAGAGCATTCTGGGGGAAGCCATCTCAGTCACCATAAGCTGGAAAGGAACCTATGACTTATCCTTTCGTTCCTTGTCCAGCAGACCCACCAGCCTCCACAATATTTCAGCTGCTGTGTGACATCAAAGGCACTTCAGTCTCCTGCTGAGTATGTTTGAATGGCGCACCACTGTGAGACCCTTTCCTTTTTGGAAAAAATCCACATGGCTTTTTCTGTTTATTACTTTTTGACTACAGAATAAAGGAGGGAAAGAATCAAAGTATGATAAAATATTTAGGAAACTAATATGACAACTATGAAATCAATATATCCTTGATGTGGCTACAGTTGCTGTCTATAAAATGGAATCAACTTAATTTATAAGTTTAATTGAAACCATGGATAATTAAAATCTCAATGAACCCTTTTTAGACAGAACATCTTCAAAAGTTTGTAGAGTTATAATGTGAAACTTATGTGTGAAAAGCTCTGCAATAACAGGGTCTGGCCATGAATTCTTTCTTTTTGTTTTTGTCATTACAATTTGAGGAGGAAGTTTCTCACATGATAACTGCCAGAAATGGTTCCAACACTCTTACTGCTTTATTTCTCAGTCTAAATCAGAAGAAGGGAAGTTTACATTTCCTTCTTATTTTTTCTTAATTTTTTAATTCTGGGATTATCTAAATATGACTCCATTAGCAGTGCTTCTTCCTTAAAATATTTGTTATTTTTAAAGTTAGGTAGTGGGCCAAGGATGAAGAGATATTCTCAGCCTTAAATAATTTACTATCAAATGGCAAAACTCAAATCATCAAAGAGCAAGAACACAACTGTAAATTTCCTGACAATTATTGATTATTTATTGTATTTATCATTTACTCTTTTTGACAAAGACGAGGCAATGTCACAACATTCAACAATTTTCCTTTGACTTCACAAGTTCAATTTTTCTCCCTGAAGTTCTCAATGTATTTCTACAGACTTTGACAACATTACTTTCTTAGCAAACTTTCTCTCAGGTGGGAAGCTATGTAACATTCAAGATATTTTTGCTTTCTATTAAGTATTTACAAAGTTGAAATTGAATCATTCTGTTTTGTAAACATTTGGTAACTATATCGCCTCTTTGGCTCAAGGTTCTAACACTGCAACTATTTTCTGTGGACTGATATTTCAGTACATGGTGATTTTCATTTGGAAAAACATTGAAAGGTATGTTGCTTCCCTATTTTCTGGGGGCTACATTTAACATATTCTTAAATGAGACAAAGAAACAGAATAGAAGGAGGGCAGGAAGGAAAACTTATTAAGTAAAAAAAAAAATAAATGAAGAACAATTTAGACTAGATGGTAGTCTGACTCAAAAAAAGGGGAAAACAAAAACTTTGTGCTAGGGAAAAAAGGTAGCTTAGCACTGCTGTCATTACTTCTGACAGAGAGGCTCAAGGTCCCTGTGGCTGCAGAGCATGCTTCAAAGAGCTGCTGAACATCACCAGTCTATTTAGTTCCAACTGTCTGAAATACAGTATTCATCTAGAAGAGTTCATTGTCAGGGCTATTTTATTGCAAAATAAGACACCTGTTCTATTTAAATGCTTTTGCTGTAAGCCAGCTGCGGCCAGCACCAGTGCACAGAAAGTGTTGGGGTTTGGGGATTGTTGATTGAGCTTTAGACACAGCCTTCATTGGCAGTGGTGGCTGAAGGTGAGGATGAATAGCCTTTGCCTTAGGAGAGCCCCAGTATTTAATTACAGTAGAAACGAAGCCACCGAGCAAGCCTGGCTGCAGTTCCAAGTCAAACATAACCCTTTGGTGGCCGAAAGTATGAAACCACAAAATATAACTCTTCTAGCAACTTAGTGGGAGCACTACAAAGAATAATACAAGAACAGTGAAACTTGTTCTGTGTCCTCCAAAATAAGGGAAACAGATGTAATATACTCTTTTGGTAATGAATCTTACGAATGTCTATGTTAACACTAATATAATCATAGGGATTAAAAAAGAACTCAATTCTAATAATCTCCTTTGCAAGCAGTTTGTCATTTGTTATAAAATATAACTAACTCCAGAACTGAAAACACTTCTTAGGGCAAGAAAACACTGTTATAACAACATAAAGGAAAGTAAACATCCTGACAGTTTGTATGATAGTTTTCATCATAAAATTATATTTAATTCCATAACTATAAATATGTAATTATTATGGTTATGAATATGACTCCTTTATTTCACACTATTACAACATGATTGCAGTCATGAATGAACTTTCAGGGTAGGCTCTGTTGCTTCTGTCTGAAGTGGTGATTTGCTGAGGCACGGAGCCAGCCTAGCTGCTAGCTGGCCTGCAAGGTGAGGGTGCAGCCTTCCTCCTCCTCACTTTGCACTTCTGGTGCTCACCTTTCTCCCCAAACCAAGCTGATTCACTCACTGGGTGGGTTGCTAAGAAGGCAAGAAACAAGGAAAATTTTATTGGATTAAGATCATGTCATATACTTTACATTTTATCTAATTTTTAATAGATATATGTATAGTCTATAGATCAATTTACATTACATTATTTATATAATGTAATTTAGACTGTGCTAAAATTACATTAAAATTATAAGTTTGGCACAATGGCAGCTCTCCAGAGCTCAGGATATGCTTCATTATCAGCAGAATTTTAGCTTTAATTAATATTTATAAAGGAGTTTGGGCATAATGAACTGCAATGCAGTTGCAAATACACTCAAGCACATCAATTTTAAGGTCCTTTTATTATGGGTTAATCCTGATGTCTTTAGGAACTTTTACTAGAACCTTGCTCAGTAACTAGCCTGTTTATGGTATGGCCTAGTGATATTTCCAAAAGTCTCCAGCAATTGTGCTGAAAGTGGGCAAGAATCACAGAATCTGTGAAATCACACATTATCTCACCGTGTGCAGACAGACAGGGATGCAGGCAGGTGAGATCTGAAAGGGGTGGGCTTCAAGAACTAGGTCTGTCTAGGCATACTTTGGGCCCATGGTCCAGACCAGGGTCTTGTCAAGAAAAAGAAATATTTTATAAAGCCTAAAAAACATGTGGCATGAAAGACAGGTCTTCTGAATGCAGAAAGAGAATTCTGAACATGAATAATTTGTGTTGCAACTGTTTAGAGTTCATTTCTGTTCCTTCTGCCCTGGTTTTCAGTCAAGAAAGTCTTTAACAAGGAAATCTTTAATTAGACTAATTTTTTTTTTTAAAAATCTCTTTTTTCCAATATATTAGAAAGCTGCCTTTATAGTGTGAATGAGATCACTTTAGTTTCACCTTTACAGTCACTCCTTTCACTCACAGAAGCACTGAAAATTGTCCAATTTTAAGTATCATTCATAGCACCTGGACCCTTAATGGAGGCATGAATATTCCCAGGAACATCATGCAGTTAACTGTAATTAAGTCAAACTTAATTACAAAAACAATTCATTCTAGAAATGTTTCTACTTCAGTCTCTGAAGTTGAAACTCCTTCTGGTCCTGTTGTTTCCCACCATGTTCAAGTATAGTATCTCTGGTAATATCACTATAAATAAACCTTGTAAGAGTGACAATTTCATGGTTAATATTATTACAAACCTGAGTGCGAAGGGTCAATGGTAAGTTAGAATAAATCAATTGAAAGGAGATAAACAATTAAAATTAATTTTTTTTTCTAAATTTGTAAGAAGATCAGACTTCAGTGTATGGGGAAAGATAAGAAGCACATGGCAGCACAAAGGAGCACATGGCAGCACAGACCCTGGGGGGAGGAGGTGTCACTGGCAGAGCCCTACAGAGAGGAGCCTGCCAGAAGCTGACAGACATGAACAGTGAGTGGTCACCCCACAGAAGGACCTTTAGAAGGTGCGTTGCTGATGTGGCAACATGGGATAGGTCGTGTGGTGAGAATTAGCAGATAAGGAAATGCTGTGTCTTAAGGAAGTGTATAAAACCAGCTCGTTCCTTTGAATAAACGATTCAGATCCAGGAACCAGATTCAGATCCAGGAAATTGATTCATTTTAGATTCAGATTCCTACCCGGCGAAGTCTGAGTTTCAATCACTGACATCAGTGAATGTGTATTTTTCATCTGTAAACTTTATTCAATCATGAGTAGAAGACAGAACACATCCCAGTACGGAATCCCTTCAAATGAAGGCTGCTGAGATTTGAGTCACCTTTTACCATATTTGTAATTTATTTATCAGTAATTCATGGGAGCTGTATATGACATCAGCATGGAAGTTTTACTGTTAAGGGTGGGAGGTAGGAAGGATTTCACTGGCACTTTTTAAAAACACTATCTGATGGATGGGAACATTATAAAATATTATTTTGTGCCTTTAGAGCACCTAAGGGAAAATCATTTAAGCAGCTAAAAATAACCAAAATAGACAGTTTAGTAGTCAATTGGACAAAACCATGTTCCTCTCCCTCCCCCATCCTGCTATAGCTTTCAGGAAGACGATAAGTATTGCTGTAACAGGAATTTATTCTTTTGGCTAATGAGAACATGAGTAAAAAGAAGCCATAAAGAAAAAAAATTAGAACCTAGCAGGTGTTAAAACAGTGGTAATTACAGGACTTAAAATAGTGGTAATTTTTAGTTGCACAGAAGTTTCCATTTTTCTCTGCCAAATATTGTACCTCTCATAAGAATAAAATAGTGATTTTCTTTTTGCTATAAGACCCTGACTATGCTCTCTCCCGCAGTAGCTCTGGGCATAATTGACTATAATGAGTACACATGACAACCAGCAGGAAGTCTGTCAACCCCTCAGGAGCTTGGTGCTGGAGGGGGAGGATGATGGCCCATGTTGCTCTCAAGAAGGCAACAAAAATAATGACCTCTCCTTCAAGCCTAGTCTAAAACTGTTCTGCTACTTGCTTTCTTGTCTGATTAAAAGAAATCTGAAGGACAATTGAGTTACAAAGTCTAGTTCATGGCTAGAAAATCTGAGCTCTCTGACTGAGGTAGCCTTTACGTACAAAGCATGTTCCTCAAAATACCCTTTTTCATCCATTTTCAGGAGAAAAATCCCCTCCTGTCTGCTTCAGCTCACAGGAGTCTGGAATACATCATCACCAATAATAAAGAATTTAAGTCTCTGTACACAGTAGGCCCATCTCTATCTTAAAAACTTCTTTTAGTGCCAGCCCCATGATGAACTACCTTGCCCTCACCAGTCATCAATCTTTATCACAGCTGCAGTCCCCTGGACTACTGAAAATATCAGTCTTGACAGAGGAAATTGTTTGTTGCCTTTCCCTGGGCTTAAAATTAAAAGCCAAACATGGTTAGAGGGGAAAAAAGGGTTTTACCTCGGTATTTATTTAAGGATCCTCAGGTGCACCACATCCAGGTAGAATGCATCGAAATGCACCACAGAATGCACAACAAAAATGCACACACACAGGGATTCATGTGTACAGTTACAGACCTTGCACATTAGCATATCTATCAAAGATTCCCCAATGAGAGGCTCAAGAGACGCCCCCGTCCTGAGTAACCTTCCCCCAGCATGGGCCTATCTTGGTTTACAGAATGTGCTCTGGAGAGGACCTGGGTGTCTGGGGCTTTCTGACCCCCAACTGCGAGGCTTCCAAGATGTTTATTCTCTTGGCTTAACGGAACTTTGGGTGTAAGATAGTTATCAGAATTAGGGAATTACAAGTATGTGGGCTAAAAGCACTAAGGATACATAAAACCTGCATAAAAGGGTATATGAAAGGGTATATAAGAGGGGCATATGAAAAAGCAAAGAATCATCATGGCATCATTTCAAAGCAGAGATAAGATGGATGGTATGTTGAAAACTGATCCCAAAGGATTGGTAACAACAGTATTTTGAGGCTGGTGCCCTTAAAACAAAATGTACTTCATTCAGATCACCCCTCAGGAGAAGGTCCAAAACTTGATTTTGCTCAAAAATTTTAGCTTCATCAGGTGAAGGCTAGCAGAAAAGGAAGGAAATGTTTGTGTCTGTTTGGAGTGAAGGAGGAAAACCGAGACTTAAGATATTAAATGATACTGCTAAGAGTTCCACAAAGCTCAATAAAAACTTTATTTGAGGACTTGAATTGCTTTTTTCATCTTTATAAAAGTAAACATTGTTACCACTTCTCAAAAACCCCCAGTTTTATAGGTTGACAAAAAATGATTGCAGATGCTAGTGTTTTATTTTGCTTTGCAGTGTTAGGATAGTTTTTCTGTCATATGGTAAAAGTCATTTTCACCCGTTTCTCAATGTCATTAAATTTGTTCCATAAAGCATAGGGAAATGTAGAAAAAAAATTGCAATAATATTTGGGTGGCTTGGAAACACAGGTTATTGATAGTGATCATACAAGTTGCTTCAGCAGGAGTTCATGAGGATGTGGTCTTGTTGGTCTTAGGTCCACATTAGCGGGAGGTCTGCTGCTGGCAGACCAGAATCAGACACACTGAGGTCCCTTCAGCCTTATCCTCATTATGTCTACGACTTAAAGAGCAATGTGTGACTGAGTCCAGCCCCAAAGCTAATCTAAGTCTAAAGATATGCATTTCTATGTCCTCCAAAAAAGGAAAAAAACCAAAATCGTGGAACCATGAAAAAATGACCACTTTCTTTCCCATACTTCTATTGTGATATTAATCTATCTGTATGCGGTTTTCCAAAGAAGTTTCTCTGTCAGGGAATAGTACCACAGGGAATAGCAAACCCAAGTAACCAAGTGAGATTGACAAGACTAGAAATCATGAGTTCTGTTATAATGTCCCCTGCAGAATGGTAACATTTCTGTGACAGCCTTCATCATAATTTATGTTATAAAAAATGAAAAAAGACATTTCCTCCATATCCTCATATCCTTTTTCTTTTCTTTTTTGGTTAAGACACTTTCCTGAAAGAATATGAATTTTTTCCATGGAATATTTTTAATTAAGTGCAATTTTTGATTTCTTTTGTTCTTGCAGGAACACCTTGAAAGAAAGTCACGACCTTGTTAACTCCAAACACAAAAGGGAAGAATTTAGAAGTTTTAACAGAAAATCTGAAGTTGTGAATGGAGAGCAGAGAGAGGATCAGTTTCTAAAGATGGAAAAGTCTTAAGTTGAAATATCATGGGCTGACATTTTGAAAATGAAGATTTTTTCTCATGTTGAGTCCATCAAGTAAAAAAAAAAGACCCAGCTCCGAAGAGTATTAGCCACGCTGACAAAAAGAAAATATCCAAATTATTATTTTTTCTGTGGTTTCAGTCAAAACTAGAGTGAAAGGAAGTTTTCCTGCATTATGCAAACACGGCACAAATCTGTCAGTAATGGAGAATCTTTTCACATTTCTGTTTTGAGGCAGATTAACAGACAATAAAAAGAAAAGCATATTAGTGTAGCAGACTATTTATTTGGGAAATATTCTGTTCTCCAGAAATTAGTTGCAATAGCATCAATTCAAGTATGTTTATCCCTTATTCTGCATTTTTTCTGCCACTAAGAAAATTTTTGTTTATGGAAATAAACAGCTACTTCTTACGGGAAAAAAAAAGTAAAATAAATGTACGGTGTATCACAGGTTTTTCTTTTGATTTAACTGGTGGGGGGGAAAAAAGGTAATTTCATATTTCTGCTCTTAATAAATAAATCATAACATTTCTCACCAAATAAAGTCAAAGTCAAAGTTCTGTGCTGGTAGGGAACAGAAACTTTTTAGAAATCCTTGTAGGCTTTGTGGAGCAAGCAAACTCTTTTTCTACTCATCTATATTTGCTGTTTTCACAATAGCTGAATGTTATCATGTACATAATATGTTATAACAATGTCAGGCTTTTTGACAGGATAATAACCCCCTTTTACTAAAATTCAGTTGGCTTGATGATCCTCTGCATCACAAATTGTAACACCTTTCATACCTGCATGATGAAGGCTGGAATGATGACAAGGGCTTTTGTGAGAGGAGAAATTGTGTTTAATAGTGTACCTTAGACAAAATATGACACGGGTAGTGATGCCTTGGGTTTTAACTTTACCTGTTTTCAGGTAGCCATTTCAAGGCATCAGTAGGATGGCTGGAGAACATTCATTCCAAGAAATGTACTAGGGACTGGCATGACAAAAATATGTTTTTCAAGAGTATATAATGCTTTGCCTTTCCAAAGATTCGGGCAGCAGAAATTAGCAGAGATTCTTGGAGAAAACTATATAATTTCACACAGACAAATGAAATCCTACATGGCTTGAATGAACCTGATGCCTTAGGTTTTAACTTTTATATTATTCAAATCCTGTATTGCTTAGTGTGTAACTCTGAAGTTTCT
>WEIT01000988.1:0-30983 GCA_013389985.1 Dryoscopus gambensis | reverse complement strand
GTTCATGCCCAGCTCGGGCTGCCACATGGCTGTCTCTGTGACTTAGAGATACGGGAATCACCACTCAGGACTATGCACAGGCACAGTAGTCTGCCCGTTCTGGTGTGTAGTTACTGATATATTATGGTGCTGGTCTTCATGCTACTGTGTGCATTTCCTGCATCTAGCCCAAGAGAAATACAAGGATTAGAAAGATTTTACCAAGGGTTATTACGTTCTGGTGCAGATGGACAGCACTATCCTCAAGGTAATAGCTGTTTCTGATTAAAAAGAAGCCTCCTTGATACGGTAAGTATCAAAATGCCAACGTGCTGAGCATGGTTTCCACATTTTGCTTTGAAACTAATGTTATTTTCTGATGAGGTTGCTCTAGCTCCCAGGTGAGATTTAAATTCTTATCCCTGTAGACACTTTGATGAATATTTAACATCCATGGGTTTTAGTGGGGTGACTTGCATACTAAAAGTAAGAGCATTTTTAGAGTAATTGAAAATTCATTACGTGAAATATCTTCACGTAAGTTAAAATATTAAAAAAGTGAGGTACAGGTATGTTGTCTTTAAATTGTTACAAAAATAATCATCTTTCATTTTATCTCACTTCCTTCACTGAAGTTCCTGAAAACATATTTGAAAGGACCATGCAAAATATAATCAACTACGTGTTTCGAATATATCTAAATATTCAAGTTGTACTAAGTGCAATTTTTGAAGGTGAAAAAAAGCCTATAGATTTTATTTTATTCAGTCCTTTTCCATCCATATCTACTTTCTCTTTATGGTTTTCATTTGGAATAGTTACACAAAGTTACTATAATGTACCTGTGTTAGAAGTGTTCAGACATATAAATATTCCTCTTTTGTTTGTCCTTTGTCCGGAAGTATAAATTTGCTCTGTTATACCTGAAAGACAAATGGAAGTGGAAGCACTGATTAGGCAATTATGTCCTCAATAGCAAATGCATCAGGGCAGTTTTGTACTTAATATTCAGAGTTAATATGGCAAAAATCCTGATTCATGTTGTATAGATTCATTATAAGGCAGGAGTGAAAATACAGAGAACTATCTCCCATTCCAGCTTGTGAAGCTTTTGTTGGGTCTGTCTCCTCAACAAAGAAATCGTCATGGGGCTTGCAGTGGAATCCCTTTTACTACCACAAATCCTGACATTAGAGCACAGAAGAAAGAAGTTTTGAGGAATGGAAGAAATGGGAGTGTATCTATTTCCTTCAAGAACTCACCTTTGTAAGCAAAATGATCTCTGAAACTTCCATCCACATCTACCTACACAGTACACTGTACATTAAATTCACTGAGCTGGGATGGAAAAAAAGCCCATCTAATTTTAACGCTTGCATGGGTGCCTTAATTTAGAAAATAAAAACACCCAAATATGAGTGATAAAATAATGATGTATGTTCAATAAATATATACATTTGTAATTAATATAGTGTACAAGTGAGCCTGTAGAATAGATGATCATAGATATTTGATTCACAGATATATTCTACTTTAATTAAAGCTGTCTGATCCTAAAAAATATTATTTCAGTAATGTAACTCAGCTTTCTATTACCAGATCTGGTAATGGCTGCCCAAAAAGTATCGCTAAAATTCTTAGGACCAAGTGTTGAAGATCTGCTGGATATGCGCATCTTTACCCAGACTATCAGGCAAGCAGTTCTATTGAAATTGGTGACTTACACCAACAGGGTGAATTTGACTTAACCTCTCTGCAATGACTGTTATGTTACGAAAAACTTCTGGCTGGCTCCAGGTTAAGATACCAACAAAGTCTGTCCTGGTCACCATGCAAATGTTTGCCAACGCAGCTCTTTGTTTGCATCATAATCTCAAAAGCAGGACACACAACACTTGTCATATCCTCTGAGCCTAACTTGGAAAGATGCTCTTAAGCCTTTTCTTTCTGTGGCTTCTTTATGGGCTCTTCTGTTTCACTTTAGATGGACCAAATTAAGACCAATTTTTCTCCTCCTAAATAAAGAAGAAATTTAAATGAACTTTTGTTGTAGCAAATCCCTGCTGTCTCAAGGACCTGAGGAAATATCTTTAGCATTATTTATCTTTTCTGATACAAGACAAGAAACAATAATGTCATGTGATGCAAACCTGTCTTATGGTGGAGCTGTGCTTTCTGCTTCCTCCCTCAAGTGGTTTTTCCACTTTCTTTTCTCTCCACTGTAGAGTCCTGTTTCTCAGAGATGGCTTAAAAGAGACATTTAAAACCAATATTTATGTGAAGTCAGTTTTTTAAGCTTCCCTCTTAGTTCCAAAACTTTTTTCTCCCCATTCAAGTACAATGTTTCTCTGTTCTTTTTTTCTCCTTTTGTACAGAAAATGTATTTTTATGCATATAGATCATAGTCTTATTCTTGCTGTTTTATCTCATCAGCAGTGCTTTTCTCTTATGCTTTTTTTTATCCTCTGCAACCTCTCTGCACCACTGTTGCCCCCTTAGTAAAACCAGAAGTCAGCTATGAATTTATTACCTTAATTCTAATAGCCCAGAAGGTGACATTGTATTTATTCAATCATGTTCAAAGGGTCAGATGTCATGATGGAGGTGTGTTCATATACATCTAAGTGTGCTGTTGATATAATGTCCAAGTTTATGAAAATTTCACTTCTCAGATATTTATACAACAAAGTACAAATAGGACTGGTTTGGGAATGTTTTACAGTTGTGGATGAGATCTCCTGAAACAAAATAAGACATGACTAACCTTTTTACACATATCTATCCTCCACAGTGCATGGTGCAACCTTACTTATGAATTCTGTAACCTTCTTTCCATTCCTCCTTTCCCACTCCTTCTTCAAGAACTGCACTGACAATGGCAACAGAATCTTAGGACATTGAACAAACCAGAAAAGAATAGGGTAGATGTTGTCTGGTGCCACTACTTTTAATCAAAAGACTGCAGCTGGGATGGAATATCAAATGGAAATTCAGCCTTGATTACCTCATTTCTGCAAAGAAAATCATCCTTGCACAGTCTTCATGAGTGGGCAGTTCCCAAGCAGGATATGCATTGCTACATGAAAAAAAAAATTTTAGCAGAATAATCTGAAGATCTTTGTTTTCTTCAAAACATGGAGCAAAGTCCACCTCATCCTCAATCCCTAATTTTCTAAACTTTAAACTGCAAAACCCCCACTCATGACTCTCTGCCCAAGGATAATTGACCAAGAACTTCTGGAGTCACTGGAAGGACTGGCTCTGACTTGAGTATTCAAGGTCAAGGTGGTTTTAATCTAACTTAGGACCAATATTTTTGACAATGGCACTACTAACAAAGCCAAGAAGTCTAGCAATCCCTATAACTGTCAGGAGGCACTGACAAGTAGCAACACAGAAAACATTGTGTATGTGTCATTCCTACAATTATAATGAAAAGAAAAATTTTCAACTCTCCTTTTATTGTGGTTAAAATTGAACAAAAACGTCTACACTGCACTCCGGTGCATGAAGGACAATGGAGCCTAAGAGAGCTGATTGATCTTCAGAGAGTAAGTACAGCAGAAGCCAGCACGGATCAAATGGGAACTACTTCAGAGCTCAGATGGAAAATGAAGTGTACAGAAGGTGGAAGCAGGCAGGAATTTCGTGACAGTGCTTGAATGTACAGGGATGGAGTTAGGAAAGCTAAAGTTCATCTGGAATTGAAGCTAGTAGGAATCTGAAGACAATAAAGAAATATTTCTGCAAATGCATTGACAGCAAAAGGAAGACCAAAGAAAAGTGAGCCCATTGCTCAGTGGGGCAGAGGGCCCAAGGAAATAAGTCATAGAGAAGACTGGGTTACTCAGGGGGTTTTTTGCCTCAGTTTTTTCCTAATCTGATCTGCCCTCAGACATCTAAATTCTCTGCAGAAAACGATCTGGACGACATAGCTGTCAAGTTGACCATGAGTAAGCAGGGTGCCTTTGCAGCAAAAAAAGACTAGTTGCATCTTGGGATGTATCACCAAAATTGTATGCATGAGACTGGGGGGCAGGGAATAAGTGATTTCTTCTCAGGTTACTGACTATTTATGGGTTACCAAAAGCAGGGGACTGTTGCAAAGCAGACCTTGAGAAACCTCATCATGTTTCACAAAAGCAGACATCTTATTAAAACAGTCCAGAGGTCTGGAAAAGCTATTTCAACTGCAAGATTCAAGGCTTCTTAAAAAGTGAGCTGTAAAAGAGAAGTGATGTCCTTCTTTACAAAACAGCCTTGTGTTTGCTAGAAGTTAAGAGCAGCTTTTTTTTCTTCAGGTGGAGCCTCCTCTGTTGATTCCACTCAACAGTGACAAACAGTGGCAAAACAGAGTAAAACTCAGGTTTTCTCTACCTAGGGAAATAGCAACTTTAATTCTCTCTTTCACTTCAGGCAGAAAAAACTCCCCAACATTTAAGTAACTATATGATCCTTATGAATACTTATTTCTACTTTTTTGCAAGCATTCTGATTTATTTTGAACTGGTTCTGAGTACAGGGTGTCATAGTGCAATGTCTTTTACTTATGCAGGGGACATTGGTAGGCATCTTATTGACCTACTGATATGCTCTTTTCTTATTTTCCTCTTCTCAGAGAGTACATTTCTCTACTGCAAACTCCCCTTTCATGCCTTTTGTTATGATGATTAATAGATTAAATTTAAAAACAAAGACACTCAGAATCTGCTGTAATTTTGGGTGGTAATTTCCACTGATATGCTATTGTATACTGCAGCTGAATCCAAACCCTTCAGTATTAAATAAAATTTTCAGGAGCAAGGCCGAAGTCCTTATTCAGATTGCTTCTTGCTCCTGTTTAAAATGCTGAATGATCTATCTAATAAAAATGTGAGGCCTTTCACTGAGAGGTCCTAAATGTCTCTTATCATAAATTTTACTTGAAAGATAAGATGCTAAAACAGTGGAGCATGCAAGAAATCTTCACCCTGTCCACCTTGCTAACATGAACACGTGGGCTCCATTTCGCCCTTCATGTCTGTCCGCAGACCAGGACCATTCATTTGGTGATGCGGTCTTTGCCAGTGTTATGCATGGGCTAAATGTGACATTCAAGGAGTTTCACATGTGGTTTCAGTATAGCATTGACATACTTTGTTCTTTCCCAGTAAAGCGTTGATGTATTTTGGTCTTTTCCCAGGAAAACAGAAAGTAAACCCCCGTGCTTCAATACTTCCACCTGCAATTGCACCATCTGTCTCAAAAAAGCAAACATAACTGAAACAAAAATCCTGTAGTATAGCTTCTCAGACATTTATGTTACAAAAACTCTTCTAAATTTGATCCTTTGATTAGCACAGATGTTTTAATTCTTGCATTTGTGAGATCTCTTTTCTCAAGACATCCCTGCAAGTCATCCTCTGCCTTCTCATAGTCTCATTCCATGGTTTTCTACAGAAAACTAAAC
Source organism: Dryoscopus gambensis (assembly GCA_013389985.1). Lineage (NCBI taxonomy): Eukaryota > Metazoa > Chordata > Aves > Passeriformes > Malaconotidae > Dryoscopus > Dryoscopus gambensis. The sequence goes on along the minus strand of WEIT01000988.1, from coordinate 25,555 downwards.
GTGGTCCTAAAAACCGTTTTATTTCTCCTGCTGCCTTTTATACAAAAGAAGAGAGGAACTATGTTCCTTTGTCACTGCTTTGTAATTTTCTTCAAGATTTTTGAGTGAGTCATTTCCACCCAAGTCTCCTGCAGAAAACTTTTCCAGTAAAACAAAATAAAAATGAATACAGAAACTCATTTCAAAACACATCTGTAATTTTGGATCTGCTCAGTGTTATTAAGTGCAATTTCCCACACAGTACTCCTTCCTTGGCTGCATGAGCACCACACCCACATATCAGCCCTGATTCACCGTCCGTGCTCAGGGTGGTTTTGGTGGGCATGCATCTGTAGGCAGTACCTGGAGTATCAGAGGGACTACGTGCATCTAGAGGGAATTTCACCACCATGTTCCCAGTGTGCAGAACCTTCATCATATGGGTTGCCTGTAAAGCTGCACAGAGGGATAAAAGCCTTTTCTCTGAGTGAAGAGGATGATGCCTGAGGGTCTTTATTGTGAGTGGGATTTTAAAACCAGGTTTAAAAATCAGCCATGCGTGAAAGCACCTAATCTGAATGAGAGGCAGGAAAGGGCCTTCTGAGTGAGAGAAGAGGGGTCAGATCAGCTTTTTTGAGAAGCTTACTCTTGCTCTTTATTTCTTGTTCAGTTTGAAGAAATGCTGCAAAGAACTGACAGTGTAGTATCTGTAGCACGTGGCTGTGACCTGGGAGGTCTGCTTTGAAATCTTAGAACTGACTGATTGAGAGCCATGTGGCACAGTCTGCTCCATTTCTTAACCAGTTTGCTGCTCCTCATTGGCACAGGAGCACGGCAAAGAGGGTCTGCAGTTAGTTCAGACATGTTGTGTCTTCCACTCCTTCCTGCTCAGGGAGAGGGCTTCTGACACTTCTCCTGCTCTGCTCTTCTTGTCCCACAGGAGACAGTCCTGCACCAACTTCTCCACGGTGAGTCCTTCCCACCTGACACAGTTCTTCATGAGCCCTCCCACTGGGTGCAGCCCTTCCGGAATAGAGTGCTCTAATGTGAGTCCTCCATGAGGCCACAGGTCCTGCCAGCAGCCTGCTTCAGCATGGACTTTCAGCGGGGTCACAGCCTTCTTCAAGCATCCACTTGCTCTGCGGATCATTATAATTAATTTTACAGTTATATCCGATTATTTTAGTTCTGCCTGTTTTGTATTAAATCATTAATACTGAAGCTTTCTAGTTAGGTTTTGTTTCAACTTTTAATATGGCTATTTTTAAAGCTGAAGGTCTCATTCCCAGTTTTCAAAGAAGATACAGTACAATCTTCCCAAAAGTTTAAAGGAGAATGAGGGAAAAGAATGAAACTTAAAATTACAAGCACAATTATTTCTTGTTTCTGTATTTTTTAAAACTACTTTTCTTGAGCATTAAAAAGCCAAGCTCATTCAAAAGACATAAAAGACATACTTTTTAAGAATATATATATATTTGTCTTTGATAAGTAAATGAGATTTGTGTTTGGTAGCTACGAGTCATCATGCAACACCCCAGCAGTATATAGTTCAGTTAAAAAGTGGAGTTCAGAGAAAGGCTTTGATGGTGGAGATTATGTTTATCCTTCCACAGACCAGAAATCAGTGTCAGAGGAGAGTGGAGAGGATTGTGCAATGAAAGCTATCTTTAGTAATCTTCCTCAATTCAATACCAGTGTTTTCTTTTAGCCTACATTGGAAGGCATCAATTTGTTTGCTTTTAGTAAGCTAAAGCAAAATATATAAAATAACACAGATTTTCTGTAGAGTGAAATACTAGAATTTAGTGGAAGCTTTATCCAGCTTTCTTCTGGAAATTGTATCTATGCAGCTGCATGTTTTTGTGGTTTTATCTTCTTCTTTTGGACCCATCTATTGCCTTATTGTTTCTCAAGTTATAGAAGTAGGTAGCTCACAGACCAAATGAGCTACTAGAATGTTTGAAAATCACACTCAGGTCCTTTCTATGCTGTGCAAATTCTGCATTTGAACTATTGCTGTGTATGTTCTACATTTAACTCAATTCCATTCTTCTGTTTGCTTCAAGTAGTACGGAATAGCATAACAAGAAATCTGCTGAAGTGTACTTCACAACATACATTTCTTCAGTTAATTATAAGGCATTGCTTGCAAAAATCTTACCAGATACTGTGAAGATATAAATATTTGTACTACCTAAAATTGGACATCAGTGATTTTTCCCAATAATTTTTTTCCCTTCCCTTTTATGGTGTCTGCACCTCTTTGTACTGCAGAGTACTGTACTCAGGCCCAAACTCAGCCCACTATAGCCACAGTGTTTTTAAAAACACAAACCAGATACACAGCCATATTTTTTTCGACTCCATGGCTACTTTCAACTCCAGTAATAGAATCATAGAACCATTAAGATTGGAAAAGACATCTGAGATAATTGATTCTAGACATTAACCTAATATGCTCTTGTGATTTAAGCTGAGTTGGAAACTAAGCACTGTGCGGCTGCTTGTTCAATCCCCCTCTCTCTCCACGCCACCAGTGGAATGGGAAAGATAATCGAAAGAAAAACTTGTAGGTTGAGATAAAAGCACTTTAAGAATTGAAAACAAAGTAAAATGCTATAATAGTAATAGCAAATAATAATAAAAAGGGAAAGAAAAGATCCCACAACATGCAAACAAAAACGTGATGCAGAATACAATTGCTCACCACCCCCTGACCAATGCCAGACTTCGTTCCCCAACTGAGATCTGCCCCCTCTTACGAGTAAGTCCCCCAGCTTTATATGCTGAGGATGCGTTCTGTGGTGTGGAATATCCCTGAGGGCTGTTGGGGTCACCTCTCCTGGCTGTGTGCCCTCTGTTTCTCTTGTGTACCTCCTCACAGGCAGAGCATGAGACACACACACAAAGTCCTTGACTGGGGATAAATGCAATGTAGCAAAACCCAAAGCATCAGCATGTTATCAGCACCATTCTCATTCAGAATCCAAAACACAGCTCACTAGGAGCTACTGAGAAGAAATTAACTCTATCCCAGCTGTACCCAGCACACACACCTTATTAAAAGCAAATAGAAATAGAAGAAATGTTCTTTACAGCTGCTGTTGTTCTGCTGCCACTGGACATATAGTTTTGTAGGTAAACTGTCCAAAAATAGCATAACTCTGTCTACTGAGTCCTTGATTTCTGCTGTGAATGACAGCAAAGCTGCCAATTACCCACAGCACTCATGACAGCTTCTCTGTCAGGAAGCTGCTTTGATACCATCCATCTGTATTTCACACAGGTCACTGAACAACTGCTTTATTTTAGGGAGTTTCAGTCATTACTGATATACAGAAGCTTCAAATCTATACATGAATGTTGTTTCCTAAGTTACTGAAATCTCCAAAATTAAGACTGAAAAAGATCAGAGAGTAGCAAATTTGAAAATCTATGTTTCAACCTATGTTTGAAGGAAAGTTAGAAACATTTAAAGCCAAGGGGAACAGTATATCCTTTTGCTGCTAAAATCTCAGGAGAGACATATGTATTCAAAATGCTGTGAAAGAATGTGCAGTGCTTCTCACTGCCTCTTAGTAGAAAAAGTTAAAGAGTTGGGAACTGTTCTTCAAAACCACCAGCTTGCATTTGAAGCATAGTATATGGAAATACATTCTTCTGAAAAAAATGCGTTACTTTTCCCTCTTAAGAGGGAGGCTGCCAGAGTAGCTGTCTAGAAAGAAGAGAGAAGACAAAAGCTTTTACTGTGCTAGCTGAATCTGGGCTTCACTCATTTTTTTTTTTTTTCTGGGTGGCAGAAACTAGTAGACTTATGAATACTTTCATGTGAACACCTTTGCTATATTGGAAATAAGCCTGTTTACCCAAAGTCCTTTCACTGAACTGTTTAACATTTTGCTTGAATATGGAACCAAGCTCAAAAAGAATCACATCTCATTCTTACAACTCCCTGCATGTGGATATGCTCATCCAGAGGTAATTGCTGTCAGCTTGACAAATCACTAGGTGTTAAGATTTCCCAATAGTCTTTTAAATCACTATAGATATAATGTACAAGAAAGTCATCCTACAGTTCTGAGCACTTAAAAACCACAGTGCTGGTGACATGATTCTACACCCAGGAAGGTGGATATGATTGATGGACCTTCAGTTCCCTTCTCCCCTTCCAGACCACAGGGGCAGCCCTTTCTGGACATGGAGAGCACATGCTTTAAAACAGCACCCCTCACAACCCTGCAATGAGTTCAGTAGGACTTTTGCTCTTTCCGCTGTTTTGGGGCCATCTATCTGGCTCTTATTGCAGTCTTAAAATATCTCCTGTATTGATATCGCATCTGGATATGAATATATTCATGTACTGATGCTGGTTGCAGCTTGCCCAGAGTCCGCACCGCGCCTGGCTGTCGGAGGTGTCCCGGAACAGACCCTTGTTACAGCTGTGGCTGACCAGGATCTGTTACAGAAGTACCAGAACAGGCGCTGGCTCTCTCGCATGGAGCAGGCTGCAAACTGATGTGAAAATACCACTGGTAAAGGCAAGGAACAGAGAGGGGTCCTCTGCAACTTCACAACTTTAATAGAACAGGCAGATAAAGATGCACCTGTGTTTGTATGGGAGCCAATGGGGTGGGATAAAGGATTACAACCAATTGAGTTCTGTAAGTTGTGAAGTGACAGGGGGAACATCCAATGCGACAAACTCAGGGGAGGGTTCCATTCGAATGAACAAATGGAGTACCAAGTATAACAGAACTTTCCAGAGATCATACATATTCCATAAGGGATATGCATAAACTTAAGGCTATACATAAAACTGGGTGGGGGAACCTTGAACCTATAACAGAACAGTATGCAAAATGCAGTTCCCGGGGAGGCACGGGAACTCGCAGTGACCACGATGTTAGATTCCAGTGCCCTGGGTGCTCATCCACCAGGAATTCATTGGTGTGGGTGCTGCTGCCACAGCTACATGCAGTGCAACAATGTATCTTGTCCTGAATTCCCCAGAGTGCAAATTCTCAGAGATCGGAAAGATCGAAGTTTGCAGCGAGCGTGTTTGCACACAGTTCTGCAATAGTTTGCAGTCAAGAAGTTTGTGTGGATGCACTTTAGATTTGTAGGAATGAAATATTTTTATCTATTAATTGGCTCAAAGAAAGCTTACCTAAACTCTTTAAAAGTAAAACCAAGAGAATTTGAATATGAAGGGCTGGAATATTAAGGGGAGTTTCAATGAGATGACAACTGAAAAAAAAGGATAAGAAGTTGTTTATGTTTCTACAAATACCAAGGGATCATGGAACTCATACAGAAGAGGGAATACCTGAACATGTTCCCTCCATTATTAACTTTGATTAAGATAAAAACCATGATTTTTTACCTTTCCACATGGATACCCTAAGTTCTGCATTATAAACTTTACTTCAAATATTTCCACTTCTGCCTTCTAATAATTTCTTCCTTTAAAATGATCTTGCCTTCCCATGGGTTTCAAACTGCTGCATCATCCATATCCATTCAAAAAACCATATATAAATATGTACTTTTAGTACCCAAAATCCATTTTGTTTAAATTCAGAGCTAGTTTTTTGTTTTTAAATTTTGTTTAAATTCAGAGCTAGTTTTAACTACCTTGAGATAAATAGTTCTCTAGTTATAAATAGTGGTTCCCACAGCTTCAGCATTGTAACTTCCAGAATAAGAGATATAGAGAAACATAGAAGAAAATAAGTAATTACTTATTATTGATGTATAGTTTTGCAAAAAAAGTAAATTAATTACTGGTGTATTTAGTTTTAGGTTATTATAATCTATTAATTTATATACATTATTTTTCAAATATGAACCCTTTTCATTCATTCAGCAGTGGCTCAGAAATGATGTATTTATACAGATATAATTGTATATCTATTCAGAAGTAGAAATAATATCCTTAACACTTTAGGTGTAGAGCGATCTAACTGTGCACCCCTGAGAGGCTCTTGTGTTTGCAAGGCACCTGAGTCATCTGGAACATATAAATTGTATCAAAATTCAATTTCCTTCCTCCAAGATACCTCCTCCTCCTCCTGTGACTCCTTCATTTGCTGTAGGTCAAGTCACCTCTGTCTCCCATGTTCTGATGTATCATTTTTGTTATCATTGTCACTGACTGCTTTACTGTTAGTGACTTCCCTCTTTAAGGTACTTACTCAAGAAAAGTTCATGTTGGTCCATGGATAGAGTACATTTTGGAGAATAAAGACAGAAGGGACAAGGCTGTGGTAGAGGAGGTTCTGTACATGTCTGGATGCGTATTCACAAGCCAGGAGCTGCTGGGAGTTCTGGCACTTGCATTGGAGTACCAGGGTTCTCTAGGATTTCCCAGGGGTATAGGTAAATTAGCACTGAAGGGACGCTTGCTAAATATATTGTACTAGCACAGAAAAACAGTCATCATCTCACCCTCCTCTCAGACTTTTTGGAAGTGTCTCCTAAAAGCAATGTTCTCAGGCACCACCAGCTTCATTTCCCTCAAGCTCACAGCCTCTGCTTATCAAATTTAGAATGGACTGATGGATAGCTCCCTGTCCCACCACTGTGTTCTGAATATAACTGTGTCAGTACAGTGTTGAAATACTTATTAACAAAATCCTACATCACTTTGCTTTAAATACTTAGATGGAATGCTCTCCCAGGCATTGCAGTTCCACTTTAACTTTCAACAATTCTTCATTCCAAGCAAGAAGATGAACATTAAAAAGACAAAACAAAAAAAAGATGCCTCACCAAAATGAAAACATTTTTTACTGGCTTCCCAGTATTTCTGAGTGTATTTTTCTTCCTGGTCAGTGAGTGGAAAAGCTGCCAGGGCAGACATTAGAGACTATAACAACTCAATAATATAAAAATATCTAGGTATATTAATGACATATTTATACGTCTGTAATGGAGCCTTTTCCAGGCAGTCGTTACATATGTAATAACAGAGAAAAGGCATTTCAGGACAGGTTATTAATTTGGTTCTCTTTTTAAATAGCTCAACCTATTAGGAGTACCATTGTCTGTGAAACTCTGTTATTTCTTCCTATTGATGTCTTGAGGGAAAAAAGAGTACATGGTTACAGAAATCCTTTTTGGGAGACAACAAAATCAGTGCAATGCTTTAGGTCATGTTCATATGTTTTGTCTGACTTATCTAGGACTAGGTGAAGGGAAATTTCAGTACAGGGCAAGACCTTTGGGAAGCTGATATTTTCTGTGTTGACTCCAGTATTTATGGTTATTTGGATACAAGCTATACAAGCTACAGCTTTCATTTTTATGAGTAGCTAGGCATAATAGTCATCAATGGGTCCAAAGGGTCCAATATTTTCCTGGCTTTGAAGAGCAGGGTACTCACTGACTGAGCTGTGAAGAGTTTTTGCAAAGCAGAGAAGCTGATGTTTTACCACTCTCAACCTCAGGTAGTACATATTGCCTAAAGTGGTTATCCAACATTCAAAGGAGAGCTGACACTTAAACGGTAATCTTAAAAGTTAATAAGACTTTTTTTCTGTGTTATAAATGTACTTCAGACTTCTAAAGCACTTTATTTTTGTGTTAAACTGTCTTAAGAAGAAACAAAATTATTCTTTTCTTTGTAGTTGCTTCAGAATTTATTGTACACACAAAGTATTCTGAAGGATAACTTTCTGCAGTTCTTGAAAATCCTGTGCTTTACAAGTGGGTAGCAGAAAAGAATTGCATACAAGGTGGACTTAGCACTTCCCAGCTTGTCATTCTAGGCTCTCTTCCTTCTGTTAACTTTGCTGTTAAGTGGTTTGTGAAAGATTAACAGCTAATAGAGTTTAAACTGTTTCTATAACTTGTCTGTCATCATCAGCGACTGATAACAACTTCTCTATGTTAAGTGGTTGCTAAGGTTTCTTTCCAGGGCACTATTCACAATTCTGTAGTCCTTTAAAAGAATTACTTCCATGTCTCTATTTTCTAAAAAAAAGCTGTCCTGCTATATGATGGTTTCTAGTTCTTCACAATGTGAAGGCTTATTAATTTGACATCTTCTATTATGTCTTCTTTAAAAATCCAAACCAACACAAACAATTGCCCCATCCCAAACCTAATGCTGAAAAACATAATGTCACTTATCCTAACTACAGTTAAGCCAAAGGAAGTCGGCATCCAAAAGACGTAAGTTTTAAGTTCTCCTGAGAATACTACAATCTTAAGGCCTGTGAAACAGAGCACTTGATGAACTTTATTTGCTTTATAATTTTAATTTTGTCTGTTTTTTAAACATCAGTTGAAAAACCAGTCTGATGATCCACTCTGAATACTTAGTATTCCTGTAGACAGTGATCTCTTAGAGTCTCTTGAGTATGGGTGTATGTGGCAATCTTGACTTTCCTCCAAAACAAATCCTCACACAAAGCAAAATAAAAGAAAATGAATCCCAATCTCCCAAAAAACAAACTGAAAAAAACTCCCAACCTGGTAAGACGATCTGGAAGGCACTGAGTTAGGGCCATAATGCATTCATAAATGTAGCTTGAACTTTCATAACGTTTTGATATTTGCCCAGGAGAGTTAACTAAAAACCACACATTTAGAAAAATTGTAAATAAAGATTACCCATGGGGATATATTTGTCAGTTCCTGAGGTTAGAGATTCAAGGAATAATTTAAAACCAAAATAAAAACCAAACTAACAAAACCCCCAAACTACCATGAATGCAATCCAAAGGCTGGAAGCCTTACCTTGAGGGGAGGGGATGAAGGCAGAGAATATTAACTACCTGTACTCTCATTGTCAGAAGAAAGATTGTGTGGCTTAGTGAGTTAATTTCCAAAGTTCCTACTTTTTATAGATCTGAAGCGTGACCACCTTCATAGTTTAAGCACAGAGGTCCAGTTAACAGTTTCCTTACTTAGTACTTGAACATCAGGAATTAGAATCCCCCTTTAAACATGAAGTGTCCATGAAGCTAAGCTTGTTGTGTAATACTGTTGTTCCTTCCGATATTTTCATGGTAAGATTTGGAGAAATTTTCCACAAAATTGTCACATTTTTTTCCATATGTGATATGTTGGCATTCTTCCTTCCCTCAGCCAAAAAGAAACCTTGCATTTCTCACTAGAAAGTATTCGTAGTTTCACTGTAAATGATGCCTGGATTTGAAGTCCATCAAAATTCTGCTATACAGGGATCAACATATGTATGTGAGGTAGATGTGAGACATTCAGAAAGCAGTAGAGCAGAATCTTCTGCTCTATGCTAATATTTTTTATTACGCCCATTCATTAATTTTATTTTGCCAAATATTTTTGCAGCGTCTGTTATTGTTGGACATTGTAGACATTGTTATATGTTTTTCATTTTAATGAAGCTTTTATTTGGAAAAGATATCTCAGGTAAGGAATTATCATATTTCTGTCTTTAGGTCACGCATAGTCTCTTACAAATCTGCCTAAAAAAATGACATGGCAGTTTGAAAACCCTGTGGAAGCACAGCTGTTCACACTGTGCTAGAAGGTTGCAACAAGAATGGTTACAAGGTCACAAGTTCTTGCGGACAAGAAATTTGGCATTCAGATAGTCACAGACTCGCAGAATCATCACCGAATCATTTAAGTTGGAAAAGATCTCTAAGACTGTCAACTCCAACCTTACACCAAACATACCCTTGTCAGACCATAGCATGAGGTGTCACATCCAGCTCCTGTCACACGGTGTAAGGAAGGAGTTCTCCACTGTGATTCCATCATGCCATGGTAGCCTGCGGCCTCTCTTCATCTTAAGCTGAGAAATCAACTTTGGGGTTATTTAATTCACCGTATTTCCAAGCAATTGAGAATAACTGAGAATAACTAAGGATACTTCACATAGATGACTTTTTTTTTGCTGGTGGGGCGCTAATGTTTTTATCCCTTGTTATGTACAATCACTCGTTTGTTTTTTTTAACTCTAATGTAAGCCAGTGCATAACCTGATCCTTATAATATGGGATCACTGAAGATGAAAGAGCCCAAGACGCAAGAGCCTTTGAATATTTAAGTGTCTTCTTCCTGAAGTACAAAAGAAAAGAAATGATCATACAAAGTCAATGTTAAAACTATTTAAGTGTTATTGAAAAAAAAGCAGTGCTATAATTATTTTATATCAATGCTGCATATCAGCAGTAAGAGTGCTTGACTCGTATAAAATTTCAAAGTCAAAATAATAACCAGGGGAGTACTGAGGATGACAGGTCAGTGCTGTGTGTGTGTTTGAAGACAGAGAGAGAAAGAAAATTTACTGTGAAAGATTTTAGAAGAAAAAAAAGTAATTAAAATTGTGCCGGTACCTAAAGAAAGAATCTAAATTAGTAGGATATATAAGAGAAAAATTCAGAGTCTCATTCATTCAAGTCAGTAGGTGCTCTCTCTGAGCTTCAAAAGAGGTTGGATTAGGAAAGCAGGGGATTATCAAAGGCTCAGGTAATATGCAGAGGTAAATAGTGGAACTTTAAATAAGAGCTTCACTTCCTCAGTAAATATTTAGGCATTTTGACTTCCTCTGAAGCACATTGCAACGGTATTTGTTCTTTTTCCAAAAGGAAATATTTGAACTAAAAAATATGAACACTTCGGTAAAACAATGAGAAAGCTAAACATTTTCAAATTGAGAAGGCATATTTGCTGGCAAGAAATCTGTAGAAATTGCACCTTATTAGATATTCTATTACTTTTGCAGGTATAGCAAGTCTATCAGTTGGTATCATATTGCATTTCCAGACACTTGATATGTTTTCATATAAATGAGTTACTTGGAAATAACTCTTGCCAGCACAGTTAGATTTTAAACACTCACTTGACAGCATTTCTACAGTAAGTTGCAATAGGTACCTGCATGTGAATATTCTAGCTGAAGCATTGGGGAAGAATATAGAACAATTTGCTAATACTTCTTGATTCATGCAGTAACATTTTCCATTATTGCACTGTCAAAGGAAAGGATATTGAGGATAAAGGAAAAAGGTATTCATCAATTCAAGAGAAAAGGTGCTTTTTTTTTTAAGAAAATGAGTTGAGGATAATGAGTAATTTAACATATCTATTCATGGCCTTGTGACTAGAGTTTGGGCTTTTTTGCATGCATGCATTGAAATATGGAGAGCATTACATATACTGTGGAGATTTCAGGACTGCCTAGGGATGCTGACTCTGCTCTTCTGCTGGCATCTTCAGATCCTTTAACAGGTGATTAATGGCTAAAACAACTTTTCAGTAGATCTGAGGCGATATTTCAGGAGAAGAAGAAAAATATATTCAGAAAATATGTTGTGTAATCGCAGAAGACAAAATTCCTGCAAGCATGCATGTCCACTTCAGAAGTGGACTTCTATTTTTCACTCACCTGAGTGAAAAATAAAAAGACCTTCAGCTTTTTTTTCAGAGAGAGACAGGAAATTATCAGTCTGGCAGCCCTTCTTGCCAGGAAGCTTTTTGACCAGTAGCCTGAAAAAGTGACAGAGGATTTTAGGAATTTTCTATTTTGTTTCCAAATAAAAGGAAAAATTGGGTGTCTGGGTGGTTTAAACCCAGCTGAACCAAGCCCCATGCAACTACTCAGTCACTGCCCCTGAAATAGGATGGGAGAGAACTGGAAGAGTGAAAGTGAGAAAAGTCATGGGAGAAAGACAGTTTAATGAAGAAAACAATAGCCACACACAAGCAAAGCAAAACAAGGAATTAATTCACCTCTTCCTGTTGGCAGGCAGATGTTCAGCCATTCCCAGGAGAGCAGGGCTCCATCATGCACAATCGTGACTTGGAGGATGTTACCACTCCAAATATCCTCCCTTCCTTCTTCCTCCCCTGCTATTTATACGCTCAGCATGATGCCATGGGGTATGGAATGTCCCTTGGGTCAGCTGAGGTCAGCTGTCCTGTCTGTGTGCTCTCCCAACTTCTTGTGCACCCTCAATCTGCTCACTGGTGCGGTGGTATGAGAAGAAGAAATGGCCTTGGCTCTGTGTTAGCTCTGCTCAGCAGTAGCAAAACCATCCCTGAACTATCAACACTGTTTTCAGCACAAATCGAAAGCATGGCCTCATACCAGCTACTGTGAAGAAAATTAACTCTACCCCAGCCAAAACCAGCACAATGTTTCTTTGTTACCATTGCATTATTTTAAGAACAAAATCATTAAATCCCAGCACTGATGAGAACAAAATTACATTGAAGGTCCCAAATTGCATGGAACGAGCAATTTTGCAGTTGCTATGGAGCAGGAGTTCTGGGTCTGACCTAGGACACTTTTCTGTAAGTGACATCTCTACTGTTCTGAGCACATAAACAGGCTCACTTTTAAAGAAGGCCTATGTGGTGGGTTTTATTATTTTTCTTCTCCAGGACTGGGCAGTATCATTCACCCATTGTTTCAAGCAGAGGTTGGGAAAGAACAGCAGAATCCTTTTCTGGAAGTGAACAGAAAAAGTAGTCATACTTTTGCCTTGAAATGAGGCAGTGTTTTTAGGGGGATCCATGGGGTCAAAGTCTTCCTAGGTGAACGTGGAAAGAGAAAGACATCACAGTGATGTCTTCTGTCATCACCTATCCTTCCATCATTGGAGAAACATTCCTGCTGGAGATGTACAGTGCAGCTGTTGCAGGGTGCCTGTCTACCTGCCTGTCTTTTCTCTACAGATGAGGATCTGCCAGACTGTGAACACCACTGGAAAAAAATTAATTGGGATTAATAAAAGGTATCAGCATCACATGGTAATGATTTTGTACTTAATTTCTTACATAGGGTTCTGGTCTATAGAGAGATGAATGTCACTGTTCAAGTAGTGTATTGAAAAATGTGATTATAAGGCTGTGATTCTACAGATGCCTACATTTGTGTCAATCTTAGGAGATACTCGGCACACATCAGCATGTATCCATGTGGTACCTACTGAAATCCATAGTGTGTGGCTTTGAAATTGTATTCTGCACACTTGCTGAGCCTACAGGAAATCCTGCAGGTTGGTATCATTGTTTGAACACTTTGAAAAGGAGGGAAAAAAGGAAAATACAGGAAAAACATTTGTAAAAAGCTTGGTTTTGCATTGCAGCATTGTCAAGGGAGCCAAAATCAATAGTAGTAATCCACTCAGCCTTTTATCCATGAATTCTTATGTCACAAATGAGCTAATCAGATGTATTCCAGCTGTTCATTTTTTGTAATAAATCTTATTTCTGTGAAAAATCACTGGTGCCAGGTGAAGGGATACGAGACATGTGCTGAAGGGAGCAATGGAAACAAATAGCACTGAGCTCTCTCTCACAGACAAGATATCATATAATCCTTTCCCCAGTCTAATCGGAGGACCCTTTAAAACTTGCTAGTCCTCCTCTCCTTCCTACTGTTTGATGATTGAACAAGAATTTTACACCCCCTTAAAAAGTACACTCGAAGCCTGGCCCAGGCAGGCTTCCTTCATACACCTTCCCAAGTGCTTCGCAGGGGAGCCTGCAGCAGCCAGGCAGCTGAGCGACATCCTGCCCTGCTCCTCCAATGCCTCCTCCCGCCCCAGGCATTGAGCTGCTTCCTAAAGACATTCTGAAGTTATTGTTTCTGACATCCTATTTAAAATAATTATTTTCCGAGAAAAATCTTGGGAGTCATTCTGTAGAACTCTTCCACTAGCAGCTACCCCACTGCGGCAATGTGTTTTGAGAGCTGAACTCAGCCACCAGATTGACTGTTCTTATGTTCCAGCTGGATTAATACTTTCTTATTGTTATTGGTACATCTTGAAGGCATAGCTGGCATGTGCAGATAACCAGCAAATTAAACAAACAATTGTTATTACAGAAAGTAGCTACATTTGAGTGTTTATTTGATAAAAGAGAAACTTTTTCTCCCAACAGAAATTTCCTTTTAAGAAAAGATACTGCAGGCTTACTGAATCTCTTGCCATCTTTTTATTGCAGTTTTCTCTTGGGAAATATTCCATGGCTTATTAATATTTTCAAAAGCTTTAATTCCTATCTAGAATTCCTTCTAATCAAACATTTTGAGGTTGGAAAGTCTTAGGAGAAAAGAGTGACTGGATGTCATTTTTTTTGTGCTACCCTGACCTGACAGATGAAGGATGAGTCACCAACAGGCCAAAAGCCTGTTCAAAGGGAATACATCAAGCCAGAAGGGCTTCCTAGTGAGCAGGTACATGAACATGATGCTTTTAAAAAAATACTAGACAAAAAATTCCTTAAAAGAAAAGTAGAAACACCGATGCATTACCTCCTCCTAAGGGGTACTGTCCAAAGATGAAGGAAATATTCCATTCATTACTAGGTGGTAAACATGCTGGAAAAGTAGGAGGGTAGGGCTAAAGAAATAAGTGGAGTGGATGGAAGTGATTGTGATGTGGTACAATGTGCAGGCAGGCCATCCTGGACAGAAGGTGCAGTAGAGTAGTTCCTGTTGTCTCTCTCTTGACAACTCTGTAACATAGTGCTCTTACATGCTTGGAAAGAAAACCTAAAATCATTAACCATCCATCAAAACATCTGAAAACAGCAGAGACAACCCAAAATTTCATGTAGAATGTAGCAACATGAATGAAGTATCTGCAAAGCATTCGCATCCAAGTAGGACACATTCTTCAGAGGATAATAAAATCATAGGAAAATTCATGTTGGAAGGGCCCTCTGGGGGTCTCCAGTCCAAAGAACAATGCTTTGTTTGTTTAGGTTCTGAAAACATCCTCAGACTGACTGCAGTCTTCCCACACAACATGAGCCACTGCCTATCTGTCCTCAGAAAGAGGTTTCCCTTATGTCCCTCACTTCTTTCAAATTATTTCTCGTCTCCCATCCTCCTACACTACCATGAGGAGCCTGACACTATCCATTGGCTCCTGCAGATCTGTCCTTCCCCCGTCTGTCTGCCTTCAGACTGTGTAATTTCAGAAACTCCTCATCCTTCATTCTGGACTTGTCACATGTCCTTGTTCAGTTCCTCATGGTCCCTGCTGTCCCTGTCCTCCAGCCCGTCCAGGTCTCTGAATGGCAGCTCTTTCCCTGAATATACTGACAGCTTCCCCCTGCCCCAGTCCAGTTTTGTGGCATCAGGAATGCCAAGGATAGTGTGCTCTATTGCCTTCTTTAGGTCATTAATAAATATGTCGTACAGGAAAGGTCCCATCGAAGATCCATGTCGTACTCCTCAAGTTACTAAGCACTATCCACAGATCTGTACTCTCAAATCAATTACCTAGACAGCTTTTTACCGATCTGCTTGTCCACCCATCCAGACCATAAATTCTCAACCTATATAAAAGATGGTTATGGGAGACAGTGCTAAAAGCCATGCTAAGTGCCAAGAAAATGCTCTTCTCCAGTTGTTCAGGTATTACAGAATCAGAATATTGAGTTGGAAGGGACCCACAAGGATCATCGAGTCCAAGTCTTAAGTGAATGGCCCAGGGTATGATTTACCCATGCCAATCTCTGCTGGCTATTCTGAGTCACTTTCATCTCCAGATGCACAGAAATGTACTTTAGGAGGATTCACTCCATTAACTGTGTGAAAACCCTGCATGAATAAGTTATCCCCAACACCCACCAGAAACCTTTGACAGTTTGGGTCCCATTGTGTTGCCCTTTTAGGATCTGGCGGACCCCAGCAAGGACCAGGGTCTGTAGCGCAGAGACTTTCATGAACTTTTTAAAGAGGATTTCACCAACTTTGTCTTCCAGATTGGATGGTTTGTAAAAAAGTGACACCTTAAAGACACCTTTACTGGCCTCTCTGATGACCCTGACCTGCAAGGTCTAGCCCAGATTTCTCTCCATCATGTACAATAGCTGCATATATTCAAGCTTCTCCTGCTCCTAGGGGTCAGCATCCTCCCTTGTGCCGTTTCCCTGCTTGTCTTCCCTGAAGAGATTTATGTTTGTCCTTAGCTGCACACTTCTGTGATGGCACATGCAGCTGTAGCTCCTCCTGCTCATTTCCCAGGATGCATGCATTTCTGTACATACATTAGGGGCTGGTGTTCCTTCACTGTCTTTGACCACTCTTGAGCTCTCCCTTGTTCCCATTGTCCTTTGTCCTTCATATTCTACCTCTTTTTACTGTTTTCTTTTAAACTATGGTCTGCAAACTCCCTCTCCCATCATTCCTTGTTTAAATGTCTCCTTACCAGCTTGGCCAGCCCGTTGGCAAAGGTGCCCCTGCTCCACTTTTTGAGGTGGATCCCATATGTTTCTAGCAGTCTGTCATCTTCAGAGAGGACCCCAAGGCTGCAAAAGTGACCTCCCTGAGGTGAGACCTCCTGCCTGAGGAGGTGCTGACCTGCAGACCTGCATCCTCCCTCAGATCCTGCTCTGGGTTAAAGCCTATGCTGTGCTGGGGAAGTCGGTCCTGTGGATGATGGCCACTGCGCCCTGTGGGGCATCACCTCCATGGCTGTGGCCCCTTGCTACCTTCTTCCATTTCCAGTCCCCTTCTGTGCATCTGTTCACACACGCTGCAGTGCCTGCCTGCTGTGCTGTGATTTATCATCACATAACTGCTTTCATTTGTGGACACATAATCATAACAGCTTACATGTACAACAGACCATGTGAGAACACAAATTCACTGTGATATAAACATTCTGCAGCTATTCCCTTAGACAAAGGGAAACACATTTGCTACACGCTGAGTTTCAACAGGGATCTAAATTGTCTCACTGTGAAGCTCAGTTTGAGACTAGAGTCGGGATATTTAATTGGAAACACCAAAAGAAAAAATGCAGTGTGGAAATGACTTCCTAACTTGGAAACAGAGGATAAAGTTAGTGCTTTTTAAGTAAAAAGAGAAAAAACAGCAAAAAGGTAATGTATGAAGTTTTTCAGATCTGTATAAAAAGATCAGTTTTATTACCGTTATTTTCTCTTGCAAGTGTTTAACAGAGACATGCAGGAGGCAGTAACAGTTAATTAAAACCTTTAGGTCCAAGCATGATTGTCCAAGCATGATAAGCTGGTTCATTTTGGTCTTAGAACACACACAAGAATATGAAGCAAAACAAAAGTAAATCTCTGCAGTATCACTGCTGCCATCATTTATAATTACAATTGATTTCCCCCTACAGTCATTATTGGTCAATGTGATGTATGCTACAACTCACATTTCAGTATTGTAAAAAAAATGTTGGTTTCCTTGCCAATCAGCCAGTTGCTAGCTCATTCATCTCTTTGTTTTTGTTGTTGTTTTGAAAACACCATTTCTATTCATCAAGATACTCAATATAATATAATCAAGTACAGTTTTAATTGGTGTGAGTACAATCTATAACCAAGGAGGAGGAAATGAACATAAAGTCATCTAGACGAATTGGAAGAGAATGCATATGAAGACTGGGATGTCTTGCCATTATAATTCAAAGGTTCTGTTTAGAAGCTGCTGTCCATAAGAGAGGTGAGAAATGTTTCATTGTGTTTGCTTCATAAGAGAATGCTGCTAGGTTCACTTTTGACCAGAGTACTATTTCTTATTACTGATTTCCTTTCTCTTCTCTTTCTTAACAAGAGATACAAAATACAGCTTAGTGCTTATTAAGTATAGTTCAGCACTTGATAAGTACAGTGTTTGTACAGTGTAAGCGTTTGCTTATGTAGTACTTGGTTTTTATCTGAGCTTTTTGCATCATTGTGCTGTGGCAGCTTTAGAGGCCTGAACACAGCCAGGGGCCCACTGGAATGTATGTTTTACAAAACACATTTGAAGTGATGAATACTGGATCAAAGATCTTACTGCTATCGGTTATATTCTATAGGTAGTGCAACTTACAGTATCTCTCAGAGATCTATAATAGAACCAGATCCTGTAAACTGATAAATAAGATTTTACAGTATCTCATGTCCTGAACTTGCCATGTGTGATTTCTTTGTGAAAAGCAATTGAATGAACTCATTACTTGTAAAATAACTTCAGTTATATAAAAAAGAAGATACGTGAAAAATGTGGAACCATAATAAAGAGTGAAATGATAATGTTACATTCAAAATATTTTTAAGGGCAAAAGGGAACATAGCACATATATGTATCCAAGTCTTTATTTTTAATTAATTTGAAGTATTATAATCTAAATAAAGGACGGCAAATAGCTGTTATCAGTTGATATTAATGCTTTTACAATGCAAAGAAAGCCTAATCAATAAAAACTTGGGAATTGTTGTCCTTACTGCTATCTCACCCCTTACCCTGGTGTGATGCTCACCCTTCCTTTGTGCCACTAGGATGAGAGAATGACAGTTTTAGTCCCTTCAAGAGGAAATGGGGAGGGTTACAAGTTGTTCATATTCCTCTCCAGCCTTGTGTCTACTTGGGGCTATTTTTGTACTGCTTTGTTGTTTTTTTCTTTTTAACTTTTTTTTTCCCTTGCAGCCTCTTTTTTCCTCTCAGGGGCTCCCAGCTGAAACCAGGGAGTGGCAGGGTTGCCTGGCCCAGCCCCAGCTGTCCTCAAGGGCTGCTGTTTGTCACCTGCTGACTCCCCAGCTGGTCAGTGGGGCAAGTGCTGTGCTGGAGGTCACAGGGTGAAGCTAAAACAGGAGAAGCCACAGGCACTGCTCCTCTTGACAACTGGCAAACCAGGCTGAGGCCACGGTGAGTCAGGATGAACTCTGCTATCAAGGTCTGCAACATATTACTGATTATGGCAAAATCATGTACTGGGATATACAAAAAAAATCTCTGACCAATTGTCATAATTCAGAACAGGAAAACAGGGGAGATGAGGATAGTGATTTCTTCATGTAAGTATAATGAAGTTCATAAATTAAATATCATTTCTTCATATAAGTATAATGAAAATATAATAATGTATAATAATATTAATAGAATTCATTTTTTCTTTCAAAGGACTCCTGAACTAATGTCTGTAATTTTTGTTATTTTCAAGAAGAAACCTTTCACCTAATGATGGCTTGCAGGTTCCTATCCTCTCTTTAGATGCTATTTAAATGCTTAGCTGTACATATTACAGTTAAACATGATGACTCAAAAAAACTTAGGGGACAGATAGTAGGCAGCTTCAAGACTGGGCCTCCAACCACGAGCTGAATTTTCCCTTATAACATTAAATTAGCAAATTCGTGTTCTCAGAAGTCCAAATATGTTCTTATGTTCTCAGAAACTGGCAAATGGGAGGGTACATTAATGAGCAAATGAGTTTTATACAGTTTTAATGAATCCTTCTGAGAGCTTCTCTTTGTGTCAGTGAAAAAAAACCTTACTTTTTTGCCCCTGCTTTCTCATATACTGTGGCTGCAAAAGTCAATATCCCTCAAATCTTATAGTTTTGCATGTATCTCATCTTAATACATTTGATTGCTTCCCTGGAGAGGTTCTGTTTCTTTAGATTGCTGTTCATGCAGTAGAATGCACACACACACACACACACACACACACACACACGCACACTGATACTTGTTCTCCTCTTGACATTCACCACTATTCTCTCTGCACTGGAAATAAACAACCAGCCTTCAGCTTTAAAAAAGAGGTTTGGTTGTGGAAGGAATATTCTCCTGCTGTAGTGTGCAACAGGAATTATGACATCTTCTGTGAGCTGTTTCTGTGAACGAAGAAAAGTAAGTGAGTATTATGGCCTCCCACTGAGCTAGAGATGGTTAAAATCATCCAAAATTACCTGCAGAAGGGGTTGATGACATTTTAGGTGAACACAAAAAGCTCAGGAATTCCAGTTAAGCGGAAGAAAACAGAAGGAAAAAATAATTTTTAATAAATATTTTTTTAAAAAATTATGCCAACCAAAACCCTGAAGAAAAAAAATCTGGAAATGAGAATATGTCTTAAAATATTAACTTGGTTAATTTCTTTCTGGTACTCGCCATGTTTTCTTAAGCTTCAGCAGAATTTCAAAAGCACTGGGGCACATAAGAAAATATAGTTCTGTTAGCCATGAAAAGAATATTTTCTGATTAATATATTTCAGTTTTCATCCTAATATTTGCACAACTCTAATTTACACTAAACAGTGTACCATAAATCAGGATTTTCTGTGGAAAGCAGAAACTTTCTATACATACTAAGAAAAAACCCAGATTCCACATAGAGGAAGGTTATTTCACTTTTCTGTAACAGAGGCTCTTTCCTCTAAAAGTGCTGCCCAGCACTGGAGGATTCGTATGAGTCACACGTAGCACAGTGCTTTCCATATGTTAATGTGCACTATTTATATCTCAACCAGTGTACTTAGAAGTCAGAGTTCACAAGAGGTCTGAGGAAGTACGTTTTTTCTGTTACTGAACTGCCGTGAATTGGGAGCTCATAATTCTCTTAGACACCTGAGCTCACAGATTTTAGTCTGCTCTGCGGAGAAGCAGATACTGCACTTAGCCAAGTCCATATTTTCAATTTTTTTTTGCCCAGTGCAAGGCTAGCAAACACCCTGCTGGCAAAATCTTTCTTTCCTCTCAATAAATGTATTAAAAATTCCTCAAGATTGTCCTCATCACTTCGACATCTTCTTGCTGTCAAAGCTTGTCTTGCTCTTGCCACACATTTACTCTCATTGTCTCTTGTTTCACAGCCAACATTTGGACTAAATTAAAGTAGTATCTTCCTCTACAGTAAAGATAAATTTCTGCTTTCTGTTTTGTCTGTGAGAGTGACACATTGACAGGATTCACCCTGCTGAAGTCTCTGGTGGCTTGCTCCTTATCTCTTTCAATAGGGATGCGCCACTACTGCACATCGTCCTGCTCATCGGTGCCTTGATTTGAACACCTTAATTTCAGTCCCACGCCTTGAGTCATAGGTAAGACACAGTGTTTGGGACTTAGGATGAGTCACCCCATGGGAGTCTGGTGCCATTTGTGATGCCACTTGGCTGCCAGCTTCCAGTCAAGGAGGGCTGTGATCTTATGTGGACCTGTGGTGTAAATCCAAGTGGATGTCTTGAACACAAGAAATTATCTCAAATGTGTCTACCTACTGATGTGTCAACACTGAGTCTTTACTGCGGTATCATCGGACATTTGCCTGGCCATTTAACTAAAAATTACCTTTGAGTCATACCTGGCCCTGTGGCAGGAGGAAGACAAATGATAGTCTGATTATAAGACAAGTGGAAGACTTCCTGACTTGAAGTAATGTTTGTGTAAAAAAAGACCCCCACAATCTATCTGTGATCCTTAATAGAGTAAGTTGAGATTGCCTGAGTCCTTAAGAGGTGCCTTCCCAGGTACCTCAAGGGTCTTGTGGGAATGAGTTCAAAGTTTCATGAAAACAACTGGTCAATATCTACAGTTTTACTAATTCTAGTTGCTTATTAAGTGTGTCAAAATCTGGTCTTATTCTTTTGTTGGAGATTATATCTTGTATACAGAATGTACCCTGCCACAAGGAAGTAGAGGTGACTGCTGCTTAGAAAATGAAGTACAAGTTTTCTTTTTCCTGAGTTGGAACTCCTGGATATTTTTCAAGATTGTGACCCACTGTCATTTGCTTCCTGTCAGTGAGCCAACTTTTCTTTTATCTTTCACAGACATTCAGGCAGAGGTTCATTAACCTACTCAGATTGCTTTGCTCAAGAGTAGCTGTCAGACACACCGCCAACATAGATTACCGTACTTCTACTGGATTGAACAGATCTGTGGCATAGAACCACTCTTGTCAGCAGTCTTGATGTTTTTTAAGTGGATTTACTAGTGGCACAATGTCTCCACATCTCAGATTCTATGTTATTATCTGTGAGGTGTCAATCATTCACCTACAGTCCATTTATATTATGCAGAGGTGAGATCTCCTGTGATGTCTAGAGGTGCAGCTCTTTCAGCCTATAGCTTGTATCCAATGTGCAGCCAAAATCCAACTCTTCTAGGTCAGATTCTTCCACAGGGTAAGCACTTTTATCCAAAAGTCTATGTTTTACTTCATCATCAGTATTTTTAAATAAAACCTTTGCCCTTTCTCATATGAGTTATATTAAATAACTCAAGTAGAGAAACCCACATCTACTGCATGCTGAGAGTGTTCTGAAGCAGAAGATCCATATCCCAGGATCTGTCTCCATCTCAGAGCCTTTTCTGACTTATTCATCACCTACCTCTTCTGTAGTTCTTCATGGAGCTGGGATTACCTGATTTTATTTATCCTGAATTCTTCTGGGTCTTTCAAAGATTTTGTAATCCCTATACTTATTGATGAAAGCCTTACTTTTGACAGCATTTATGCTTTTCTTGGCAAACAAACTTTAAACAGCACTTTCCTCACCTACTACATATTTTCTTGCTTCCTCTTTTTCTGGGATAGTCTGTTTCTGTGTCCTCAGTGCATTCCTTTCTCCTTCACCCAATCACAGTATAGTGCTGGAGTCATTTTTGGTGTTCTGAGTGATGCAAACTACTCAGAAACTTGTTTGCAAAGGAATTGCACTCACCTTTTCACATTTTTCTCACTTCTGCTTTTGAAAATTACTGATCAGTTCTGACTCAGAAGGTTCTAGTGGTGTGCAGTCAGTGTGGGAACAGCACACAACATACTCATTGGTAGGGAAGACAGAATTTACAGACTAGTGACTAAAGTAATGTTCCATTAGTGTTAAATAGATTAAAATAATCTGATTTTAATCAGCCAGGTTCTTATGGAGAAGTTGACTAGTCAACATCAATTACCACAGACAATGTTGTGTTCTTTCTGTGCTGTGTACACCAATCCAGGTGCCACATGCCAGTGTGTTCCCATCTCCTGCTGAAGCACTTGACTGTTGGTGCTTTTCCAGGGAGTTCGCCACGCTCAACATCCTCATATAGGCCTGCTTTGGGGTGGGAGCCAATTCTGCTGACTTCTAAATTCCTAAGTCCTTTGTTGGATATGCTATTTAACAGCAGGTAATAGTACAATCTGGTGTTTGTCTTCTGGCACAAGAGTCTTTGCTGAGCAGTGAATAAGTTCCATAGTGAAAACTGGTGTTTTAAAATTTGAACGCCTGTTTTTTGACCCCCTGTGTTGGATGCTTGTTACAGAAAGAAGGGAAATAGCGATAATTATGTGACATTAAAAAGTTGTTTCTAAAGCTGGAAAGATAAAGCTTTTAAAGTGATGCCACTGTTCAGGTCACCTGAGCTTATCTTGCCATCATATCAGGTGTCACTGATTCCAGTGGCTATAACCTGGACTGAGAACTGCTGGCGTAAGGCTATAAAGTAACAGATTTAAACTCATCATGGATAATTTCCCTTACTAGTTGCAAACTAGTTGCTGTAACTAGTTGTTAATGCAACAAAAATGGTATTTCACAAGATTTTGACTTTTTTTTTTTAATAATTCCTTTGTTGTTATAGTTGTTTTTATTATGCCACTGCTTTTAGCATACTGCAAAGAATAGTCATGAAATTAAACCTCTAGATAGCAGGCTAAAGAAAAGAATTAATTTTACTTCTTGGAAAGAAAAAAGATTTCATCTTGCAAAACACCGGAATTTATATGTATATATTTACATTTTTTAAGACATAGGTAAGTGTGCTCTCTCTGAATAATAACCCTATTCTTGTGCTTTGGCAGGCTCCTGTATCCAACCTCTAGGGTATTGAATCAGATGCAAAATAATTACTTTTCTGACCCTTTGGGCTCTAATTGGTTTCCTTTAATGAGTTTAAGAATGCTGGCTTGCACATTTTCTGGGAAGCCCTTCTGATAAGGGGGGGTGTGTGTCTGCCTTTCCAGGACAGATGCCTGAACAGTCAAAGTACTGTCTGAGCTGACCTTTGCTGAGTTGCACAAAGATGGTATTTCTTCATGGAAGCAAAGGCAGTGGGTGGTGCAGTGAAATAGGAGGCTAACCAAATCTTCTTTATGGGTAGTTCTCTTGCTTTCTATCACTTTTCTGATTATGGTAACAGTTACAAAGCACCTGTGTGAATTGGACTTTTCTGGATTCTGCAATTTATCCTGATACAAACACACCATGGTCAAATAGGAATGTGGTAAAATTTATTCTGCTTGCTGTCCAAAATATAGCCATGAAAACCTCTAATTAATGAGATAAGGTGTCTTCAACAGAATGATTCACACTGTAAAAGCTGTGGATGAGCTTAATTGTTTCGGGCACCAGGCTTTAATTCTTCTTTTTCTCAGACTTACTAAGAAAGCCAAGATAATTCCCTCTGCTTTTAGGAGCTGGTTGATGAAGGTATAATTGCTGCTACGCTGACAACCAGCAAAACTAACTCATAGTCTAATATGAGTGCAGTTGCAGCATTTTCACTATAAATATGGCAATCAAGTTTTACTTAGATGTATCTGCTAGAATTTCATTTAATTGGCATAAATAAGTACAGGTAAAAAATTGTTTATAAGAGGCGAATATTTTCCTCAGATTTAAATGTACCACACTGCTCTTCTATGATTTATAAAGAAGTTGAAACCTTGCTTTTTTATTTATATGAAAATGTAGCAAAAAGAAAAAAAGTTTAAAGTAAGTCGATCCCACTGCCATATATATTAAATGGCTAATAAATGATTCCACTCGCTCTCATACTGTTTTCAGGACATTTGGCCATTATTCTGTTTTTTATTGATTTCTTGGTTGTCTTTTAATTGGCAGCTGTCTTTGAAAATGGTACCAACTAGATGAGATTACTGTACTTTTCGATATGTTGTGATTATCATACCTTACTTATCTTTCTTCTATTTAGGACATGAGTTACTAACCAAAATCTGAACAAGTACAGAAAATGAGAACTTTATTGGATAAATAAAGTTTGGGCAAGTTTTTATAGAGACTAAAAACTGGGAAGTTCAGGTCTCTTTTTTTATTTCCCAAATGGTGATCTGAAGTTTGTTACATAGCTTTCTAAAAAGATCTTTATAAGAAAATGTCGATGCCAAATGCTGCTAAAAGCAGCTTTTCTCTCTTGTGAGAGAATTTTAGTTCTCACATAAGTTATCAGTAGTTCTCACACAAGTTATCAGCGGTGTTCTCAAAACTAAAGAACACTTGTGACTTTGCTAAGAAATTGTTTATGATAGAGCAGGACCAATGTTTTAAAGAAGTATGTTTTTAGAATTTAGCCTATCACACCAAAGAAGTGGCTATGTTCTGACCAATTGTTCTGTGAGAGAAAAAGGTATAAAAGAACTTGTAATTAATTAAATAAATCACTTCTTCTTCACTTCTGCACTACTTCACAATGACTTCACAATAAAGCACTTCCCTATTCTACTGGATGAAGAAAAGACTGCTGCCTGCTTCTTCTCCTGTCCCTCTCTATGGCTCTGGGACCGCAGGTAAATCTTGGTAAGAAAATCAGATTTTCTTTAATCAAGACTGCTCCTTGAAGATGCAATCTGTTATCAGGGAGAGTAACTCCCTTAAAGCACTGACCTAGAGAACTTTTTCTTAAGCCAACTTAATTATGATTAGCATATTTATTTAGATTCTCTGCCAGATATTTTTTTTAAACTAGTATATCTACTTGAATTCTTTAAATATTAGCTATCTTTGACATATTTCTAATTAAATCTATAATCTGGATTTTATATGTTATTTCCCATCAAACTGAGACAAGAAATAGACATATGTCCTGGTTTAGGACAAAT
>WEIT01000987.1:15464-46711 GCA_013389985.1 Dryoscopus gambensis | reverse complement strand
TTCTCTCTGTGAAGTTTTTGTTCATTAATACTTTTTAAACCAGTGAGTGCAAGTCCAGTTTCACCTTCAAAATCTAGTTGAAGTGCCCTCTATGAATTTGACAATTTCTCTTGCAGGCAACTTTTCAGCTTTCCATTCTCATTCATCACTTTCACAGCATCGTCTGCTATCACAGCTCTTATTTCTTTCTATACATCAGTATAAATCCAAATCACAGATATGATAACTGAATTCAAGTTTTGGCAATATTCAACAAAAACAAAACCAACCAAACAAGAAACACCACCTACCCTCTAATGCATACCACCATGATTTCAGCTACTTCATGCACAAACACTCCCACCTTTTGCTTGTAGCCTTCTCCACTACTCTTTTTCCACACGAAAGGGCAGTAATGACCAACCTGTGCCTTCATCAGCTCACACATCTCCTGAGTAATCCAAGGTCAGCTCCAGGGCTGGAGCTACATAGGAAAACTGAGAGGAAATAATAATGAACCTGCAGAAGCTCAGTGACCTTGGGACACAGGCACAGTGCCACCCTGGTTGCTTGCTTCCCGTCATTGGGAAGCCACTGACACCTTCCATAAGCACCCTAGTCCAGGCTGGCTCTTCTCCATTAACTATTCAAGAAATGGGCTTTATTGACTTTCAGCTAAATGAAAATTCCAGTAGTAAGTCATATGTCACTGCCCAACAAGAAGAAAGCAATAAATTATAAAATGTTGTACAGAGACAACACATTTAATCATTTTCTACACAAAAGCAAGATTTTTTAAAGGTATTTTTAACAGAAAAACACAAGGGAGTTTTGTTCATGTCTTGGAAGTTGATAACAACTTAAGTCATCAAATAAAATAATTCTAGTTTCCATCATTCTAACATTCAAAACAAATATATCCAACATATCACAGATTTCCATCACTTATGTAAATTACAATCATTTATACCCAACCCAGACTTCAAATTCATTCCAGACTGCATACTCCTTTACAGCAGAATCATTAAATCATTCACCATTCTCACATATGTTTAAAAAAAGTAAAGATTCATCCTTAACAGCTCCATTGATATCTTGTTACTGCATTAGTTCAGTTTTAAGTTGTTCTGAAATGTAGAATCTTCTTCTGGAATTACAGAAAAAAAGCAGTAATCTTTTTTCTCTCTTTGTCCAAAGTCCAACATGGCTAAAAGAAAGACTTGTACAGACTTACTGTCCAGAATAATATTGTGAAAATCATGATTAGCATATTACAAAAATGAAATACTACCCATTATGTGTTATGTGTTTATTTATGAGATTTCTAATTTGCTTCACAAACATCTTCAAAGGATGACCATAAGCAAGACAGGAAATACGAAGAATGTCAACCATCATCCACAGCAAGCTAACGTGAAACAGAATTTGTAAGAATACAGAAAACAGTACAAATTAATCTAATTGAATCCTGTAGAACCAAAATGTAGCCGTATTTGGAAGTGAAAGCAAGGGAAGGGAAACTTAAGACTCTGAGAAAGAATATAAAAATCTGAAATCTATTTCCATATCACATCCATCTCATCAGGAAACTTTCCAGGACTATCCTGTCTCCTAAAAAACATTAGCCCACAGGTGATACAATAATATGACTATAACACATATTTTGACCGTGAGAAGTTAAGAAAACCTGATATTATCAGTTAACATTGATGATAATTTACTTGCCTTTATCTCTAAAATAGGCATGCATGCAAAGTAATTTATTTCACACAACGATCAGTACAGCTGAGACAAAGTATTAGAAACTATTTTTGAGTGAGAGTTGCAGCGAAACAGACAACTGTTTCTATTATACCTTGCCAAACATAAGCTAGGTAACTGAAAGATATTAGGAGACATGAGTCCAACCAAGTTTTTCTTCCCAAGTATTCCTCCATTCCAGACCTCACTGATTTCCCCTGAAAGAACTCAGTCCCATGTTTTTAGCTGCTAGAAGGTGACAAAATGTCTATCAAACTTTTAAACAAAGAATATTAGGAAAAAAGGACAAAATTATTTATTGTCTCTGCTCACTAGTATGAACAGGCCATCCAGAAAATCTCTAGCTAGTTTTGCTATCACATGGTACAAGTACCTGCAATTTTTTGGAGGTACGCTGGACCTCTTTATGAAACATCAATGCACTTTGTCACCAAACCCACGGGCAAGAGTGGGATCTTGCTTTACTGTTATGTGCCAGACAGACATTTTTCTTGCTCTTCAACCAGAGCTCAGAAAAAGAAGAGAAATAAAATCTTTACCACAGTGCATGTGGGTGAGACGAGAAATAGCCAAGCATCTATGTGTTCTTCTCTGACAAAGGTAAATTTGTGGGCATTCAGAAAATGCTTATTGGAAGCATCTGTCCCAATGCTATAGCCATCTGCAAATATTTATATTGTACTTTTATGACATTTGTGCTTGCATACAGAAGGTCTGAAAAGAGGCTGAAACACTAACAAATAATACGTAAGCAAAAAAAATTTAGGAGATATATATCATTCAAAATGTGCATCATAAAATACTTCTCACACGAGTTAAAAATAACCTCTGTTGACCTGGATGACCTTACTGCAGTATTTTACAAAAAACAAAGATACACTTCTGAACTATATAAGACTTCAATCACTGCCTTCTCACTTGGCACATTTAATGTAAAACCTAAACCAATCCCACTCTTCAAATAATGTCCTTTTCCCTCCTGCTTCCTGCTCTCCCCTTCCGAGACACAAACCTTTTCTAGTCCAGCTGTACTGGTACTCATCACCTCCAGGCACTCTGGAAAGGAAACAAGCTAGGAGGCCATGAGAAGGCCAGATGGCTACAGCTCTGGTAAGCATTAAAGCCATTATCTGTGGGAATGTTACACCAGATCCATCACCTCATGTCTCACTTGGAAGAGCTAGGACTGCTATCCCTGCCATTACACCTCTTTCCCTTGTAAAGAAGGGGTGTGGATGAAGATCAAATAGTAACTGGTGGAAAAGCACCTTTAAGAAAAGATCATCATGATTGAAACCTTTCTGAACCCAAGTCTCCTCAACTAAAATTAAATACAAGGTGTAGAAGAGCTAGTGGCTTTTATGGAGCTCAGGAAATTCCCAAATTCCTGAAAATGTTAATGTCCCATGGATATGAGCAGCTTGAAAGATACAAGGTAAAAAGGCCTTCCAGCATTCTTCCTGCTCAGTAGTAGTGCTAAGAACACTGTCTCCAGTAGAAGAGACTTCATTTTTTTTCTACAGTATTTTGGACTTAAACAGGCATCCATGGCCTGAGAATCAACAGTCACCGCTAGGATTACTTTAAAATTTCAGAAAGCTAGAAAAGACAACAGTAAATGCCCTCCAAAAAAGTCATCAATAGAATCTACCTTTGTATTTATAGAAAAGGAAGCTTGCAAGCTTCCCTGAAATTGAGTTTTGCTTGCATCGCTCTCCCTCACCATCTTGTCCCTGCCTTCCCTGGATGCCACAGCTGCTTATGCTCTTCTTTTGCACCCACCAAGAAAACCTGCTAATTTTATCCAGCGAGGCAGAATATCCCTGTGGCCCTTACTGAGACACAAGGAAAGGGGAAAAAAAATAATCTGAATTTCCATAACAGGATACATGAGAAGTATTAAAGTCAGCTCTCCAGCCCCAAGATCTAAGCTCGTTAACCAGTACCAACACTTAAGTGGCCGCATATGCTGCAAACAGCCTTCATCTTCAGTATCTGCACAGCTCATTTGTGGCTTCCAATATTTCAAATACCACATTCAGAATTAGAAGCTCGTCATCAAAATGGTTCAAATATTACTTTGCGTTAGCATTTTTTAATGAATACTTAAATAAACTCTGAGAAACGGGATCTGAAAATGTAATATAACAGAAACCTAGACTCTAATGAAAGCCATTATTACTAATAAATTATACTCTGGATTATGTCAGATGGATGAAAGATAAACATCTAGATAAAAGCATTAATCGTATTTTTCTTAATCTGTAACTTGAGTTAAAAATAAAAGGCTCACCATTAAGACTTAAAATCTTCAGCTGCACTAATACAGCCAAATATTAAAATGAATGTGATGCAAAACAGATTTTGAAAAGGATATTAAAAGAATCAGAACTACATTTCAAATCTCATTTGATTTCCCATGCTGGCTCTTCAAAAGACTTGTAAATGCCAACTATAAGTCTTTCTCAGTCCAAAATCTACCTTTTCAATATTAGTCATTAACAAAATTCATTGTGATGTTTTGCTTTGGTGGATATTTTTAAAAAGGTATTTAATAGTTTTCACATAAAATGCTGTAACAGATATTCACGGTCGGCCACCTCCAGGACAGCTGTTTTTTACAATGAATGTTATTTCAATTGCAATGTTTTTTTCTGGTGACTGTTGTGAATATGAATATATTCTGATTAATTCTACAGATCTGCATGAAGTGTAAGGATTTGTAAAATCTCTACATTCTTATGTTTATATCTCAATTGAAGAGAAGCTCTAAATAAGTATAACATCTATAGAATGTTTGCCTACTATGACATCAGTAATTACTGATATACACAGGAGACTTACTGGTAGACAATGTAAGAAATAAAAAGTAACACAAGAAAGAATTAATAGTCAACCTTCCTAAATGTCATCAATATGTAATTCAACGAATAAAAGTCCTGTTTCAAATTTGCATAGTTCTGTAAACATGACATGGACAACTTCTGTTCAGAAATGCCAAGATAGTTTTCCTCAATTTTCTAAATGTCTTAACAAAAAGAAATACTCTAATAAGGATTTATTCCAATTGATACTTAAGACTACAGATGAAAGTACCTTATTTCCACCTGCTCACAAAACTGTGTTTATAGTTTAATATTACAGATTATTTGCATGCTGAGTATTGTAAATGCTTTGCCCCTCTGTTCCCAGGTGATACCTAATTCCTAGAGTTATCTTTTATCTGAAACTACTTTTCATGTTCTTTTTGATAGCTTAAGCCTGGAATTAATTCAGTTAGACAAAATAATTGCATTTTTTTAGTCAATATTTCATTACCTTACCTACCTCACTTGAAGCAATCATCTGCCCAAAGACACAGAATAATGAATCATTCATAACTGTCTGCGATATGAAAAGCAGAAGAGCCTCCTTTAGCAGAAATTAAACCTGATCCTCTAACTGACTTGCACTGAAATGATTTAATGTCAAGTGGAAGCTGTACAGAAGAATTAATTCGGGGATTCAGTGAAGATGTAAAAGGGAGGAGGAAGAGGGAAGTGAACAATTTTGGTTTGCAAAGTTCACCTCAAAGCTTGGATCTTACGGGCAGATCATAAAGCCTCCTCTGACTGCAGTGTACTCATGCCAGGGACATAGGAATTGCTGCAGGTGCCTGGCAAGGCCCTCCCCCTCGCTTCAACACCCTCTTGCTGCCTGAAGATGGGATGGTGAGCCATTTTGGCAAGAACGAGCCTGTGAACTGCAAGATGAAAGAGAGAAGGTCCATGAGGAGGGGAAGAGCCTTTGCTATCAAATTATCACTGTCTATTAGGAATGTGTTATTGATATACTGTAAAACAGCTGAAGCCCAGGCCATTGTCTTGTTCTGTAATGCAGCAAACACATCATTGCAGTCACAACGAGTGGAGCCTGCTTGTAATTAAACTAACATCTGTTGATACTTAATCCACTTACTCAACTTCTAATACATGCAAGCTTTTTGCATTAATCTCTTATCCATAAGGATGTTCTTTGACCTGTGCTTTGGCACTAGGAAAGTCAGTGTTGACTAATCTTGATTATAACCTTAGACCCCTGTGCTTTGGAAATTGGTTTTTGCCCTGGGATTCTCATTTTCCAGTTTAAGAAATTATATGAAACCAGAGGTTCACCTTACTTATTAAGATTCATTTGTTTTCCAATTTCTAATAGACATATTGCATGCTTCATTTAGTCTTCACAAGCCGCATTTCCTGACTTCCAGGGCTCATAAAAAGCAAGGAAATTTAAATTGATAAAGATTTATATATTGGGTTTGTATTCTGTTGCACATTAGCACATCTTTGCAAGTAGGGCGAGTGGAAGGAGAGAAGAAATGTTCTGTGTGGATTTTCACAAATTTTATAATCATTTCTGATAACAGGAGTTCTCTCCTTAGCATCTTCCTACAATACAAATTTGCCAGAGGGCCTTTGCTGGTATATTTAAGGGCTAAACTTGTTTCTGTTTTGGATTTTTGGGACATTTTTGGTAGGATTGTTAGAAGCTAGATAAAATGAGAAAAGACAATCACAATTAGGCAATCAGCCTGTGATGCACAAATCCTCTTTAAGAATAGAATCCACCACAAGAATTGCCAAAGTACTAACTGAGAATCAATAAAGATTTTTGAAAAATAAGCAAAACATTTCTGAAAAGCTAGGACAGTAGCAAAAGTCATAGCTCAAAGGACATTTTTCTCAGTATCCTCAACCTATTCTTGAAATGCAATGAATAGAACATAACAGTCGGCTGTGATTGCTAATAGGATTATATACATCAGAAACTATGAAAAACATATTTTGCAAATGAAGGAAGGCTAAAAAATAGTATTATGCAATTAAGTTGGAGGAGCTTAACATGCTCCACTTTTACGCTTTAAAGGAAAGTGAAAATTTCATTGCTGTTCTTTTTAACCTTTCTTTTTAATTGCCTTCATTGCATCATGCAGTATAAGGATTACATCACAGGCCCACAGGGAACTATGTAAACAGGTGGGAAGTAGTTTGGAAAAGTGACCAGATTACCTGCACCTGCAAATTATCCTCTGAAAATAGAGAGACGGCAATTCAGCTTTGCACTGCAGCCTCCTCCACACCCACCCCCAAGTACTCTGGCAATGTGTCTATTGAATGTTCATTCTGCATCTCAAAGCAGAGAGATGAAAATAATAGGAAATTTTCTCTAAGATTGGAAAATATTTTTAAGGGTTCCACAGGAGTATCAAGTTTATATGGTCTTAAAATACACATAGCAAAAAAATAAGGGATTTAATTAATTAAGAAGAATCATTAGTCTCGATGCAAATATCCATGGAAAATTGGGACCAAACTAACATAAATTCTGGTTTAGCAATGCCCTAGTTAAGAATGTTTGCATTCAGGAGGTTTCAATTAAAGGAAGAGGAATTTAGGAAGCCTTAGTTAAGGACAGTTCTGCTCTGTAAATATGATAGAACAAACTCTTGCTTAAGAATTTAAAGTGTTAAAAAAATAATTCTGGGGATTTAACATTTTCTTTCAAAGGCATCTCCAATCTCCTTTCTTCTGTTTTCTTTCTTCTGTGAAAAAAGTATATAAAAATTATATTAATGTCATAAAGACTCACTTTCTGTACAGGTACCCAACCTCAGATAAACAAATAGACTTGACAGAAATAGCACTGAAAATATGGAAGAAGAAAAAAAAAATCCTTTCTATTTATTCACTGTCCACCCAAGAAAACAAGTAAAGAAAAATATCATCAATACTGATTAAATTCTGACAAAAAAGATACTTCAGAATAATTAACATGATATATTATCATCTCTTCTACTTTAATTCTCCTCACTGAAGTAAAATGGATGGAGCCTTCCTCCCTCCAGTGAGAAACCTTTGCATCATCTATTTGCACACAGGGGAACTCAGAAAGCTATTGGACTCTTCAAGGTAATTTCTGTTTTCTGCTCCTGAGTGATAATCAATAAACTGAAGTTAATGCCAAACAGAATCAAGGTTTGGTGGTCAGCTATTACCTCTGGCTGTTGAGGCCTGGACATGCTATGGAAAAGCACCATGTCCACCCAAGCAGATTGATGGGGAGAGCAAATATTCTCACTTGTTCTTTCTAGCAACCCCTGTGGTTGACTTTGAAGGAATCAATCTCCAGAGAGAAATATATAAGAATATAGGACCCCCTCAGTCCTTTATTGCAGCAGGAAAACCTCACCTGCTCTGCATAAAGAGAAATAATTAGTCTGGATGATGACTTTTCCTCATCCATTACTTTAATTGTTAATGTGGCTAGAAAGGTTTTCTTTTCAGGTGGTTTTCTAATGTGAGTCATTCATGCCATCTGTCAGCACCTTCTATTACTTTTAAATGGCAGGGCAAGCTCTCAGCACATCAAGGTGCACAGCGTTAGTGCCACCTTTGTTTTGGTTACCCCTGGAGGAAATGGGAGCATGCCAGGCACAAAATTCAGCAGGTTAACAGTGACAGTGAGTAAATAGCTTGCAATAATGTAATGCACATCTGACAGCCCTACTTGGTGATGCCTTGCTGGTTTTCAGCCACTCTGCAGCAATATATTTCACCGGTATTTTTACTGGCAGCATGATCATTTAAGTCTGGTGTAAAGCTCCTCTGCCAAAAAGGGGAGACAAGGCTGAATTAGCTCAACCATTAACTACATAAATGTTAAAAAAAAAAAATCTTCATTGGGCACAAAAGATTAAAAAAAAATAGGCACAATAAAATCATGCATGTGGNACCAAAACCAGACCCACATAATAAGGTTCTTAACCAGTCTAGACAATTTCAGTAAGTCTTTGTTTCTATTTCAGCTTTACTAAAGTCACTGATATTTTACATGGGAAACAAATTAAAACAAGGATTAAAATTATAAAATGGAAGTGGCTACAAAAGTGATCTGAGTAATGCTGGAAATACTTTCCAGCTGCAAAAAGGTCACCAGCAGAGTTCCTCAAGGACAGATCTTGGCATGAGCCCTACTGTTTTTCTAGTTGACTTGGCAATTAAAACATGAGTGATAATGAAGCATGCTAATAACACAGATCAGGGAGCTACACTCAATACGAAGAAAAATCAGTCTCCCAGAACTGCACGATCCTGATGACTGAAAGAACAAGAATGCTGTTCAATTAGTAACACCAAACTACACTTAGTAACACCAAAAAAGAAGGAGTCCAACAGGACAAGCTGCTGCAAACATGGTTGGGTGACTATAAATAACAGTGTTTGCTCTATTAGCAGATCAAACAAAACCAGTATGACATTGCTATACTGGAAGAGAGTGTGTAATAAAAGACAACTTCACTGGCACAGGAATTATATGAATCACTGGTAAAACCTCATCTAGGCAGCACTGTACAAGTTTCAATTACCCTCTTTCAATCCAAAGTAAGGCAGATAATTAGTGGAAGACCTACAGTTCAAATTGTTTAGTCAAACAAAAGACAGAGAAAATACCAGGTGTCTGTAAACATGTAAGAGGCAGGAGAGTAAAGCCAAGTGCAAGTAGGGAACAAAAGTTATTTATGCTAAAGAGGCAGGTTTTTTGCACCACAGTAAAAAGGAACAGGTTGGCTATGAAGGAATTTTCATTGGGAGTTAATAGGGCTTTACCCTTGGTCGAGTGATGGAAGGCCTGGGAAAACATTCTCAAGAAACTCAAGGGCAAACCAAAGTTTGATTTCAAAGTGGAGTTTGGTACATTTGTGTGGAGATCATACACTGCCTCAGTGTACAAGTAGAACACATTTATGAAACAGAAGGTCCCTAAAGAAACCAGCTTTATGCCTGGTCTAATTTATTCAGACATACCTAAGAGCGGACAAAAGTGGGCTGTCACTAGCTGCGTGTTCAGGGCAGCACTGATGTGTAAGCTCACACTGACAGCAGATGACAGACTTCAGGGAACACACGCAGAGTAGCTAAAGAGGAGAATAGGAGTTTGTTGGGTTTTGGGGGGGGTCCTTTTCACTTTTTGGCAATAACATGGGCTGATGTTTTACCACAGAAAAAGTCTCTCTAAATGTAGCAGGCTATGATGGCTTTGTTTATAGTACCTTTGATTGCAGTAGTTCCTGGCACTTCATACATTTTTCATAGCTGTTTCTTGTTAATATACACTGTATTCCTTGGAGTGCCAACAAAAAGGGCACTCGGTTGTTACCAGTCTTCTGTAACTATATAAAACAAGTAGGAACAATCTGACAGTCCTACAGGACTACAACTTATTCATCGTGAAAGAAACGTGAGAACTTAATTGCATCACAAAAGAAGAGATGCAATACAAGTTTCCACCTAGTCACTGAGCCACTGATAACCACAAAAGTTTGCAAATCCAGATTTGCTTACCTGTGCACACAAACATACAAGCATTTCTGTGCATATCCTTTAACACGTTAACACCATGTTTCTATGAGCAAAACCAGATATTATACATAAGCAAACGCCAATATGCATATATGATTATTGTTTTACATATAAAAAACTGGTATTTTCCGTAGCAAGAATAAAAAAAAAATGATACAGCAGTGCAGGAGGTGCCCTGACCCTGCAGACTGTTTATTATGAGGCAGTCTTAGCAAGCAAATCTGAGGATGCATTACGCCATTTACATAAATCCTTCCCTATCAAAGCTTTGTTCTTTCTTCCTGCCAAATCAATAAATGGTCTCTGCTCCACTTAGCGACTCCTCTCGTGCACTCGCTTTCATGTTCTCTCTCTCAGCTTCACTATAAATGTACCTTTTTCCTCCACATACACCTGGCCCCAGACTATACACTTTTCACGTCATCACAGAAGGGCAAAATTCTTCCTTCCTTTCACAGGCTGCAGCCTTCTCCACCAGAAAAAGAGAGTAACAGCCAGCAAGTGTCTATTGTCAGTTATCCTAGATCAACTCAGATTGCATCAGATACATGATTCAGTATTTTCTAAAAATTAAGGTGATTCTTTTTTCACTGCTGAGCTGTTTGGCTTAGATGTAAATTCAGTTTGAGGTTCTGCATATACTAAATCAAAGCAACATATTTACAAAAAGCTGTTCTAATCAGCCCACGCTACCATTCAAAACTCTTAGATGAGTACAGCTACAAAGAAAAAAGTTTAAAAAAAAAAACCACACAACAATTTCTAGCAAAGAGTCAGCTTCCCAGTGGGGACAAGGCTAAGGAGTCCCAAGAGTATTGCAGCCATAGCTGCAATAGTTTATCTCATTTCAGTATTTCACAGTTTTCCAGATAAACATGCTCCATTTTTCAAAAACAGACTCAGAGCAAGTAAGTGTTTAAAAATTCTTCAGGTTTTCTCCTTTCCTGAGATCACTGAAACAAGTCCACCTTTAAGTTTTGCCTTACAAATGTTCATATTAAAAAAAAAAAGAAAAAAGAAAAAAAAAAAAAACAACAAAAAACTAGAATTAAGAGGGCAAAGTTAAGTTGCTACTTTGAAATATTATTAAAGAATCCTTATAATACAACATACAAACTCTAAGTGGAACAGAGGACCCCAGAAACAAGAAAGTCTTCTTCCTCTGAACAAAAAAAAAGTAAATGTCAATATATTAGTTTCCAAATCTAAAAATGTTCTCTAAGAAATAAAGTTTCAGGCATGTACAGCATTTTATTAAGTATAAATTAATCCAGTGATATAATATGAAACACAGAACAGACACACTTTTGTGAATACTTTAGTTCTGTGTATGACAACACCACTTAATTATTTTTACATGTCCTAAAAGAAGAAACTTAAAGACCTAATTGCTGCGCTAGTACAATAAGGTCATAACCCAGTGAGACATGAAATGACTCAAATAATATTCCCAAGAAAAATCAAATTTCCTGAAAACTACAAGAATGCAGTTGATTTACAAAAAAGTATCTCTGTGCAGTTATGACATTGTTTCTCCTTTTAAAGTTGTTACAAAGCATAAGAAAGAGCATATTTCTCTTAAAGTAAAACAAAAAGCACAATTCAGAAACATAAGACACAACTGAGCAGATTCTTCCTGAGTAAATGAACCACCAAACACCATTACTGGCTGACTGGGGCTGACTGACCATGATTTTAATGAACCAGAGAGCCGCTGACTCATAAAATGAGAATGTATTTTACACTGGCTGAGTGCCTAATTCGGAGCTCGCTGCATCCTTGGGTTCACTGTGAAATACAGCGAAGACAGAAGGACAGGACATCACCACTGCCCTGAGAGGCAAACCACGCTAACTCAACAGCAGCTGTGCACAAGCAGTGACAGAGGAAGCGGGAGGCAGTGGAGCCACCAGGATCCCTCTGCTGAGAATGTGGCAGCGGTTGCTGTGCCTCTGACATCCAGCACAACCCCAGGACTGCCAGGAAGGCAGCTTCTCTGTACCACACACCAGCGGCCCCAAGGACCCCAGGGATGCAGAGCCAGGGGAAGCTCTCTGCTCCAGGACAGCAAGCTCCCAATTCTGATGAGCTGATAGCCATGCACATCATCTCCAGAAGTGCTCAGCCTCAGGCACAAAGTCCCTGTGTCAGCTGAGGGACCACCATTCTTGCTGGTGACAGCCCCACAGCCACCCCACTAGATACAATGACAGTTCCATGTCTCAGGGACCACATACAGCCCAAAGTGGGAAGCACAAGGTGGTCTGAGTTAGGCAGTTGCTCTACTTTGCTTTTTAAAGTCGGCCCTGGCAGAGCAACTCACACCACTAGTTTGGTCAAATTTCAAGAAGCCAGTCCTAGACTTTCATGGCCATCACTTCACTCTCTACCATTCACCATGGAGACAATCCCATACCAAGGGAAGGGTGAGGAGGAAGGATGGCAGCAGGAATGCAGACAACTGAGCATCTCAGGGACCCCTCTAGATCACAGAGTCCAAACAAAGGACATGCAATGGAGAAAAGAGCAAGAATGGGGAATAATTTCTAGGGGGAAACAAAAAATGCACTAGCACAAGAATTTGTTTGGGTGGGGAGATTTTTCTTCTTTTTTTTTAAGGCAAACCAGAATCAGTTGATTCCCAAAGTAGGCGTGTCTGTACCTTGGCCAAATTGCAACAGGCAATACTTACCACAGATTCTTCCACAATTTCAGTCATCTCTGGGAAAAGCACATTAAACCGCACTAGAGGCTGATATGTCACAAAAGCAGATCACTATCTCCACAGTAACACCCTTCCCCCCGTGAAATCAAAAAACAAGCCCAAAATACCAAATTCCATTCTGGAATGCATATTCTTCACCACTCCCTCTTTTCAGCACTACTTCACATTTGTCACTTTTGATGTCTCTTCTTGTGTGCCTAATCACCTTCCCAAAGGTGCTCTGAAAGACTGACAAAATAATCTCTGTCTCTCCTCTGTATTTCCATTTCTGTTTTCACTGCCTGTTAGATGTAATCTTTAATTCTCTATTTCTGTATCCCTTAATTCAGTCTTTTATGGAAGTCCTGTCACTTCCTTCCCTTTCATTTCTAGAATTCACACATTCTTGCTGGCCATCACGGCTAACCTATTTTCTACTGAGAGTTATTCGCTGTTTTTATTAGTATCTTGCCAGCTGGCCTAGTTGGCTATCTTCTTCAGCTTCCTATCCTGCTTCCAAACATCATTAATCTCTTTGAACTCATCTACTCATTTCCCTATTTCTCCAATGAACCAGTGATTTCTTTGCCCTTTTCTATAGACGCCTCCTACCCTATCTCCCACTCTACTAACATCTTCCTTATTCTTTGTACTCTCAGCCCCCATAGTCCATTTGCCTGCTCTCCTAGTCTTTGCTTAACTGCCCTTATCTACCTGCCTTCAAATACTTCATAAAATGGGGCTTAAAATAACCTGAAACACCAAAGCCCCCTACAATCACATTATTATATAATTATCTTCCTCATTAATTGTTCTCTCCTGTGACATTCAGCAGGCCAGTAAATTACACTCCATTTGTATTTCTTCAATTGTGATTCAGTTTGCTTCCTGTAAGGGTGACCATTCTTCTGAATCACACCAACACACTCCCTATAAACCATGGCACGCTTTTCCAGAAAAATGACAAGCTCAGAAGCAGACCAGCTCCCACATGAGGACATGTGGTTTCTGAAAGGGAAAGCGTACTGGGTTTGCATAGCCTGATTTTGGTAGCGGGAGCGGATGGCTACAGGGGTTGCTTCTGTGAGAAGCTGCCAGAAGCTTCCACCATGTCCAGCAGAGCCAATCCCTGATGGTTCCAAAGACAGACATGCCAAGGCTGAGCCAATTAGAAGTAGTGGTACTGCCTCTGTGATAACAGATTTAAGAAAGAAAAACAAAAAAAATGTTGTTGTGCAATTGTAATTGTGGCCAGATAAGAGTGAGAACATGTGAGAACAGCTTTGCAGACATCAAGGTCAGTGGTGAAGAAGGGGAAGGAAATGCTCCAGGTGCCAGAGCTGAAATTCCCCTGCAGCTCGTGGTGATGACCATGGTGAAGCAGCTGTGCCCCTGCAGTCCATGGGGATCCAGGGGGATGCAGAGATCCACCTACAGCCCATGGAGGAGCCTGCACCCACAGGTGGGTGCCTGGGAAGAGGCTGTGACCCTGTGGGAGACCTGTGGAGAGAGCGACCCTGCTCCCAGGCTGGAGCAGCCTGTCCTTGGAGGACTGCACCCCGTGGGAGTGACCCAGGCTGCAGCGGTTTGAGGGGGACTGTTGCCCATGGCATCGATTCGCTCTGCAGCAGTTCACAGAGAGCTGTTGCTCGTGAGATGGAGCCAGGTCAGAGAAGTTCATGGAGAACTGTCTCCTGGGGGAGGGACCCCACAGTGCAGCAAGGGAACGACTCCTCTTCCTAAGCAGCAGAAGAAACCACGGGTGATGAAGTGACCATAACCCCTATTCCCTGCTTCCCTGTACAGCTGGTGGAAGGAGACAGAGCTAGGAAGTAAGCAGGAGTAGGGGGAAGGTGTTTTTAAGGATTTATTTTTGCCTCTTTTTGTCCCACTCTGATTTTGTTAGTAATAAACTCATTTCATATCCCTAAGTTGAGCCCATTTTTGCCCTTGATGGTATTTGATGAGTGATCTCTCCCAGTCCTTAACCCGTGAACCCTTCGTTAAATTTTCTCTCCTCAGTCCAGCTGTGGAAGGGAGTGAGAGAGCAGCTTTCGTGGCTGCCTGGCGCCCAGCCAGCATCAACCCACTACAGTCTTTTTTTCTGGAAAATGTGGGCAGTATTTTACTGTGGACTAGGGAAATCTATTTATCTCTTGCTAAAAGAGTTTAAATTCACCCACCAGCTACTTTATATATACTTTCAAATGCCTCCTTTGTGTGTTCATATACTCTCCTAGTTATATAAAAAAGAAATCCATTCCCACCACTATGCCTGAATTTTTAATATTCTGCTCTCTCACTCTTATTCCAGGGATAGGATTTTCATACTTTTTCACCTGGAAGGATAATGCTGGGTAAAATTCCTCCACCTACCAATTCTAGTACTGGAGGAATCATCAGTTTATACCTCTGCTATGGATTTATAGCATTTACCACAAAAGGAAATCAAATCATTTCATGTAGTAAAACTAGATACTCTCACATTTTTGACAGCTGATTTACTTCACCACACATTAAGGAATTCAGTAAGCCTTGAAGACAATATAATCAGCAAGGTAATCCATTACTACTGCACAGAAGATAAAACTGGACTTCCCTCTGCAAAACTTTGTGCTTTATAAGAGAAACAGTACAACCATCATCCCAGCCAGTAAACTAGGCAGTTTAACCAGTGATATCTGCACAGGCGCTATTTAAACCAACCACCAAACAAACAAACAAACCAAAAACCTTTCTGAAATCTTTTAACAGACAGTGTCATTCACAAGTTGCTAAAAGAGAGATCTTCAGAAAGAAGCACACCTATGTTTTTAGCGAACGTTACAAGACTGGGCAGATACTACGCTTGATGACACTGAACGTCTGCAAAAGATGCCATATGGTTATTTCCTGCTCCACTGTCTTTGACCCAGAACCCAGCAGATGTTTTCAGCAGTGCTGGTCATGTTCTGAACCATGCAAACCATTTGCACAGCTTTCTGGATTTGACCACAGTAAATTTATCTCACTCACTGAACATTTTTATTCTCTTTCTGATGTTTACTAGCTTGTTTCATCTCATTGTAGCCACCTAGCTCTTTCACATGTACTTTGGATTTTCTAGCATATCTTTTCACAGAGACTCTCAGAATGCTAAATGCTTCCATTTCTACTCCCTAGGAAGCCAGCAAAAACTTAGATCATAGTGTTCAGTCTTATCCATATGTCTTACACAGGTACCTAATGAAATCAAATAGTTACCATTATACCATGTTTCATATTCACACCTAATTCATATAGTTAAGTTTTTCCAAATTATTTTTCTTTTGGTCATTACCCCAATTTCATATTTGTCAGTGCACTGAAAGTAACTCCTTTCAAGTTACCAGAATCCCATCATATATCTAAAAAAACATATTTGGGGCTAAGTCTGACTTTTTCCCCTGCCTGTTAAATACTGGCAAAGGATTCTGATTTCTCTTGCAGGATCATTTCAATTATTAGCATATCACTGCTTAATATTACCACTTTCAGTAATTCTGACTCAAAGAAACCAGTCATAACGCATTTTTGCTATAATTATTTTTAAATTATGAGACATTTCAGGTAGCACTACCCATTCTATATTTGACTAACATTATTTCCAAAATAAGAAGATAGATGATTACTGTGGGATGCTGACCACTCAAAACTCAAAAGAAATCAATGCAAGGTACAAAGATTCAAATACTACAAGGTCATTTGTGTCAGAAACGGTGTGGCCAGCAGGAGCAGGGCAGTGATTGTCCTCCTGTACTTGGCACTGGTGAGGTCACACCTTGAATCCTGTGTTCAGTTTTGGGCCCCTCACTACAAGACATTGAAGTGCTGGACCATGAAGGGCTGGTGAAGGGTCTGGAGCTGCAAGTTGCAGCTGAGGGAGCTGGGCTTGGCGAAAAGGACACTGAGGAGGCCTTACCACTCTCTCCACCTACCGGAAAGGAGGTTGTAGCAAAATGGGTGTCAGTCTCTTTTCCCACGTAACAAGTGGCAGAACAATTGGAAATGGTCTCAAGTCACACAAGGGCAGCTTTAGATTGGATATTGGGAAAAATTTCTTCAGTGAAAGGGTGGTCTGGTGGTAAAGTTACC
Source organism: Dryoscopus gambensis (assembly GCA_013389985.1). Classification (NCBI taxonomy): domain Eukaryota; kingdom Metazoa; phylum Chordata; class Aves; order Passeriformes; family Malaconotidae; genus Dryoscopus; species Dryoscopus gambensis. The sequence goes on along the minus strand of WEIT01000987.1, from coordinate 29,755 downwards.
AACCCCAGGGGTATTGTAAAGACATGCAGATGTGGTACTCAAGGACATGGTTTAGTGGCAGCAGTTCCAGGTCAACAGCTGGATTTCAAAAAGGTCTGTTCCAAGCTAAATTATTCCATTCTACCCTACTCTATATTGCCTCTACCTTATTAGTTATGATGCCTTAGAAGAAATCTAAATATATAATGAGTTTAATTATACTATAATATAGAAGTGACAAAGAGCCGCAGTGAACTGCCATGAGAAATGCAATCTTTGCATAGTTTCTCTTTTGCAAGAAAAGTGCAAAGGAGGATATTAAATGATGGAGGCAATTTGTTTGTGGTTTTTTCCAGACACTCAGCATCCATGAGGGACCTGAATCTGGTTTTCAGACAGCAGCAATTTTAAAAAAAAGAAGCAAAAACCAGTAGCAGCAAAGGCTACTTTGACAGTCTAAGGAATCTTTTTTCCATGTTCGTGAGGAGAGACAATTATGTTACTTGAGGCAGTAGCTTCGAAACGCAATGTTTTCTGCCAGGATTTTGATAAAAACCAGCATGAAACAAGCAACTTTATTGTGCTGGCAACACCAGTAGTATCTTCACCTACACTTTTGAATAACCACTTCATGAAAGACTTTCCTTCTCTTGTGTCCAAGTTTTCTTAATGTCTCTTTCTCCACTGTTCGTGCACACCTATGACATCATTAATTTATTGACATCATTTGTGGTCTTACACTATCCAGATGGCTTCTGCTGACGTTGAGGTTGAATCTCAGATTATTTCTTATTTTAAGTGTAAGGAACAATCTAATTAGATACAAACATACCTCAGTAACAGAGGGAATAACAAGATGGTTGTTAATTATCTGAAGTTACAACTGCAGTTTCTTTCTAATTTGATGTTACATCTCCCTCCGACTTACTCGACTTTGTGGAGATGGTGTGTTATGTGTTATCTAATTCATGGAATTCAGACACTGGCCTTTCCAAACAGCCTTCCAGGACTGGCAGCACTTGTTCTTGGACAATTGCCTTGGGAAACATTATGGTGTTTAAAAAAAAAATATATATATATATACACACACACATATATATTTGCATCATGCATGAAAGAATCAGCTGACCTGAAACATGAGGTTTTAAATTCAATTAAGCAACAAATCCTAGCTGTCAACATCAAAGTGTCAAAAAATACAACTGTATCAATTCTTGTAAAAAAATGTTACTAATACATTATTACTGGAGCACATTTAATACTTACTACCCCAAGGAAAATAGAAAATAGCGTATCTTTACCTCGACTTAGTTTGCTACCTGTAATAGCAAGACATATTTATAAAATGCTATTCTGTAGCGTGCTCATCCTCCCCAACTTTGGAACATTTGATTCGCCCTTATGCACAGACACGGGATGCAAACAGGAAACTTGCTGGGTCTGATTTGCAAAAAGGATGAGTATCTCCAAGCAAGCATGATTCAGTAAATTACATGGAGCCTCACAGTTCTGAGAGTCAGGCCCATCTTCCCTAGTTCTTTTTCATTTCCCACATACTCCTTGCTAGAATATCAGAAATATGTGAACATTTTGGTTATACAATCTTAATGAAACTCTAAAGCTAAAATTACCAGTATTTCTAAAACATTTTTTAAAATACACACTATCTTGATATTTCTCTGCAGATATAAATTTACTTTTTAAATGTCTTATGTTTAGAAAAGGAGGTCATCTCACAATAAAACACCAGTTTGAGCAACAGAAGACATAGTACATACTTTATTTGCAGTACTGCATGGGAGGTGGTGTTAATCCTTCAAAGAAAGGAAAGAGCAACAGATACAGACAGTGAAAAATGCAAACATGAAAGAAGACTTGTCAAAAGCTACAGGAAGACATGAGCATATTTCCCACAATTACAACAGCATAAAGAGGCCTCAGAAAAGTCATCTGGGCAGCTGAAAGTACATCAGTTATTGTTTTCCACGTTTTAATCATCTGGCACCCAAGGGCACACCTGTGCAGAACAAGAGAAGGAATCAGTGGTTGCATATAACTTTTGGTATCAATAACTTGCCTTTTATCAAATACTACCTGCCACAAACAGTTCAACTTTTCATATGGTCAAACTGTAACTCCTCCCATGCTTCCTGTAGAATAAAAGAGGCTAGGGAAGGGAATTTCCAATATACTGGGCTGACCCTCTAAAGGCAGCACAGCTAACTGAACACTACAGTCAAAGAAATAAATAATAAATCTTGCAGTTTTCAGGATTAAAAAATTGGAAACAATTCCTCCTGCTGGATTTATAGAACCCAGCACAACAGATTCTTTGAATGATCAGCACAAAGTGTTTCCTATGGCCAAAACACAAGCCAGTTTTTCAAATACTTATTTCAAAACTGCAACCCAACAGTAAAATAACTACTGCTAAAAGTAATTTGTCAGTTCTAGACTAGATGGAGGTCATGTAGGAGAAAAGAATGCAATACAGAAACATGCAGAGTTGATTTTTTCCTGTGGTTTTAAAACAAATTAGCTGTCAAAGATATGCAGAATAACAAGAAATACTGACTAATTAAAAATATTCAAGAATGTGAACATGATTGCTGGGAAAATAATGCCAATAATTTACTGGCTAGTTAGCTCCTTAGAACTGCTAGCTTTGGACAGTTTTTGAAGCTGGGAATAAACGTTGTAGGTCTTGTATTAATTCATCATTCCGTTCACTGCAAGTCAGTGACTGATGACAGTGCCAATGTTACGGAATAACATTCATTAATAATCAGCACTTTCAGATGAGAAACCCAAATTCAACCTCTCTGAGCCTTTGGGTGCATTTTGTGTATGTTAAAACACAGCAAGTCAAACATGCCCTACAGATACAGGCTGTGATTAATTTATTTATTTTAAAACCAAGAATGGAAATCTGCACTCTCATGAGGTCTGAGGTACCAGTGAGTTTACACAAAGACTGAAGAAAAAACTCCTCATAGCAGGACTTCCAAGACCTGCTGCTGCACAGTTTAGAACCAAAACTCAAAAGCCACAACTAGAACGTCTTGAAGAACATACTGAGGCATCAGCTTTCATGTGAGGAGAGTGAGTTTAGGATTTCCTGCAAAGACTTAATGCCTAGGTCCTCAGATGAAAAATAAGGAAGAAAAATTCCCACAAGTTCTGCCTGGGTAGCAATGCTGACTGTTCAGATATAATAGCTAAACATCAATTCATTTTTACTTGCAAGCCTTTGATCACAGTTTGAAAGTTCAGGGTTTTGGTTTTTTGGGTGGCTTTTTGTTTTGTTTGTTTTTTTTTTTTTCTTTTAAGGAAAAATAAAAATGGTAAATGTGTACTTTCTGTTTGTCACACTCAAACAAGGTGAAAAAGTTCCCAATCCAATGTCCCTTGGGACATTCAACCTAAGCCCCTGGGCTGTATCAAGAGCAACATAGCCAAGGGAAGGGATTACTCCCTTTCTTCAGCCATCATTACACCACATGCAATTTTGGCCCTTCTCAGGATAAGAAATATGCTGATCAACTTCAAAAAATTCAGAGGGTGGTCCCAAAGACAGTGGAGACTGAGGGACCAGGGCTCATTCAGCTCCAAGCCAAAGTAGCTTTGGGGTCACTTCACAGCAGCTGCCTGACCTAAGGGGAAGTTATAGAAAAGACAGTGCCAGGCTCTTTACAAAGGTGCCTACTGAGATACAAAGGCTACAAACTGAAGTTGTGGGGAGAGAAGAGAGGAAGGGAAATAAATGAAATGGAATCCGAATGAATGTGAGATTAACTAAGCACTGGAAGAGGCCATAGACCTCCATTCTCAGAGATTTTCAACACCCAATAGGAAAAAGCCCTGAGCAATCACAGTTAAATTCAGTGCTACATTGAGCAGGAGATTGGAAAAGTGATCTCCTGAGGTGCCTCCCAGCCTGCAATGCTGTGAGGAGGGAAACAGAAAGACTGACCAATGCCCCTCCTGTAATCACCCAAGAAACCTTGCAGGGGTGTGGCCAATCTCAACTGCTTCAAAAGAATGCATGAGAAGCCCAAACTGAATAACTATGAAATTACTCACCCCACAGGAGAACATTATTCTTCCTCCTCAAAACAGAGGCTCACTCCAGTGACTTGGCTATCTCATTCTTTTCGTTGTTTTTTTGTTGGTGGTGGTTTTTTTTAACAACTGCTACATTCTCATTTCTGTGCATTTCAACAACGACTAACGTGCGTTAATTATGCAGGCAGGATACTCTGGTAATGAAACCTTCTCATTCCTTCCAGTTTGCAATATTCTGTAGCATTGGAACAATCTTACTGCTATTCCATTCCAAGAGCAACAGGAAACAGCCAACTCCACAGGGGGAAGAAACAAACGGAACTCCCCCAAATACAGTAACAGTAAATACAGGCAGGAAATAACCTGATATCCTTCTTCTGCAATTCTAGCAACTCCAACTACTTCATCCTCTGGGGCACACTAATGACCACTTGGGACCATCTGCCATTTCCTTCCTATTGCCAAGCAATAGTAAGCAGCCAAGTTGTAGGAAACAAGATTTGTGTACTGCCTCTTTTCTCTGTTTTAACATGGACTTCTCTAAAGGGAGGGCTGAACTTAAATTATTAGGTCAACCCTGATTTCTACCCTCCAAACAGCACAGTGGGATTGTCTTGTACCCCTCAGTCTGTCTACATGCTGTGATAAAAACACATAGGCATCAGGAGAGGCTTATTGAGGCTGCCAAAAGTTGACAGTGGCTTATTTCACATAAAATTACAGTATCTCTAAGCAATTTATGCCTAAAATCACTGTGGTACAATAAACTGCAAGGATCTTTTTTTAAACATGCATAAAATGAGTATGTTTACTTATCCTTTCAGCCAATCAACAAGAAAAATATTTGTAGAGATCTTCAAGCAACTGTGATGCTTTATATGCACATGGCAATAAAAAACTTCAAGAAACAGGCCATGTTTATGTACACCAACAGTATCATTATGGAGTTCATTCACTCAGTTCCATAAAAGCGAATGTTTAACAATGTTTAGCAAGTTAAACACTACAAGGTTAGAGAATCTGCGACAACAAAATCTATTATACACGCTTATAAGAAGAGGCATAGTGAAAATCATGAACTATAGAGATTCCAGTTCAAACATATTTTCACAAATAGACACAGTACCATACTGGGTTGTTGGGGGGGGGGTGTTGCCCCATTATACTCTGAAATGATGGAAGAAAGTCCTAAACTTGATTATCTTTACCAGAAGCCTTGTTTTTAAGAGCATAGCAAAGGCACTTCATCTAAAGCAAATTTTATAAAGCTGGTTATTGATTTCCTTTCAATTTTGAGAATATAAGCTATGGAAGTGGTGTTTTTCATTTACATAGTACTATACTGCAAATACACATGCCCCACATTTAGCTAACAAACAAGATTTGGGTCATTCCTCACAGATCTTTGTTCTCCAAATTACAGTTATTTGACATGTTAAATGTCTAGAGAACAAAAAAAAGAGGAGGAGGAAGGAGAAGAATCAAAACCTCTATGCAGCTTTTCTAGTTGATAGTACACTTATCACAACAGAATTTCTTTGACTGACAGCATTACAACCTGAAGAAAACAATCTTATTACTTAGCATTTAGAAAAGGCACAAATATTTCTCTAAAACTTTCTAAACAGAAATATACAATTATTGTCATCAAAGAAAATGTTGATGGTGTCAATGACTCATGCAAAATCAAAGAAAATAATTATAATTCTATGATTGGAGTTGAAAGTGCCCTGCAAAATACATCTGCCAGAAAGTCTGGTCTCTGAAAAAGTTTTGAAGGGTAAAAACATGTAGTTTCTTCTAACTTGTTGTTTTGTAGAAGTAAATCTAAGTATGTAACTGCGTCAAAAAACTGCAACGTTATTAAGGAATGTAATAGGGCAGGTCTTTAAAATTCTAAGCACAGAGTGAAGGAGCAGTGGATTGAAACACGTTTTTGAATACAGCTTTAAACAATATAGTCACAGATGACAATATGATCTAGTATTTATTTATGGTCATAAAGGTTTTCTACATACATCAGGATTTGCCGAGACAAATTTCCTTCACCTTCCTTTGGCTTATGAATTAATTTATTCTTAGTGACCAGGAAACTGCAATTCTGAAAGATGTTGTAAAAAGCTGCAAATATAACCAGGGAAGAAAAGCACAACACAAACAGACATAGCCACTATGCAAACATTTTGCATGTTCCAGACATTTCCCAATATATGAGCATGCAGTAAAATGAACTTCAGAGTAACAGTCACTGTATTTGTTTACTAGGTTTTCTGGACAAGCAAATCAACATCATCTGAGATATGTAATGCTGTAATTAGCATTACCTTTTACAGTTGGAGATTTATCAATTTGGAGAAAGGCGTACTATCAAACTACAAAAGCAGGGGTGTTATGTTTCACTGATCGTTTCTTTCTGACCCTTTGCAACCTTAGTCTGCATTTAAGAAAAGCTAAACTAAAGTTAAAGGCTGAACATATACTTGCAACCTGGAATACATGACTGCTAGCAAAAGGAGTTCAGTGTTCCTCAAATTACGTAGGAGCTAATTTCTCTAATAGCATGTCTTCTAACAAAAAAAAAAATAAATTAAAAAAATTTAAAAAATCAATGTAATAGTTTGAGTGGCATTAGCACAACTAGGGAAAAGACAGCACTTGTTTAGCATCTCTTTAACCACAGTGTTTGGAGTGCTTCAGCGCAACAGCAGTCCAGAACACACCCCCGTAACTGTTCAGGAAATAACTTCCAGTCTCCTGTGCAACTTCTGATCAAGGGACAGAACTGATCCCCACTTGAATACCACTTGGTACTTCAGTTCTAACTTATGGTTCTGTCAAGCTATATTAACTAATTAGTGGCTTGGAAACAGTAGACAGAGTAGGTAATGTCTGGAGCCCCAGGCTCTATAATATTTTGCCTGAAAGGGAGTGATTAGTGTATCACTCACAAACACACAGAGTCACTTTAAGTTTCACTTCCTTTATAAAACACCTTCCAAACTGAACACTACCTGAATGAGTTCAGAGAAGAGCTACACTGCGCCGTCTATGCAAATTGTTAAAGTATCATGTCCTAAAACTCTTTATTTACGGGAAAGGCAGATTTACATAATCCTCATCCCTTTCTCTTCAGAACTGGACAATTGATAGGAAACTCAGAGCTGTTAATTTCTACAGTTAATCTTAATGGTTGATTTTATGCTTGCAAATGTTATTCTAAAGTGTTAGAGTAAATAGAACACTACACTGTTGTTGATTTAAGTGATTATACATACTTTTTCCCATCCAAAGGATTATTTACTAAGGCAACAAACTCAAAATGAATTAAAAAATACTCCTTTTTATTCATGGTGGAGTTCACCCATGGAATCCATTGCCACAGGATATTATCAAAGCTAACACTGCAGCTTGGAATTAATGACATAAAAGAAATTAAAATACAGAATAGCCACCTTAATATGACATTCAGGTTTTACAACTGCCTACTTAAGATAGGAAATGGACAGGTAAGACCCTCAGGAAAAGAGAAGTGCATTAATACAACCACATCCTGAATATAATGCATCAAAGGATATACTTCTAACAAAGACATGAAAACAGCTGATTTATCTGACAAGATCACTCCCAGTATACCAGTTCTTTCAGTAAAAGAATGAGAAGGCTCCCTCAGTCATATTCCTGGCAGCAAAAACTGCACTTTCTCTAAAAACTTCTTATCTACACACTACCAGCTTCTGACCTGCTTAGTTTCAGAGACCTGTCAAGATGACAGAATGATCACCACAAAAGTAATGCTGCAGAAAACTTTTACCCTAGTAAACAAAACTGTATTGATTTTGTTACAAATACTGATCAATCTGCTGTAGCATAGGAAATAAAAATTATACAACCTCTTACTAGCAAATTATACTTACAGTATCTTTAGAACTGCCTAAAGATATTAGAAAGGCTAGTACAATCTACTGACTGCAGAGACTTTTTCTCTAATTAGAACTTGCTAACCTCGTTATTCACAATGGCAAGCAAACAGTCTGTTTTCTCAGAGTGCTGCAGTCTAACACGTGAAAGTAGTTACAGACGTTCTTCAAGCGAAACATTATCCTCAAAAAAAAAGACGCTACAGCTTCACAGTGGCTATAATTTCAAAGTGAAAAGAAATGTAGAGAAGAAAATGTGGAGTGTGAACACTCAGCAGCTTTACACACTTTTCTAGAAGATTTCACTGCTCTGAGAGAGCACGTAATTTGTTGTCCCATTCAGATACAATCCTTTGGATGGTACTCCCTTCCGAGAGTCCTTTTAGCAGCACCAGCCACTCTGAAGTTGTTCGGCTTTTGCCAGCATTTGCAACTCCGCTACTCCAACAAACATGTTGGTAAAGATTGCCGCAGCCTTCCAAAGGTGTCTCCATGGGGTGTGGAGTCGCTCCCACAGGGCCGCTGCCCTTCCAGCTGACGAGCTCGGATGCACCAAGGCTCCCGTCCTGTCCCATCCCCTGAGCCTCCATTTTCTGGGTAGGGCTCCGGAGGGGGCAGCTCAGCAGGGACCAGGCTCTCATAGGAGTGAAGAGGTAGCATCAGCTTTAGTCAGAGAAGCAGCAGGCACGAACAAACACACAGACAGACGATGAAAGAGTCAGGAAGGGTTCTGGCATGTTCTTGCACGAGAGGATTTATTTCAAACTCATCGTGGGGGAGGTTAGGAGCCAAGAACAAGATGGAGGAAGGGTTTGGGGTTTATATAGGAGGTTTGCAGGGCAAGCAGAGCATCGGGATTGAAGGTGTTGGGGTGCAGGGGCGGTACAGAGACAGGGCTAGGGCAAGGGAACCAGTAGGAATAACACGAGGGAGGTATACGGCCAACGGGGAATGCAGGGAAGGGAAAAACACACATGTAAGGAATAAAAGGGGGCAGTGAGAAGCAATGGATCAATTAAAGGAACAGAACTGGGGTACATAATGTCCTTAGGAGAAGCCTGCCTCTCAAGCCTGGGGCAAGACCCCCTGCCACAGCCCCCAGTGGGCTGGGTCACCGCAACAAAAGATGTAACACAAAATTATTTTAGTGCTTAAGTGGTAAAATTGTTGAACTCTGTCCCCCTGCCTACTGTGTATCAGTTGATGTTTCCTGCATTTTTGGACTTTTAGCAAATACCTGAAATGCAAGAGCACCATGGCTACAGGTGCAATAATAGAACCATTCTCTTCCCTGATCTCCATCTGAAACATCTGCCAAAAAATGAGAGATCACCAAATACATACAGATCTGTCATTTCACGTTTTGATTTGATTGCTCTGATTAAAATGAAGGGGAAAAAAAAGAAAAAACAACACAAAACCAAAATACAGCTCAGTATTGTACCTGCAATTTAGAAGACAGGGAATTTCATGCATGACATGATTTACATGAGGTCCAGCACAACAAATAAAGGATTCAAACGCTTTCCAGTTCTGACAGTCACCAGGCAAACTGTCTACTTTCCTCAAGTAACTCTCTGCAGTCAGCTGTCTCCCACTGATTTCCATTCCCACATTCAATACTATCTGTGGAACAAGTTACCCACGAGGCAAACCCTAACCTTTGCAAACTTAGAGATTCTGGTTTTAGCTCATCTTAAAAATCAATTGGATTAAAACCACTTAACAGAATGGTTAGGATAAAAAAGTAGAGAATGTGAGAATTTATTAAGTTTTATTCCTATTTTCTGCGGGATTCATCTTTAAATGGTTTTCCAGCCTGAGTGCTAGGAAAGAAGCAGAGGCAGTCAACCCGAGATGGCTGTTACACAAGAGAGGGAGCACTGCATTTGCAGGAGACTGCTGCCTCCCCACTCTGCTAAAAACTCTTTCCTCTGGGTCTTAACTGACCCTAGGTGGAAGCCACAGAGATTGCAATGACATTTGCTTTTTTGTGCACAAGAACATCTAACCCTGAGCCTACAAGCCTGGAAAATGTTGCTCCCGCAAGGATGTATACATCACTCCCGCTTGACACCTTTCACCTGCTCCCACTGAACAAGGCCAAATTTCCTGTAATCAAAAAAGCCAGATAAATTAGTTTAAATCATTTGAAGAGGGGTAGCAAAGCTTCCATTTCAGCTGGTTTAGGTCCTCTTGTGCAAACTGATATCTAAGTTAATTGTTTTTTCAGCACACTACCCACTAAGGGGTCCTAAGCTTTTTGTTGCTGCGACTAACACTTTTATGAGTGTTCTGGGACAACACTAGAGTTTTAAAATGTAATGGAAGGTTTTGTGAATCTTTATCATGCTGTTCCCTATCTATCTCTCGGTACATAATAATAATAAATATACCCCAATGTCATCATAATGACAAAAAACCCCTACCAGTCTGATCTTTACCTTCTTTTTAGTAACTGACCAATTTTAGAGCATAATAAGCATGACTCTCCCCATCTACAGGAAGTTTATTTCAACTTTAAAAATATGTCAAAGTTTTTTGATATCTATGTAGATATTGCCACATGCAATGCCACTACACAAACTGCCCTCTACTCCGAACAGTCTGGCATCACAACTTGCTGTGACATCACCATGACATCACCTGCAGAGACAGGCACAAAAAAATCATTCAGTCACCTGAAAACTGCAACAAAATGTTGTATTCTATGATCATTTCTTGAACAGCCACCTCCAGTGAAATTCACGAAAAGCACAAAGTAAATAATTATCCAAGCACAGCATGGTTTGCTGTCTCCACACTTGCCTTAATATTACAGTTGTCCAATTTATTCTCTCTATAGGAAATGTGAATAGCAACAATTCAAAGCAGCAAAACACATAGGGAGGTATCAGATTCTGAAATACATTTCAAAGATGTAATTTAGGAAGCATTTTAGTACCTGGTAATGTAGTAATTCAGGTATTTCCCCTTCAAAATCTTCATCACTATTTGTTAATTTGGGGATAAAAGACCACCCAACCATCCTGGAATCTACCTTTTCCTTCCAAGGCAGAACACAGATCTCACTCCCACTGAGACACTTCCAGCAGGTCAATATATATATTTTTGAAAATACTGTAATGATTTAAGAAATATTCTCTGTAACATATTGTTTATATCCTGAAGAGATGATAATTCTGATTCATTCAATATCATTCTCATGAGTAATGGTTGCTGAAAGGAGAAATAAAAGGAAGAAATTGAATTCCTGCTATTTACCAGGAGTTTAAGTATTTGGCTCAAAGAAATTAGTGAAAATTTCCAAATAATATCTGAACCCTGTCACCAAAAAATTCTGAAGTGTTTTCTTTTTACCTGCCATTGCTTACAAAACACTGATTCCTGCACTCAGCCCCTCAGAAAACCCCAAACTTTCTAGAAGCTTCTACAACTCTTCTTCTGGGTCAAAATTCAAAAGTTCGGAAAGCAAGTGTAACTTCTGGAAAGCACTTGGGCCAGGCAACTACCTCACTGAAGCCCATTTGCTGATAACACACAATCCAACAGCATCAGTCAAAACCCAGAGAAAGCCAGGCTCAGGAAAAATGTCCTAAGCATTTTTTTCCCCAGCACCCCATTTGAAAATAACCATATTTTGCTTAAGAGAAAACTAATGAATTTTGTGTGAAGTAAAACAATTGGAAGCAATATAATTAAAAACTGTTATCAAGTAAGCCAACTTTGTGGTTCAAGTCTCCATAAACCAAAGAAAGCAATTACCAAAACATTGCTCTGATGCCTTACTTCAACAAAACAAATTACTTCTTGCATGTTTCAAGTACATATGCATAACAAAAAAAAGACAGGTTCACACCAAGGCTCAAGCTTGAAAAAGACAAAACACAAAAAGCCCACCTTCCACCATCAGTGCCAAAAGCTCCCTCTCCTCTATTTCGTTATTTGTTTTTTCAGCATTGTACTACTACACTACAGAAAAATATCACATTGCAGTAATCGCACTAAAAAAAAAAAATCCAATAAAGTACCCAACTCTCTCAGTCTTTTTACAGAACACAGTACTTTATTTGCAATAGGTTTCACATTACTGTAAGTTACTATTTAAACTCTAGGATCACACTGGACTGAACGTAAGATTTTTATCATGAAAATAACATGACAGGATCAACCTTGAAGTCACAAGCCTACAATCAGCTTTTCAATCTCCAAAGCCTTTCATTCTGTGCACATTAAATTTCCTGTCTTCATCAGACGCTCAAGACGCATCATTCTTGAGCTTTAAATGGATACATCTAGGCTTACCTGCACAAGACCAGACTCTTCAGTGCTACAGATCCGACCCTAAAAAATTCTTACAAGGAATTATTTTCTCAGTTATGTGGTACTGATCAGTGTTTGGAAAGTATTTCATCCCAGCAAACTGACATTTTTCATAACTGCAAACTAGCATTAGTATTTATTTTTAAAGTATGTAAACTTAAGGTATTTAGGTATCAAGAACTAAAAGCATTAATCATTTTAACAGTATTTAAAGAATCAGTTGTCATCTTAGCAGATGTGTTATTTTTAATGAGTTTGCCACAGCTGCCATTGCCCTACACACACCTGGTCAGGGCTCTCCAGCCTTGTTACTTTCTAGTCTTAGAAAAAGAAAAGCAAATTACACCATGATAAGAAACTGTAGTAATTGAGCATTTTAAAATCCCACACGATGGATTCTGAACCAAAAGAACCACTCTGTATTTCCACCCTCTTGGCAGTGCCAGACACATTCATTGCCCAGACAGGGGCAGGAGACACAAAAGCATCAGTCTTGCAGTGAGTCCTTGTGGCAGCTTTTCAGCTGCGGATGTAACCTCACTGTAAGCCATACAAAAAATCATCACTCTAAAAAGCCTTTTCCAGAAGCCCATGCAACACTTTCTCGATGCTTTGGAAAGGAAGAGAGCATTGGCTCAGGGATGGCTCAGGAATAACTCAGGTGCAGATGCGAGGTAAGTGCAAGAGTGAAGCAGGCTGAACTACGTTCCACCCTAGCGAGGACTGTGCTAAGAGCTTGTAAAGGGGAAAAACTAATACCTACGGACACAGTAAACAAAGGTAAGAGAAAAGCTGTTTGTCCATTTACCAATTCCTCCCTCAAATCCAACTGAACAATATCACAAGATCCAAACCCAAAAGTTCCGCAGTGGGATTTCTTTTTCATACTCTAAGACACGAAGTGCCTCTTTCAGGTTTTATAGTTCGATTAATCCTCAGATGAGTAAGATTTATGAACATAAGCAATTCGTGACAACATCAGTTCTCCTCTGTGGAGGTATTACTGCAATGCGAAAGACTTCTGCATTACTAAATATTGGGAATATGGACAGCAAAAGCATTTTATCTGAACTTGTTTTGATACAGAAAGTCTGGCAAAAGCCAGGTTGAGCACCTGACAGAACAATACCCCTCCTGTTTTTATACCACAGCAAGATACTATATTATTAGAGTATTACAAAAAAATTTCACCTAAACACCACTTCTTTCTAGAATCTTTTCTTCCCCCCACGTGCCTTTCCAGCAAATTCATCCTCATCCATACCTCAATGACCTTTCATAAATTTAAAGAAAATAGGGCGCCCAGCTGATTCCAAACGGGGGTTTAGCCCTATGCCTAACCCCGGCATTGAAAGACCTGCCTGACACCCCCACCCCTTGGCTTTGAAGGCATCCTACCACCTGCCCCATGCATTACCACCAGGAACAGCGTTCCTGCACATCAGCCACCAAGGCACGTACAACTGGTTGCACAGGGACAGCCTTAAAGCCCCTCATCTGCTGCCATGGACCTGTGGAACTGTGGCCTTCCCAGGACCAGTGGTGGCCACCCAAGAGCAGGGCTGGGCACCTGCGGGGAGGCCACGATTTCCGGAAGGAGCAGAAAGTAGGTGCAGATGCCGGTGATGGTCTGAAAAGCTGCCTCCATCTCACCCCTCATACAACCCTGCTAAGAGCACCCACCACATGGCCTCAGGCAAGCGGGAGGGCTGCACACCGCGGGGCACCAGGGAGCGCCCTGGGTCCCGCATGCCTCTGGCGGGGCCGAGGATGGAATCCGCATCCTCCTTCCCGGAGGAGAAGTCGGAGGCAGTGAAGGGCACCTGGATCAAGAGCGCGGGGCAGCTCCCGGGCAGGGTGGAGGGAAAGATGCTGAAATAGAGAGGCGCTGGCCGGGCCACCACGGGATTAATTAGGGGCAGAACCCTGGGAAGGATGCGTGTTTCGGGGGCCGCTGGGCAGCCCGGTCCTGGAAGAACGGCGAGGCCGCAAGGAGAGTGGGAGCCG
>WEIT01000987.1:1452-13910 GCA_013389985.1 Dryoscopus gambensis | reverse complement strand
CGCCCCGCGCCTCCTCTGCCCCCGCCCCTGCCTGCGCCCCCGCCGCGGGGACCGTCCTGCCACCGCGCTGGCTCCTGTTCTGCACTGAAAACTTCGGCGGTTTTCCCTAATGCCTCTTTTCGTGCTGGTTTTGAGCGGAGGTTTAACCAAATTTTTTTTAAACTTTCTTTTTGTTTGTTTGGTTGCTTAAATTTTTGTTGTTTACGGCTTTTTTTCTTGACAGGGGAGCGGTTTTCTCTAATCTGTTCACTTCCCGCCCCCTTTTCAGCAGCACACTTGGGTCCACAAGAAAATTGTCGCCTGGAAAAAAAATAGATCTCCGGTGGCTGGAATGTATTTGACTTTTCTGGAAAGCTTTTTACCCTTTAAAATACGGTGCTGGTTAGAAAGTGGTGTGGGTTTAAAGGGACCGCTTCAAGGCCCAGCTGGTGTGTTCCCCTGTGCGTGTACTGAATGAACATCACAGGCGGGGTTGAAGTAGTGATGCTGTAAAATAGAAAGCTAATAATGTTGTTATCAACACAAATAAAAATGTATTTCATTTTTGGCAATGTATTGCAATCTCTCATACTTAAATGAGGGAAGTTTAGACTGAACATCCTCTTCCTGGGGACAGTGCTTTAGGTAACTTTACTCCTGTGCAAGATCTGGGGTAAGAGAAAGCAGGAGCAGTGACCCTGTGGTCCTTGACATAATTTCTCAGCCCTTCTTCCTGGTGAAGGACTCATCCAGTCTTATTTCAAATGCAAAGAGTCCTAGACTTTGCTCTTTTAAGTCTTGTTTGAATGTTTTGTTTTGGATTTTTTTTCCTCTCATAATTACTTAAGCATATTTTGCTTTCCTGTGCTTTCTAAAATTATTTTTGTATCCTTGTTGCAGAGACAAATGTTTGCAAACATGAACATGACTCACAGGAAAATACAAAGGGTCTTTTAAAGAAAAAAAATTTCAACTATGCATTTGGGGGTTTAAATGACAAGTGTTGAGCCATGGAGACATCTGATTTTTGTTTTATGAAAAATGGCAATTATTCAGATATTCAAATATTATGTGACACGCTAACAGAATCCGATACAAGTATATTTGGGAACTAAAGAACTCTAGACTTACTTATATGAAAATGCTCAGGAAATCTAAGAAAAATCAGCTACAGACGCCATGTGCCTAATGAGTCTGTTAAAGGGAACCCCATCACCAGAGCCTAAGCCTCCTCTGAGCAGGTACAGTCAGTTCACAGGCAGTGTGTGGAGTTAAAATGTAAGCTCTGTCTGTCTTAACAGAGATGTCACGAAGCCTGGTCCCAGCAGGATGCATGCAACGCCTCAGCTCGGTGTCAGGGCACAGCCTGTGGAGACTGCTCCCTCCCTTCCCGCATTCAGGCCCAGCGCGGCTCACCCACACATCTCAACCATGAAGCAAGCCGGGATATGGGATTCTCAATCTTCTGTCACAGGTTTCTGTGCACATCAACTTTTGTGACTTCGCCTAGTGATGGGGTCTGTAGGTGGCAGAACACTAGGATCAGCAAGTACTTAATCTGCTAAAGTATCAGATCAGCCTGTGATGAAGTCAATCCCGGCATTGTTTTAGGACCACAGGATCTGTCTCGAAAATTTAAAGTTCCTAAGGAAGCTCTCCTTGCCTTGCAGGTTACAAAGCAGCAGTTAATAGCAGTCTTTTTTGTGTAGGATACATTCATAACTGAAACAGTCTGTGCACTTTGGCAGCACATCTTCAGATATTGATCGGGTTTGGGGGGTTTTTTGGTTTTGAGTTTTTCAAATTCACCAAAGCAAGGGTAAAGTATTTGTTATGTTTATAGTACAGTTACCAAATTCTTTAATTCAGGAAGCACTGATTTTATGCTAATATTTGCGAAATAATTAGCCAGTTTTCAATACTTACCATTCACATGGTATGGAAAGAGGAGTTTAAATACACCTATTGCGTGACTGCTTACATTTTACCAGACTGCTCGTCTACTGCAAAATCTATGCAGCCGCAGTGCCACCTTTTGGCAAAGATGTCTTTCGTGTAAGTAACAACATCTTCCCACAACTGCTGGGAGTTAACTGTTTGCATACACAGAATTTTGAGAGAACAATGAAACATCCATCGTCCAACCACATACCTCTGGAGTGGTAAAAAGTATAAAAAAATACATGAAGCCTAACCAAGAATCAGGTATGCCTTCTGTAGTTCAGCTGTTGACAGAAACAATTATGCATTAACTTCAAAATTGGAGAAGCACGTTAGCTAGCATGGAAGAAATAAAGCACAGGACTCTGACTAAAATATAGAAAAATAAACTTATACAGGTAATACAGAAAGAGAAACTGAATTAATGGGGAAAGGGTCTGTTGGATTAAGTGTACATAATAGAGAACAATGTCTAGAAGTAAGCCAGGAGCTTATTTAGCTGATACCAGATTTGCAAGTGACATAAAAGCAATTTGAATATAAAGCAGGAGGTTTGCTTCTTCCCTAAGGGCATACAACTTACTGAAATCACACTGTGGGCCACACGGTTTTCCTCTTCCCCTCTGCAAACCACAGGAAATTGCCATACTGTGTGAGTCCTTCAGTATCCAGTAAATGTGCTAGCAGTGGATGCAGCTATGTCACCACCTACCAGCATTTCTTTCCCTTACTTTCAGCTACCAGGATCTCAGCCCCCCAGGTGTGTCACTCCTACCTTAGGTGAAAACATTTTAGCACTGGGGAGGCTTATGAAGTTGAAAAAAGGGTGGGAAGAAGATCTTACTTTTATAAAATAACAAACTTCAGCCCTGAAAAGATTTGCTCTACCTCACCTTGTCACCTTCTCTGTAATGATAACTTAGAATATAACCATTTAGAATTGGTGGCTGAAGTTGACTGCATTGAGCTGACTGACTGTCCAAAACACTGCTGTTCAGAAAAACAGCTTCTAATTGCCTGAGCTTTCTTGTTTGTTTGAGTCATAAACTCATGACTTTGTTCTAACATTCACAGACTCTGAATAATATAAACAAGGGCTTGTCTAAGGATACATGTATATATGTATATATTATGTGATCACACAATCCATACAGTTGGCAAGCTCCATAAATGTGTGCTAAACTTGATGAAGAAACAAAACTCCTCTATATAAAGAGGCAGCAAGGCATTACGTTCCACTGAGAGGCATGAGAAGTTACTGAAGCCTTTTCAGGGCAGTCACTGCTGTACAGTGCTGGTTTATATTTGTTATTCTTACAATATAAGAGTCCTGCTTTGGGGACCTGTGGGGAAGGAAATGGCTTTAACATTTGCAGTGATGATTAACTAGCATGTTATGTCTCTTGATCCATGCTCCTTAAGAATACATGAAAACACCCTGCTCGTCGTACCTATTCTCCTCCTGCTCAGCCCTGTCAGCAGCTGGGGAAACAGCATGCAGTGGGCTCACCAGGAGTCAAGCAATTCAGTTTTTAAGCTTAGTTCACATTCAGCTCTGACTGAAGCTGTTATTGTTCACTTCCAGCATGAAGTTCAGCTAAACATCAAAATAATATTGAAGTTAAGTTCTGGTTCAATAAAGTTTAAAAAAACTAGTTCAGACTGATTTTTGGTTCAGAGTAAGTTTAACTCCCCTGTACCAGCAGTAGTCAGTAACTATTTTACCTTCTTAAATTATGAGCTTGTCTTGCCTTACAATAAGGAAATTCATTCCACTCAAATGTATGCTGAGTAGGCATCCTTAGAAAGGTTCAGCTGCCCCAGCAGAGCAGGAAAGTTTCTTAGGAGCCTCCAAATTTCCTCCATGCTTGATTTATCTTCCATTCATTAACCCACAATTTCACCACTCATTTCAGATGAATCAGAACTGGGCACACGGTGTGCAGAAACTTTCTAAAATCAGATGCATTACCAAAGATCTGATTTCTTTTTGCCTCCTAGCCTTTGTTAGTGTTCACAATTCATGTCACAGAGTCTGTCTAGAACTTACGTCTTGCTCAGTAAATACCTGTTTATAGAAACTCTTGTTGATTGGCGGTCTTCTTCTGATGCATCTTACAATCTGATCAACTAGGAAGCATCCAAATATTATTACTTTTACCTGAGCATAATGTAAAACACAACAGCAGAGATCTGTTGCATACTCAGGCAGCTCTAGTTTCATCACATTTTATAGGACATCAAACCTGGCAGAATCCAAATGGTGTCTCAAAGCGGCATTGACTGTCGATGCAATTGTAGAGGGAATCTGTTCTTGACTACTGAACACTTCCACATAGATCAGAAGTTAATCATTCTTTATGACAGTTAAGGGAAATGGCATTGTCTAGTGGTCACTGCAGGGGACTAACAAAACAGAGCTGCTGACTGAACTGACGGAAACACATCCCCAAGCTCCTCCAGCTTGCATTGTGTAGCTGCATCAATAATAGAGGAAAGCTCTTCCATAGCCATTAACAACAGAGGCTAGACAAGGCAGAAGCAAGTGGGATCTTTGCACAGAGCTGTGACATTACATACCTGTGAATTTACTCACCTTAGGAGTAAATTTTAGAAATTCTACATTAATTGTGTTTGCTCCTTTCAAATCAAGTAAGCTTCAGCAGGTGAGCCACTGTTTTGTTTGCTTGCAAGTTTCTTTTCTTGGTGGAATAAGAAATATAGGATAGCTTCAACAGTTAAGGATTATCAGTACTGTTAATATTTTTCTGATTAGATTATCAGATTTCTCTGGTTGCTGAGGCAAATTATGCCAGGGAATTTTAAGCACCACACCTCAGTAGTGATCACAAAAAAATAGGAAAAATAATTCTAATTCAGCATGCATGGTTTACCTGCCTGCATGTAATCACATTATACATTGGAAGAATTTTTGAAAAGATTGTGCAAAGTCTGAAAGGCTTGTTCAATAAACAATGAACCATGAATTTTCCCCTGCGTGTTCCGAGTCCAAACATGAGCAGACTGTCAAATAACAAACAGGCATGTCACATAATTAAAACTGTCTAGTAAAAGAGCAGAGCTTGTCAAGAGTATTTTTCAGTCTGAAAAAAACACAAGTAATAAATTTCCTACTTGTCACTGAAAAAGAATTAACCATTTTGGGTATTTGTTTAATACATTTACATTTCAAGTATATTTTAAAGAAAATTTTAAAACAAGCTGGAACAATGCCATGAAATACAGCTATTCTTGGTTATGCTCTGTAATCAAGATCATTGGTTTGACTATGGATAATTACAACATGATCATAAAGTGCGTGATGAAATTAAGTGGTTCCAAGACAGTCCTGCACAGATTGTTGTGAACACAGAGCTATGCAACAGATCTGAGCTAGCTGGAATTAAAACATAAAACATTCATCTGGACTCCCTTGGAAATGGCTGTCAGCGATGCTCTGCAGTGGTGAGGATATGATTAGTAGCTGGCGGAGAGCTGGGCCCTTGCATCACAGACGCACCGTCGCAATTTACACTTCTGCTGGCGGCATCAGAGCAGAGCAAAGAGAAATCAGGCTGAGCGGATCCCAAAGCAGGCTGGACCAAAACCAGAATTCTCTGTGGAGCAGTATAATAGTAAAATAATAGATTTATTACCCAAGTGAAAGAGCAGACATCACTTCACACACCTGTGCTTCAGCCAGAACTCCTTCCTCCAGCTGAGCCTACGCAATCAAGGAAACCACTAACTCCTGCAGGTCCTTAGCTCAGATCCAGTTTAGGCTGACTGTGACTGAACTGCATCATTCCTGAAGGCTGGGCAGTGGGCAGGCATGCCCTAAAATCACTCTTCTTCACTCATGTGGGATTCATGGACAGAGAGCACTCCCTTCTAGTGAGACAATGAAATGCCTTCAGCCTGATGTCTCTTTTCAGTTTCCCCACGTCTTCCACCTCATCTCTCCTTGCCTTTCTGTAGAGCCTACTTTTGCAACACCTGCTCTCTGAAAGGGCTGGGGAAGCACATCCTGTCCTTCTTCTTCCCTTTAAACAGACATGAAAACCTTATAAAATCTCAGTGTGTTTTTACCACACCTCAGGCAGATCTGCAGTGTAAGGAAGCAGATGGGAGTTTCAGGTTGGGAAGGGAAGTATGTTCAGCAGGGTTCTGCTAGGAAAGCTGCTGGCATGCCCCATCTCAGTCACCTGATGGGTGAGCAGACACATAGCCCTTCACCTCTCCCCTTTCCTCATTTTTTTCAGTCCCTGTGGGATAAACTCCTCAAGAGAAGCCCTTAGCAACTAAAGGATAAACTTGGCTGGAAGGAGATGGACAAAATGAGGAAGAGAAGGGAAGGAAATGGCTTTATGCTCACACACATGTGTGTTTCATCCCTGTCTTGGGTAGGAAAGAGGGAGTCAAGAAGTAGGAGAGGAAGTCAGCTGATGAATGGCTCCAGGCCAAAGAGAGAATTACCTGGCAGAGTTGCTCCATACAGCAGTATACATTTAAAAATAATTTTTAAAACTAACTGGTTTGGATAGAGGTATCTGTCACCAGAGCAACCAACAATGGAAAACCAAGCACCAATAATTTTCCATTCCAATGACCAGTGCTATAATTAGATAATAATGCTTGAAATTTAGTCCACTTTGAGGTGAAACAGGAAAGTCATGCATGCTGCCTGACAGCTAAAGAAAAAAAAAATCCCTCTTAATTCATTTACAGGGACCGTTTCTGCGGTCAGACAGATATTTCTTTAGTAATGAAAATTCAGCAGCTCCAAATTATTACTGCTGAACTAAGGAGAGAGCTCCAAACTGAGCTCTCAAACATCATATGGCACCAGGGACCAGACACCCTGCACACATCACTGATGACCTGGACAACAGGCATGGAGTCTCCTCTAAGCCAAGGAGTCAAAGCTGGCAAAGGACAAGCACACTGACCAGTGTGAGAAAACCTGGAATACCACTGCTTGTGACACATGTGTTTCATAGCACAAGAGGACAAGTTTGTCTTAGAAAAACACTGTCTTCATTCTTAAGAGGAAGAACACCACTGGAAAAAGCACGAAAAGCTCATAAAGCACATGACTGGAGTTACAGGATAGAATCCTAATTAATATTTTTTTTTTCCAAACAAGCTCAATTTTAAGTCTTCATTCAGATACCAATTTGATTCAGCACTGTGTTATAGACAAAAAATGCTAAATAAAAACCCTCCAAATAATCTAAATACCATTTTCTCTTTAAAATGAGAGGGAACCACTTCAAGTTATGCCAGGGGAGGTTTGGATTGCATATTAGGACAAATTTCTTCACTGAAAGTGTTGTCGAGCACTGAAACAGGCTGCCCAGGGAAGTGATTGAGTCACCATCCCTCGAGGTATTTCAACAATGTGTAGATGTGGCACTTAAGGACGTGGTTAATGATGGACTTGGAAGTGCTGGATTAGTCACTGGACTGAATGATTTAAAGATCTTTTCCACCCTATATGATTCCATGATTCTGTTATTCTGAATGTTCCTATGGTCTGGGCAGCAAACTGAGATTTGAATGTGAAATCGATGCAGGCATGTGAACATGGAAAATATTTTGTATCCCTTGTTTCTTAAATAAATAAATAAATAAATAAATATTTTTTAAAAACCCAAAGCCAAAACAAACAAACAAATAGGAAAAATAAAAACAAACAAAAAACCCAACCCAGAATTATAGATGCGGACCTACTTTTTGGTAGATAATGAGGTTCTTTTCACTGCTTCTGAATCTTTTGGATCATTATCCAGAGAGATAAAATTTTCCATTTGCATTATAGAGAGAGTATAAACAAAACGCTTTGGAATTCATTCTGGCAATAGATCCTTTCAGCTATGTATAAAGGAGTTGTACCTACCCTGGTAGTTCTACTGTGTTTTCCCACTAATTCTGTATTTTTCTTTTTTATTTATATTTCTGCACTTAAAATTACTAAAATCTATCTGAAATTAAGACAATCTGTTGCATCTGCCCAGAAAAAAAGGAAATGCAGGTTTTAATATGGCAAGTGGATTAGATTTTTGGGTAGGTTTATCATTCACAACAGGGTCAAGTCAGTCTCCAGAGAAGCACAAGCAGCTCCACAGTATCAGATTTAAATGCCAATGTGCAGCCCTCTGACACTGTGGGATTCATAAACCAATTTCTTTTTGTTTTTATTTTTCTTCTACAGAGAGGCGTACTGGGATTCAGGTAATTCATGTGTGACAGATACATGAGGCATCCGCCTGCAAGTGGCACAAAACAGGCAAAGCAAGCACAAGTTGTTCCATCAGTCCTACTCCTACCAGCCTCGAGTCGGTGGTTCCCAGCCCCAAAACACACACACACAGTAGTAGCAGCAAGGTCAAATGATCTGCACTGCTACACTTTCTCAAGTGATTCTGCTGCTGCACAAACCTCTGCTCTCATGGTCACTTGTTTGATAGCTGAAGTGGGGACATGTGAAGATTAGGTGTGTGATACATTTTACATATGTGGATATTTTCACCACTCTACTTCGAAGCCCAGTCTTCCAATAAAGTTAAGAGAGAGCTACAGGCACCTCCCGAAGGCAATCCAGAGCTCATGTTCTAAGAGTGCTTGGTTTTTCTCTGAAAGTATGCATCTCTCCCTCCACGAACTCCTTAACAAGACTAGAGGGTTGGTAGTGAGTCCATTCCTGGTTTACCTGCCCATTACAAGCCCTTATGGGCAGTAGGGACAGAAGCGCAGCAGGGTGCCAGCTCCTATGCACAGTAGCATTCTTTGCTATGAGGTCATGGCAAAGCCTTAGCTATCTTGCATTAGGCTGATTAAACAAGCCCTTTGCATCCTTACCTCTCCTTGGTCAACTCAGCTCAGCTGGAAAGAGAAATTAACAGGGTAAGGGATTGGCTGGATGGACATAGACAGAGAGTTGTGGTCAATGGCTCTATGTCCAGGTGGAGGTAGGTGACAAGTGGTGTCCCTCAGGGCTCTGTCCTGGGACAGGTGCTCTTCAATATCTTCATCAGTGACACAGAGGGTGGGATCAAGTGTGCCCTCAGCAAGTTTGCAGCTGGCACCAAGCACAGTGGTGCAGTTAGCACAACAGAAGGACAGGATGACATCCAGGGGGACCTGGACAAGCTTGAGAAGTGGGCCCATGAGAATCTTATGAAGTTGAACAAGTCCAAGTGCAAGGTCCTGAATCTGGGTTGGGGAAATCCCAGACATGAGCACCAACTGGGAGAGGAAATCACTGGGATTAGCCCTGATGAGGACGACTTGGGGATTCTTGTGGATGGAAAGCTGGATATGACCCAGAGATGTGCACTCACAGCCCAGAGTGCACTCCTGGCCTGCTTCAGAAGCAGCGTGGGCAGAGGGTCGAGGGAGATGATTCTGCCCTGTACTCCCCTCTGGTGAGACGCCACCTGGACTGCTGTGCCCAGCTCTGAGGTTCCCAGCACATGAAAGACATGGATTTGTTAGAGTGGGTCCAGAGGAGGGACATGAAGAGGATCAGAGGGGTGGAGCACCTCTCCTATGCAGACAGGCTGGAAGAGCTGGCGTCATTCATGGTCTGGGAAGACCATGTTGTGACCTTCCAGTACCTATGGGGGGCTCGTCAAAAGGGAGGCAGAGGGACTTTTTATATAGGTAAATAGTGACAGGACAAGGGACAATGATTTTAAACTAAAGGAGGGCAGGTTTGGACTAAATGTTAGGAATCAATTCTTTACGCAGAGGGTGATAGGCAGTGGAATAGGTTGCCTGGAGAAGTTGTGGATGTTTCATCCCTGGGAGTGCTCAAGGCCAGGTTGGGTAGAGCCTTGAGAAACCTGATCGAGTGAGTGGTATCCCTGCCCATGGTAATGGGGTTGGAACTAGACCATCTTTAAGGTCCCTTCCAATCCAGGCCGTTCCATGATTCTATGATAAAAATGCGACAGTAGAGGGCAATGGGTTTTGATCAGCCCACAGCTACATACACAGATTAGTTTGGATGTTAAGGGAATTCCTGAATTTTAAGCAAACTCTCTTATAATGAAAAATTAGGTGGCATAACATTATCCAAGTGTGTATTTCACCTGGGCAACCACAAAGTTGACTATATTTTTTTGCAAGATTCTGTATGGGCTTTTCAAAAATTCCAAATAGTCAACATCCCACTAAATGAACCTCGTCACACAACTTACATCCATTTCTTCTGCATGTTCAGGAAAATCCTGGACAGTTATGAAGAGCACAGTGACACTGAACTATCACTTGCAATATTCTGCCCTTTTTGTGCAAGTTTCCTCCAGGAGAGTGGCAAAGGCAATTTTTTTTTAAAAAAAGATCTGTTTTCTGTAAAACAAGGACTAGAAAGACAAAAGTCAGAGCACAAAAAGACATCTTTTTAATATGTCTTAAAAAAATTAAATTTTGCTACTGTTTTTATGTGATATATTTTTATTTTGATAGAAAGGAACATAGTTGAGCGTAATGCTGAACTTTATATTTTATCACCTTATCCAATATGATAAAAACATGTTGGCTTTTGTAGTTAATAGACACAAAAGACTAACCCAGACTAAATACTGTCACTACCCACCTTGGACATCAAAGCACAGGTATCGGGGTATGGTAACTAAGACATACAGGCTGGATGTAGGCTTTGGCCTAGACCTGGGGCTGGTGCATCTAGAACTGCAGTGAAATACCTGACTCAAACACTGAGCACAGACTGAGAATGCGGTGCTACAAATATCACAGGCATTGGAGGCAGAGCTGACCTTTGTTATTCTAGGGACAAGACAGGGACATCTCCTTCTTGCCCTTCCCTTGATTCCTCCTGTCCCTTGTGTTTACAAGTTCTTCTGCAAAGGGAAAAATCTTTCCCCTTCTTCCATGTCTTGTATCTATTTGTAAAATACCCACAAATAACTTTGCAGTGGTTATCTTCCAGGCTGTTCTCCTCTCACTATTTCCCAAACCCATATTAAAGTAACTTCTGCTTATTTGTGAACAGAGTACAGAATTAAAAGCAGTGGAGGAGGATAACAACTCTTTGGCTGGGATCAAATATTTTATTAAGCATATGATGCATGTCTCCTTGCAGATTCAAACAGACTGGATAAGAGGAATGACCTTCAGTTTCTCTTTAGAGAAATGTTTTCCCTTATTCTCTCCTGTCTTTGCTTTGTTTTGAAGCTTCCTCCTTGCAAGAAGAGCTTTTGCAAAGGCAGTAATCAAATGGTGAGTACAGTTATTAAACCACTACTGGGGGGAAGCGACTGTTCTCTTACTTAAAAATGTACGTGTAAAGCAGTCTAAAACTAGGAGGCGAAGCCCCCATGACCCATGATTGTTTTGTGCTTTCTCTCCATACATGCTGGAGCACTTAGTAAAACACAAGTCTCTAAATTAATGCTGAGCTTTTAGGTGCCGGCGTTGACTGTTACTTGAGCATAAGGCACAAGCAGTGTCCTCAAGGCTCAGGACCAAATTTTAGAAGCAAATTGTAGTCTAATGAACAAAAGGGCAAAAATAGTTGCAGTCCTATTGAGTGTCTGTGTGAAATGTATATCAGCCTGGAGGCGTCCCATAGCTAGGAGGGATACACGCCATCTATCACCTTTGCAGTCACACAACCTATTCAAATGCAGAGGACAGGGTTTACACCAGTGTGCCCTCTTCTCCCCTTCCTACTTGTCTCATGCACCCAGTCACAGATCTCCAACCCAAAATGCAGGTGCCAACCACTAAGACATGCAGGTAGAATGTTTGAAGGGGTGGTGTCTTTAAAACAAGGCTCAAATCCTAAGCAAACAGTTCGGTGCAGCTGTGCAGCTCCACAACGAGCTGCTGGGATAACGCACAAAAGCTGCTAATTTGGTGTGCTGGCTTTGGTTGAGATAATTTTCCTCATAGTAGCTGGTATGGGGCCATGTTTTGGATTTGTGAGGAAAACTGTTGGTAATTCAGGGACGTTTTTATTATTGTTGAGCAGTGCTTACATAGAGTCAAAGTCTTTACTGCCTCTCGTGCCACCCCACCAGCGAGAAGGCTGAGGGTGCACAAGAAGGTGGGAGAGGACACAGCCAGGATAACTGACCCCAAATGACCACGGGGACATTCCACACCTAATGGCACCATGGTCAGTATATAGAGCTGGGGGAAGAAGAAGGAAGAGGCGTTTGTCTTCCCAAGTCATCATAAGGTGTGACAGAGCCCTGCTGTGTTGCAGAGGGGTCCTGCAACCTTCCTGGAGACAGCTTTGCCCATAGAAGAAATTAGGAAAGGCTCATTTTATGGATATTTCAGCAGACCTTTATTAGCGACACCATGGTCCGGAGTCAGCACACAGACTGAGCAATCATCCCAGAACCCAGAGCACCCTGGGCCCGGGGAACATTCAGGGACCAATCACAGCCCACAGTCAGGGTACATGTGACCAGGGCAGGTGCAGGGGCAGGGGAAACCCCGTGTCTATATCATGCGTCCACCCCAGGGCCCCCTCCCCTCCACCCCCGGGGAACGGCAGGGGG
>WEIT01000986.1:70145-85529 GCA_013389985.1 Dryoscopus gambensis | reverse complement strand
GACTTTCTGCTTTACACAACAGGATGGTTCCAGTTCTTGGAAGGGCAAAGTCAGTCTGTACTCAAAATAATTCATAGGTGAACTTTTTAAAATGTTTAGAGGGAGAAAAAAGAGAGTCACTGGATTATGTAGTTGAATACCACTAAAATATACATAAGCAGCCAATATGAATTTGTAGTTAAATAATTTAGGGCAACTGATGTTCCAAAGTACTCAGTAAATTCTGAAATCTTAGAGATACCATCTTGAGTTGTTACGAAAGTCTTTTATTTTTCAAAAACCTTTCAAATGGAAGGCCTACTTAACAGTCTCATTTAAGGGCCAGACTGGAACTCAAGCCTGGAAATACATCTTTACTTTAAAGAATTTGTGGCATAGAGCTGTCTCTAATATATATCATAGTCAGTAAAGTCCTACCACCTACACTTTTCTTCTTCAAATTTCATGCAGTATATTCTCTCTCTGATTCTGGTGTTGTGCTTGATAATCATATTTTTGTTTTCCCTGATACGGAGCACAGCAATGAAAAAAATATGATGATATGGCCATTCTGCAGTGAAAATCAAATGTATTGCAGGCTGTAGAGTTTTGGTCCCACACCTCTCTCCTGTAATTTAAATCTCAGTATTTTTAGATCATTGATGTAGTTAGTGGTTTCCAGTGCCAAGTAAGACAGATTGTTTCACCGCAGGTAAATATAATTTTTGATATTATAGAAGTTTTTTTTTAATCATATTTGAACTTCTGGAGACTTCAATCTGTATAACAAGATTTAAAGTACTGAAAAAGCTCACTGTTTTTATGATTGTTTTTTGAATGTCCTTTTGGATTAAATGTATTTTCTTTTCTAGTTTAAATTTAATAGAACATATTCCTTGGAGTCATTGGCTTGAATATTTGATTTCTTCTGTGTATTCATTGCTCTTGTATTAGTTTGTGTGTCGTGAAGCTTTCTGGCTGGATGTATGTGGGGTGGCCAATTACATATTTAACAAAACTGCTTATCTCTCTCATAAATATGTCATAATTTCTACCCTGAAAAACACAGTCAGACATTGAAATACTTTTTCTGCCTTTTATTCTGTTCACAAAATCGCAGGGAGCCTGGAATTACCCACTGGAAAAGGCAAACATAATGTTGAAACCACAGGGTTTCTGGTAAGATCTTTTCAGAAGCCAAAGCTGCAAATCCGCGAACTGGCATTGCCTGTTCTGTGAACCTGAGCTTGTGCCTTTTCTCTCTTGACTATTGTAACTGGTTCTGAAGAGGATTTCTTCCTCGTGCTGGCCGTTAGGGTGGCAATGTACATACCTGATTGGTATTTTGTAGTTGCACGTCTTTCTTTGTTTCTTCAGCAGCTGATTGCAATGTGTAACATACTGTCCTGATGCTGCTAAGGAGGAAATATGGTGTATATCAGCACATATCTTAGGAGGGGTTTTAATCTCTGCTTTTTCACGAGACAAGGGAAGTTGCAAAAGTTGTAAAGCTTGATTTGTTTGTTATTTCTACAGGTGAGCATAAATTTAGGTTATTTGGCATTCCAATGCTTGGAGCATTGTGCAAAAATGTGTAATGGTTTCATTGGCTTTTATAACAAGCATTCATTAGGCCTTTTGACTTCTAATTTATACTTCCAATTGGCATTTTTCTTAATTTCCTTTTGAAACCATGGCAACATAGAGTATTGAATACAATCTATACCATACTTAAGGCTTCTTTTTTGTAGTTTGTGGTATTTATTACTTAACTGCATTGCTTAAGACCAGACAAAATTGCAGCCAACAAAATGGGGTTAATGTATTTTCATAAAGTACAAATATGCCTATATTCAAATGTAAATATATATAGATTAAATGCATAAAAATATTTTCATATAGATAGTTATATTTATTTAACGTGTTTATAGTTTCTCTGTAGTATTAGGGCGGAAAGAATGACTCTCTCTAAATTTTCTTTTTCTTCAGAAGGGCTTCCAACAATGAGAAAAAGGGGATCTGATGTGAAAAAATAGCCATTATTCAGAGAGTCAAAGTTAAAAACAGGCCATCTCCAGACTTGATTGAAAACTATGAAAATCTTGCCCTAGACAGAAGAGCAGAATGAGTGTACTTGATAAGACTTTGTCTATGTAAACTGTTCTCATTGGATGTTGCCCTCCTAAGTCTACTAATGCACAAAAGAAGTCATCAACAAAGCATTTGTATTCCAGTACATTTTCTGATAAACACAATCAAAGAAGTTTTAGGAATGTGCCATTGTTGATAAAGAAAAATTAATAAAATTATGTATTAAAAAGCATAAAATCATCTGGTACTGGGAACTCTCAAAGGGTCTATCTAGCCTTTGTTGATTTTGATAGAGGAGATTTGGCTGGAATATGAGCTTAGAAAACTTACTCGGCAGTAAAACAAGTGTGATAAGAATTGTCTGAATTTGAAAGTATAACTGCACTTTCTGAGCACCAGGGTGTGTGAGGGGATGTCTCATAGTGTATGGTGGTGCTTTTTGATTTTGTTTTTTAATCTTTATTGCTTTTGGGGTTTTTTGGGTTTTTTCTGGAATGAAGAATTTTACTTCAGCTGCAGGTTGGTTTTGTTTCAGAAAATCGCCTTAGGAAAGCAGGAGTGGCTGCTGTGTTTAGTTCTGGTAATCGAAAGAGACTTTGGAGGCAAACAAAGTATTTTTTTTTCCCTTTCAATTCTTATATGAAAGCTTTTTACTGTTTTGCAGTCAGTGTTTGTCTGGTAAGGCAATTCTAGTTGTTAAGCTCAGGTCTGTTTCATCAGTGTAATGCTGCTTTGCTCTTAGCAATTATTTTCTTTCAGGATTTGCCAATTAAGCTAGTGCTAGTGAAAATGCACCTAATTTGTCAAGAAATGGCAGGATGAAATATAGAGGCTATTATAGAAATTGGGAAAGAAAGAAATCAGGACAAGCACATGTGAGGCTCAGTGATACTTGGTCAGTTCCTGATGTATTTTCATTCTGTTTATGCCACCATCCCCTGGTGATGTTGGAAGAAGTGTAAAGCAATTGCTCATAAGTTCTGGGACGTCCATTTCCTGAGTGTTATGTATTTTAAAATACTGTGCTAGTAATGTACAAAATCGTTTTTTTTTTTCTTTTGTTTAGGGATGTTGTGGGCTTTTTTCCCCGCCTTGGACTCGACTGCTTTGTGTTTGGTTATTAGTGAATGATAAACGATGGCTTAGCTGGCTGCTCATTTATTACCTGCAGTCTGCTTAGACGGAATTCTTCAAAGGCATATATGCTCAAAATGTAGATGCACCATGCTTTTCTAGTCAAGTCCTTAAGCTTTAGGAGGAACTGAGTAAAGAAATAAGTCAAGTTGATCTTGTAGTTCTTTGTGTAAAGCAAAATGAACATAATCTGTAGCTACCTGAAAGACATGGCAAAGAGAAGTCATTGAAGGAAGGAAGAGTAGGGATAGCTTGACTTAGAGAAACAAAAAATCTTTCAAGAACTTCTGCATTAAACTCAATTATATGCGTATGTTCTACAAAATTAAAATTAGTGTAAACTGTATATTCTTCCAGATTTCATTATGCATAGAAGTGGATCATGACATCACACAGACAGCTTTGATACCTCACCGAGCTTGTGCAGGGTATCTGTAGCCCCACCAGTTCAGTCTGCGGTGGCTCCCATGCTCTGGCTCTTTTCAGTAGCTCTGATTTGCCCTCAGCACTGCTGAGACCCCTCTGTGGGGAACCCAGGTTCATCTGCGCTGTGCTGCTGATCAGTGTTTTGTATTGAAATGATAGTATTCCTTCTGGGATGTCCTTGTGTTATTCATTGCCCTTAAACTGGTTTTAGAGTTTGAGGAAATGGAGCTCCTCTAGTGCATTCACCACTACATGTTGATGGGTGGAGGAGCATCTGTGTCCAGAGTGTAGTCTCGGTGAGAAGTGAGGAAATGATGAAGCAGACTGTCGATTGACAAAAAAAAAAATATAGACTAGAGGTAGAAAATAATGGAAATAGTGCAGACCTGTTTAACTGGCAACTAAAAGGAGTGGGCTTCTTTAAACCTAGCGGCAAATGATGAGGTGCTGTACAGTTACTTCCCACAGGAAGACAAAACTGTTGTGAAATTAAGAAAGCTAATTAAACTGGAGGGCAACTATTGGCACAGTTAGAAAAATGTATAAAGTATTTGATATGTACAGTGGGGTAATGGAGATGATGTCCAGGCAAAGCAGTGAGATTCTTGAACATCCTTGCAGCAAAATTGCTAAAGCATCCTCCCTAGACATACTCTAGTCATAAAATAAAGCTATTGGTCTCTAAAGAGGACTTTGTGATATAATTATCTTCGATAGCTGAGAAATAGACCTGATTATCTGAGAAAATGAGTTTCAGTCCCTCTTTCCATTTGAATCATATATTTGCCCATGATGGCTGTTGTTTTCATTATGGGATTTAAGGAAAATGACTTTTGTGTATTTCAAGGAGACGTGTGTGCATTGAGGATGGCTAGGAACCTCACTGTCTCTCTCTTTGGCGTTACGAGTGCTGTGTTGTTTTCCACGACCTAACAGTCAGACCAGTTAATTTAATGACTTTGATTTTAGGAAAATTTGTCAGGTTTTGTCAGGGAATGAGGTAAAATTTGGTGTATGTGTTTGAAATGCATGAGGTGGTGTTGAAGGCTGTTCTAAAGCAAACAGCTCATTCCAGGAGTGCTGATTTGTACATCTGATTAGCTTGTTAAAAGTTTGGGTTTTACTCAGTTCCTACTAAAGTTGTGTGATTGACATTTATTAGCCAGATCACTCAGCCTCATATCTTTTCATGCTGATCCTGCAAGACTTCAAATGATCATTGTGACAGATAAAAGAACTTTTTTTTTTCAAGCCTTTTCTTAAGTATTAAAACAAAGCAGACTCTCCCTATAGGCCATCTCTATTTATTTTTCTGGGTAAAGCTTCTAGCTTTGCAGAAGTGTAACAGGCTGGGGGGAACATCATTATTACTTGGCTGAAGATGATGACATTGACATGAGGTTGTCTGACAGGGGATTAAAATGGAAAAATATTGGTGGCAATCTGCTAGGAACAAGAGGATCCCTTCGAAAAGAGGAATCAGGTGTAAACCATGAAAAGTTGATTTGCTTCTAGGTTTTTTCTTTGGTTGTTAAACTGTTCTCAAGAATCCTTGCTGTAATTTGTAAATACTGGGTTTCACATGCAGACTGGGATGAAAGCCAGTGCCATTCCAAGATAGATGCTTCAGCTGGGAGGCTGCTCCGAATCATCTAGTTGCCTCTTTTAAAAGAAAACTGGTTTTTGTATAGGATTTGGAATCTAGTTCAATGCGTTTCAGTCTGCTTTGTTTTTGTCAAGTTTGGCTGCCACTGCCACTGATGGTTGATTTCTGGCCTGCTTAAGCTGGGTCAGGGGCCTCTGCACTGTTGCTTGTATGCAGATGCTCATGTTTTTGTAACTCCTGGGAAAAAATGGTGTCTGCTGGCAGTCTCTGGTAAAGTGCCATCAGTAAATGAGTCTAAATAACCTTTTATTTGCAAAGGTCTGTGGCACGTAGGAGCAGAAAATGTAGGAAATCACACTATTTGGTTTCTTAGTGATGATGAAGAGGGGACAATGGGAGGAGAAGGAGGTGGGAAATAAAATAAGACATCAAACACTTCCATTAAAAATATTTATGCACTTGTTTTTTAAGGTTTAGTCTTCAGTCTTTTAACAGCCAGTGAACTTGTAGGATTCCATGCATTTCACAGCCTTAAGGGGTTTTTCTTTTCATACTAAAACATTTTGATAGGAGAGCTGCTATGGATTATTATCCTGCTATGCTCAAACACTGCAGCAAGTTTGGCTTCCAAGTGTATTTGTATATATCTTTGGAAAATGTAGGAAAACAGTGAAAAGGAGCACAAACTCTAATGATGTAAAGACTGGGGCTAGTCCTAAAGCCTAGGAGACTGACAACTGAGGAGTAGTGTATTTGATCTAAAACTGTAGGATTTATTTTACTTGCCTTTTTTGTGTTTGGTGGTGGTGGTGTTGTTTGGGTGTTTTTGTTGGTTGTTTGGGTTTTTTTGCTGTTGTTTAATTGAGTTTTTTATTAACAATACATTTTATATCCTGAAGGTTTTCTTTAAAGCCACCAAAGGTTGAGACTTTCGTTTTCATTATGAAACCTGAGATTTTCTTTGATTTGCTTAATGGTAGGAACCAGAATATTTAAATAAATGCCAAATAACAGGAAGTTTATGGTTTAAGCCATGAGAATCTGGCAAAATTGAGATAATCAATACTGATAATCTTAAAATAATGCTGATTATCTACTGATAATCTTAAAATAATGCTGTAGTCCATTTCCAGTGGCTTCCAGGAGTCTCATGAGCGAGTTAGCAATAATGATTCAAACCTCTCTGATATGTATGGATGAGGTTCATATCACATAGGGAAATCCCAGCTGACAACTCTGCTTCCAGCTCATGGAAACCATTCATGAGAGTGGAAAATCACAATGGGATGAGAAGGATCCTGGCATATAGATATGGCCAGTATCAGCAAGTTTTCAGGAGCAGGATCTATTCGG
The DNA here is from genome assembly GCA_013389985.1 of Dryoscopus gambensis. NCBI lineage: Eukaryota > Metazoa > Chordata > Aves > Passeriformes > Malaconotidae > Dryoscopus > Dryoscopus gambensis. Next base: position 78,940 of record WEIT01000986.1, on the reverse strand, counting down.
GCTTTGGAATGACTTCTACCTCTATGCTTGGCAGATTTGTTTGAAGAAAAGCCCTTGGATTTCACTCTGTCAGAGTTCTGTCCTGTCTGCTGCTGCTGCCTGCTCTCTGTTAAGTGTATGCTCTTTGGCCTTAAAGCCTGTTCATTTCCTCTCTGAGAGAGGGCATGTGTGATACTGGGAGCATAATGATCTTGAAATGCCTACTTCAACATGTGTACCTATGAGGCCATCAAAACATCTCATACATAAGACTTATGAAGCCTTAATAGAAAGGGCTTGGTCACCTGTAGTGGCCTCTAAGGGTTTTGTCAGATGTCTGTCTTGAATTTCAATTGATGGTAAGTTCTCAGGTGCTCATTGCATAGGGTTTTCTAACATCTTTGCTTGCTTTTCTCTTCTTTGTTCTTTTGACAGTTCTTCTTCTGGGTATAGTTTTTAAACTCTTGCATTAAATTAAGTGTATTCCTTCCCACAGACTTTTCTTGGAATTTGCGTGGTATGTGTTGTATGAATGTGTGTGACTATCCACGCCTTCTTCCATCCCTTTCTCTTCAAGCTCTGGCTGTAGTTGCTCAAGCTCAGTAGTACCTTCAGCTTCAAAAATGAAAATCTTGCTAAAAAGAAAGGAATTTAAGAAAAAACCTCAGCATTTCCATCCCACAGTGTATGCTGAGCAGCTGGTGCTTATAAATTCTATACAAACAGCTTCTACTTCCATTAAAGTGGATCTACAAGTGACTTGGTGGGTCCCTGTATTTTCTGTTGTATTGCTGTGTGCAATACTCAAGTTGCTTTAAGGAATTAGGGGCTGAAATTTTGCCTCAAGCTCCTGCAGACTGCTAAGATCCCAACACCGCATGAAATTTTGCTCGCTTGCATATCAAGAAGGTGGTTTTTGCCTAGCAACAAGCTTTGTGGTTTCTACCTGAGGATCAAAACCAGAAGTGCATTTGTTCTGCCTTTTGCGTCACTTCGGTACTGAAGGTTTTGACAGTCAAATCATCCCTGACATTTCTGTTGATGCGCAAGAAAGAGAATAATCCAGTATGTTTTTCCATAGCAGTGCTGTCACTGCAGCGCTGACAATAGTAAAAAGTACGTTCATCACTGAATAGCAAGATATCCTGGAAACATACGAGAAACAGAGACGTATTTCCAACAAAAATGTCTCACTTTTAATGGCTATTTTCTGACTGATTCCTTTTTGCTATTTATAGTCTCCCTGAAATATTTTATGGAAACCTGAGTTCCTCTGAAAACCCACCCAAACAACCAGAAGTGTATTTTACGTATTGTAGTATGTAAATGATTAGTCATCACTTGTAAATTGCTTAATGAAGGAGGAGGAAGTCTATATTAAGGGAAAGTGAAGAGCTCAATTTGATTGCTATATATCTCACTTCTTCTTGCCTTCTTTTTTTTTCCCAGAAGATAATTATGAAGGATATCTTTAAAAAAATCATCTGAAAAGACATTGTTATTCTGGGTTTGAGGATAGTAGCTCAAGATTAATTGTAAGATTATTTTCCACTGGCTTATGTTTTCTTGGGGAAATTTATGGATAGCTTTTTTTTTTAATTTAAGATTCTGTGGTATTCTTGTACATTGCCGGTGAAAAATGATGTTGTCTTCAGAAATCTTAAGCATGACAATATGAAGAACTCATAAAGAAATTTGTCTTGATAAAGCGTGATAAGATGATGTTCAGCATCTGTGTACTGTTGAGCATCTGCACACATGACCAAGTCTTGGCAGATCTCTTTTCACTTGATGCACATGATACCCTTTGTTTGGTTGGTTTGTTGTCTGGTTTTTGTTTTGCTCTGTTTGTTTGTCTTATGAATAGTTAATTCAGAACAAATGGTCACACTGGAGAATTCTGAAATAAATTTTTTGTGTGTTCTGATTTTGGCACAGATATACATCTGTGTCTCTGTTAGTTTTGGAGGGTTTTGATTACAACAGTCTATTTCCTGGATGGATGTTTTTGAGGTGAAACCTTAATGCACTGTACTTCATTGATACTTCTGATTTGTGGTCGATTTTGGTTGATTCCCTCACCTTACCCCTCCTCCCGCTCTCTTTTGGAAGTGTGAGGGAAACAATTAATGGATGATGGTTATGAGGAAAGGATTTTGAGTCTGATGTTTATTCACTCTTTGCTTGCTGAGTAATGGCTCCGTGAGATACTTTTGCATGTGCTTGAGTACTTGGACATAGTTCTCCATGGTGTTCTTCCACTCCCATTGTCAGCCTATGTTTGTAATGAGCTAGAATTTCTGAAAATATCCTGCAAGAAATACAAAAAGCTAGTGGGAAGACTTATTTTCTATTACTCCCTACAAATTATTAAATGGTTTGAGGAAAAGAAATAGTTATGTATATAAATTTGCAGGATGGCAGTGATAGTTTACAGAGCTGCCTGCTGGTCTCCTCTGCGTGCCAGAGCTCCTGGAGAGAGTGGGACTGGAGTATTGTGAAAGGCTGAACTCCACTTCTGGTGCATCAAATTCAGCTCTTTTCACGTGGCAAGTTCCAATGCGCTGACACGTGCTGTATGGCAATTGCAGCCGTGCACAATGTAAAACACACTGCAGAAACTAGCAGTCTAATAACAGGAGATGATTTTCTGTTTTTTTTTTATTTTATTGTTGCTTGGCTTCCTCCCCCCTCCCCAGCAGAATGATATGTGCTTTCTATTTGCTGTTTTTATGTGTCTGCACTAACTGCTTCAACCATGACTCACGTGCAAGTCTTGAGAAGAGCTGCCTGTTTTATCAAGACAGTTCAGTGCATGGCCATGGCCTGTAAATCAGTCCAACTCATCCTAAAATGCTCATTTTCTGTTAAATCAGCTATTCAGCTGGCAAACACAATCCTGATGAACAGCAAAAATTGCATTGCTGAGGCAACTCTTTCTTTAAGTTTATTTCTCGAACCATAACCTGGAAATCTCATTTTTCCTCCTCACACAGTGCTTCAGAAGAAATTTTTTTGGTGGCTGTTGTTCAGGGAATAGGATTTCTTCCTTCTCCTCCTCTTCCTCCCCCCATTCTGGATCATTTCAACTTTTATTCGGCTTACTAAATGAACATCTCAATTCACTAGCCTGGTAAAGCAGGTCACTTTCTAAATGCACCCACCTAGCTATTTTTTCACTAGTGTTTGACTATAGAAATTTTAATTGGAGCACAAGCCATAGTTAAAAAACAGGCAAATCTTTTCTCCTGTTACCCTCATTGATTTCTGTTGAAGCAAACAGATGAGCTTATATATAAATATGTATATATGCTTTTTTTTTTTAATGAAAAGTGCTGGAATTCGCTAAAAAAGGTTAAAATTGAAATGAGTAATCTTCAGTGCATAATGCAATTGTTAATTTTAGCTCCTTGCGTAGGAGCTGTTATGACTTGAACAGCCGGCTCTAGCCTTCATTAGAGAAGAAGCAAGCAGTTTTGAGACAGGTGGAGCTGGATCAAGCTGTGAAAGTGACTTGCTTGAAACTGGTCATTAGTGTTTGAAAACCTGGTCCTCTCCATTGCATCCTTCCCTTGCACCGCAATCATTGCTGGTGTTATTTACTTTTCATCTTTTCCAGGTTGGCTATGATGCGTCAAGCTCTCCGAAGGACCAGCATGGAGATTGGCACTCTGAACTGTTAATGGGGACATGGGACTCACGTCGCCGTTGATCATTTGTGTGGACTTAACCAGCAAAGCCCAACAGAAGACGCTAGAAAGGCAGTTGGAATTATAGCGGTTTTTCAGGTAAACGGCTTCTTTGGCGCAGCTGACCCCAGTGTAATTGTTTTTGTGAGCACTGTGTAAGCGTGTGGATGAGTTGCAGGTTGATCTGCCCATGAGGAGCTTGTGCATGCATGTGCGTTTCTTGATGAAAATCCGTATCAAATTAAGGGTTGTTTAACAGACCAGTTAAAGGTCTTGCTACTCATCACTCATTCAAATGTTTTGAATTTTCATCAAAGCAGTTCAAGTTTCAGTTGTAACTGCAGAATAGCCAAAATCATCGGCCTTCTTGGGGAGAGCGGTGGGAGGAAGGAGAATCACAAATTAGCTCACAGTAAGGCAAGTCAAGCTTCAGGTTAGTTTCATATTCCATTCAGTTTGTTTATGGACCATGTAGCTTGATTTCTTGTGGAATTTGCAGTCCTTCTCAAACAGGAAGATTATGTAGGAAATTTTACTTGCTTACAGTGTGAAAACAAAAGCAAAAACTGGAAGAAGTAAATTTATAACTCAGTATGCCTTAGATTTTTTTCACTTAAAATATGGCTTAAAAGAAAATAAAGGTAAGTTATACTAGTCCTGTTGAACGTTTAATTTCAAACTGTAAAATGAAAGATGCCAAAAGTGTGGTTTTGCTTCATAGCTGCTGTTTCACTGTTGAGAAGTAGCAGTGTGTTGCAAAAGACCCTACCTGAAATACCTTCTTACTTCAAATACAGTTGTTTTTCTTGAAGATGCTTCTTAAGCCAAATGGATGGGGAAAGAAAAATTGTCTCATTTGACAATTGATCAAGGGGGGAGTCTTCAGGAGGGAGCTGGTGGCAGAGAAGTGGAGAGAAAATAATAAGACGCTTTAACTCTGAAAAGCCTTTAAAGCTTTTCAACCCCATTGTAAGCTGAGAGTAAATGCAGTTCAGTTAAGATTTCTTCATTAGAAGTACCTGCCAAGGGCTTTCTGTACAATTTCCCTAACACTAAAGAGTGACATTGGCTTGGGGAAGAGGCTTAGGGTTTTAATAATGGAGCCATTTGTTCGATCCCTGAAAATGTTAACCCTGAGAGCTTTATTGGCAAATTTCGAGTTCATACTTATCTTGAATTATTACCTCTTAAAAAAAGGATAAATTATATTTATAGTGGTAGTGAGCACCATGGCTTCTTCTATGCATAAACCCACGGCTGAATACTAAAACCAGTGTTGTTGCTCATGCTTGGTTTTTATTTGTTTGTTTGGCTATTATCTTTTATTAAAAGGAAAAAAAAAAAGGAGAAAGAAAATTAGAAGAGGGGAACACTGAGATGCCAGAGACCTAGAATGGGTCCTTTTTGCCTGGTGCCACTGAGCTTTGTGGGAGAGTCCCTCACTGTCCCTGCCTACACCTTGGTGATCCTGGGGCTGGGCTGGGGAGTCACAGCAGCTTACGTTAAACCTCCTCTCCACAGAGACGGTTTAGACCGGAGCACTACTTGTTTAACCTGACACAATTCTGCTGTTACCCAATATCCTTGATTCAGTACATCTCTTCAACTGGGACATACATAGTTTTCCACTCCTGAGCTGCACATTTTGGTTGGTTTGTCAAAGGAACTGAAATTGGGAATTAAAAGAAAAAAATAAATTTCACCCCCAATGTTTTTTTTTGTGTGTGTTTGTGTCGTGGTATCTTGACCTTTCAGGTCACCAAATCTTGTTATTTTAATTTCTGTCTGGAAGAATGTCTGAGCAAGGTAAATTGAACCAGGAGACAGCAGAGGAAGCTGCAAAAGAGCAGGAGACTGCCATCTCTGAAGCCAACCCAGACAACTGTGTTCTTAATAAATCTGAAAGCTCAGAAGTAGAGGAAGAGAAGCTCAGTGATTCCAAGACAGATCTTCAGGTAAGACATGAATAGTGAATGGGCATATTAAATATCAATGTGTTACCACTGCTTTTCCATTTCTGTGAGTTCTTTCATTGCCTACACTTCCTCTATTTTTTCTTATGATTTTGAGACTGTTTCTATTTCTTCCTTTTCAAAATTTTTATTTATTAATGTATTTTGGGTTCTTTTATTTCGCTATAAAATAAATGCTGTTATTTGTTATACCTTTCAAGCTCTCTAGGCTGCTGTCCATGTTATTACTTTTTCTGAGAAGTTTATTTCTAGACATCTGTGTTAAAGCTTGGTGAGATACTTGACTGTTTTCCCTCTTTGGGGATTTAGAAAACTACCTTGATCTCATGAATTTACAGGTAATACTAATGAATAATTACTTAATGTGTGGTTTGGTTTGTAGGTGTTACTGCCAACAAAAAGTTGTTATGCAAAGCCTAAGAAGGTAATTTGATAAGAAGACTTTATTGGATGAGGGGTTTTTAATCCTTTTTGCTCAATTGAATATAAATATAAAGAGGGAGACCACAGTTTAAGAGGAATTTGGTGAGGGGGAACATTTACTTAAGTATACCTTTTCTTATATTTTTATTATATGCAAAATTACAGAACACTGTGTAGTGTTTTTTTCTTGTTTATACCTGTTTGTAAAATGAATGAAAATGAGCAGAGATGATTCTTGGTTTTCCCTGCTTTCCAAACTGGGTTTGGGGAAGTTGCTCTCACAGTCAGCAACTGATTTAAAGCATCAGTTAGAAATGATTTAATCTATTTATTGATAATTCTCTTGTCATGCCCACTGTCCACTGAAGTGATAACTGCTTCTCCTTTTTTTGCTATACCCAGAAACGAGGTGCAAATCAGCAGAAAAAGAGATCCAAGGTAAGGGTCCATCTCTGTTTGGAATTGCATGCCACAGTAGGAAGAATAATTTAAGTTAAATGTCTCTCTACAATCAAAATGGCATTCTTTCATCGCTTGTGTGTTTGAGCTTTTTTGTTTGTGTTGTGGGTTTTTTCCTGCCCCTTACCCCATAGTCCTTTTACACAAAGGCAGAGAACTACTTCCAGATAAAATGTGTCAGGCTTCCCTTTATCCATCATAATTTTATGCTGCTGGGCTTGCTGTGTCTTTGTGTTAGACAGCATGTGTGCACCCTGGAGAAGGGAAAGGTTCACTCCTTTTGCTTTAGTAATTAATGTTTCTGTTGGAATTTTATTTTAATGGAATAATCTTGACGTAAAGAAGCAGAAGTTGACTAGCTCCCTAAGGGAGGAATGTGTGGGGGCAGGTGTGGGAAGGAGCTTCTAGAAACAAGTAAAACCCTAGAAAACTTCTTTTTAATTTTTCAAGTGCAGATTCATAATACATGCACATTTTAGTGTCCATGTTTCTTGGATATAATACTACCAGAAGAAGGGGAGGGACTTCCAAAACAAACAAACAAACAAAACCCCAAACCAAATGACAGAGGGAACCTTTGAGTTTATGTTAAGTTACTTTCAGTATTGGACTATCTGTTCTTTGCTGTTAGAATTTTTGGCGGAAGTGAGTGAACTGTAGCTGAAATGATAAAAGCAAAAAGAAACCTACCACCTTCCCTGTGTGGCAAATGTCTTGCTGCTTAAAATCCTTTTTTATCCATGTTGAAGGCAGATGCATTTTTGAGGACTGGGTGGGTAATAGTTATTTGGGATATTTAGGAACAGCTGATGTGGGCAGCTTATGTGACTTGGGGTCAATAGTAGTGTTTTCTGTTTCGTTCTCTCTCTTCTCTTATTCAGTCAGGAGCTAAGGGAAAACTCGTGCGGAGTCTTGCTGTGTGTGAAGAGTCATCCCCTCGCCCAGGAGCGGAAAACCTTCATGACAACCAGGTACACTTGCAATCATTGCTGTTAGCTGCATGGTTGACCTCCATCTTCAGTTGCATGATTGTGTTACTTAATCGGGCATTTAACAATGTCTTTCTTGGGGGAAAAAATTATATCCAACAATGAACATGTTTTTTATATGGAGTTTTCTGGTTTAGCGTGAACTTTAATTTGAAATACTAGTTTTGTACTATATCACAGGGTGTTGTTTGCTTTTTTTTCCAGACCCCCTGAAAATTTCAGCAAATGGAAAAGAATTCAAAAGAATTCAGATTTTAAAATTTAAAAAAATAGTAACAATCAAAAAGAATATTAATATGTTCTTTTCTCTAAGGCTATCTCTTTCGAGGCTGCACCAAATACAGTTACGAATATGCTCTGATTTGTGGTTCCTCTAAGACTTCAGTTCATATCCGTGTTCCCCCTCCACATAAAATTCAAAGGTCCTTTGCTCTCTAAAGTACCTTGGTAGAGCCAAGGATGCCTCCTACTGAGTGGCATTCGTTTTTTAAACTCTTGATGTAAATTATCCTATATCAAAAAGCGTGTATTTGAGTTTATCTGTACTGGTAGTGTTGTATTCCCATCAGCTGGTAGAGTTCTGTCCTCTGCACTCTTCACCTTGGACAATAACGGGTGGCAGTCTTTGTAGACTAACTTCAAAAAGTACTCCAAAGTTAAACCTCAGTTACTCCTCTTTGCTTGCCTGGTGAGAGCAAGGCTTAAAAAAACCCCAACTAACTAAAACCCAAAATATGATGAACACTGCCTATAATTTGAGATGTTTATGTGCAATTGAAATCAGCCATCGAGAGAGCTTGAGCAAGTGGTTTCTTGTGAGCTTAGCACAAAAATAAAAAATGACATTTAAGTGTACTTTCTCACTGTTTCCTCTATTGACTTGAAATGAAACAAATCTGTCTCTCCTTATAGCTCATAAGTAAGGAGAGGTTTTTCTATTTTTCTAATTTCATTGAAAGACCAAAAACCAAGTTGTTTAGCAGCAGGACATTTACATGTTCTACTGCTCTACAATGATGCTTATGCAGTAGATGGGCAGGTTATTTTATCAGTTGTTCTGTTGTAGGCAGACGCTTTCCGCTTGACTTGCATTACTCAAAATGCGTGGCTTTTGTTTGAATTTTGTTTGTATTTTCTATTGTTTAATGGAGAATGAAAAGAAGAACGATATAAAGAGATTGTATGAAGCATTGCTGGTAGTTTATAATGTACTGCACAGGACCTGTACTAAACTACAGAGAGACTGGCAGGCAAAATCCCTATCCTTATACCAGGCAGAGGAG
>WEIT01000986.1:55517-69784 GCA_013389985.1 Dryoscopus gambensis | reverse complement strand
ATTTTTATTTTATCTTAATCGTTTACAAACCACAGGGAATTAATTACCAGAGAATGTACGGTACCTTGCCAGAACTACTGAGTATGGATTGTACTGCAGACTTGATGTTTGTATTTATATTTGAATACTTGCCTTCATTTTCCTGTACAAGGAAAAAACTTGTTTACCTGTATTACTTGATCTTGAGTGCTTATCCAATGGTTCACTATGTCCTTACTTAAAAGAAATGTTGCCTTTAATGTTATACTATAGACCAAGAAGTGTATTATTGCAATTTGAAAATCTATTTTGTTGTTCACTCTACTTGTATCAATGTATTTATTAACATTGTATTTTATTATTGAGAAAAATCAATAAAAATCTAAGAAAATATACAGTAGCTTGCTTTCACGACTCTACAGCCCTTTTGTGTGTTTTTTCTAGTGCAAATACATCAGTATTATGTTACATGTAAAACAGTATTTACTGTATGTTCATATATGTGCTTTTCTGTAAAGTCTGTCATTTTCATAAGTGCATTTTTAACCACTATGAAGTTTAGGATTAATATCCTGGGAACAACGTGGCCAGTTACATTTTTCTCCTGTTGAAAAGTTAGGAGTACAGTCGCTCTGCTCTGGGCAGTGCAGGGAATCAAGCTATCCTTTGGGGTCATTTGGCAATGGTTGATCCAAAATTTGTTGTTTGAATGAGAAATCAAACTGCCATTTGAAGTGAAAGCAAGCAGGCACAGCATTAGTTCTCTGAGCACAACTGAGCAGGTTAGGAAACATCTTTCAATGTATCCTTACCTTAAATGACCAGGAATTCCCACTCTTTCCCTCTGTAGGCTCAGATTTTGGGTAACACTGTCAGACAAAACTAACAGAAGTAGGGATTAAGGGTGGTAGGTCAGGTTAAATTTTGGGTCCAGGTCTTTGTTTCTCTTTTACAATGCTTTTCATCTCAAGTCTTTTGTGCCACATTTAAACTTCACAAAAAGTCAATAATGATTAAGCTGAGAAGTTACCAATTTCTGTCTTACTGTGGCATGTTTATGCTGATACTTTGTTTGTTAGGATCCTGTCTTACATGTCTTGTGATGGCTGATTTGTAGTTCTTTAAAGAATTCAGAAATGTAAAGTTTGTAATAATTCCTGGAAGCATCTTTTGAATTCCTAATGGTTGTTTACACACCCCTTACTTTTAAAGTTTTCTATTGATCTTTTGCTATGCTAGTATTCTTTGAAAAATAGTGAAGGAAGGGAATTTACTAGCATTCAAGAAACTCCGGTTTTCTCCGGTATTGGTGAATTAGGTTTTCATTAACATGATGTCAAAAAACTATCAAGCATGCAGGACTCTCGTCTATTAAAGAAAACTGCTTTACCAAGGAGTTTTGTGACAGTTTTCTTCAAATGTGCTTTTTTACACTACTTAAGCATATAGTATTTTTGGGGACATTTTTTTTCTTTAAAAGAATAAAACACAGAAGTATGCTTCCTTCAATTTTGTCCAGCCAGATTAGGATTTCCTGAAATACGTAAATTATGCCATGGTAACTTAAAAAGAAAACAATTTGGGTTTTGTTAAAACAGAGCCAGTATAAAATAATGTTCTGAACAGGAAAAAAAGAGTTCTTTAAAGAAAATTAGAAAATGCAAACCAGCTTGAATTCTCAGTTTTTATTAACTTTTTAAAGCTGAAGCATGTTTCAAAGGGACTCATAGTCTCTGAAATACTGAATTTTTGAGGGTAAAATCTGTGATGCCTTAGAGAAGTTCACTTCCTACTACATCCTTGAAGAATCACAGGGCACGTTTCCCCCCTTTTCTGAAAGGCAGATCTGCATATGTCTTTAAATGTGAGTTACCTGATAAGTTAGTAAGCCCTCTTGTATACAATGGAATATAAAATTTGCTGGCACTCTTCTACTATGAGAGCCAGAAATCTCCATCTAGCTGATACTTCACTTACATGTGCAAAACAATTCATATCAACCTGCAGATTTTATAGTGAAGGAAAAAAAGTTTTATTTTTCAGATGTCTATCCACTGATCATCACTCAACATATGTAGTATTAAATTATAGAATTAATTAAGAAAGGCCATATGAAAAGTATTTCATTATTCTGAAAAGTCCTAAGGGAGAATTACAGAAGTGTAGAATAATATAGTCCCCTTAATAGAAGTAGCCTAAATTTTGTAACATTCAAAATATTAGAGAAGAAATACCTACTTAGCATTAGAATTTGGCCTCTAAGATGTCATTATTCTCCTGGATATAAAATACCATTTTTCAAATAGGAAAGAAATGTATCTGGCTTCAACTTTTCTAGCTACACATAGTTTAATGCCAATATCTGCAGGTTGGAAGCCATGGGAAGCTTACTGAATCTGGCCCATAATTTATCTATCTTTTTTCCCCAACAGGAATCAATCCAACTACAGCTTTCAAGTTTTCCTAGCTTGCAAGAAGAGGATAAATCTAGTAAAGATGACTCCGAGAAAGAAAAAGAGAAGGATAAAAATAAAGATAAAAACACTGAAAAAAGCAAGATCAGAATGTTATCAAAAGGTGAACTTAAAAATATTCAAATTATTATAATTACCATTGTAGAAAGGATTGTATGCTTTTACAAAGGTGTATTTCTTTATTTGTGTATATATATACAGCAAAAGGGTTTTCATACACTGAGAAAATTCAGAACCTGAAATGTGTGTGCATAAGAGTGTTTTTCATACAAACATCAGGCTTTAAAAGTGAAGAAACCTTCCAAACTGAGGTCTTTTATTAGATGTTATTAGTTTTCTTTAATGTAAGATCGATCTTTTGAATGCTTAACCATGTTGGTATGAACACATAAATATATAAATATATTTGTGATTATATATTAAGTGTATATAGTGTATAAGACACTAATACACTTTTATCCTGATTAATGATAATCTATTGGGATGTAACTTGTGCAGTGTAGGCAGTAAAGAGTAATCCTCTTCATTATTGCTCCTCTCTCATGGAGAATTTATCTTAAACGCTGTAAGGAAATTCATCCTTGACATTTAACCTGCATTGGAATCTACTGTTACCACCTACCAAGACTTCTTAGATGTTTTGTCTAAATTTGGTATTGCTTTTTAAAATCTTTTTAATAATCCATGGTATGAAGTTGCAGTGTAATCACTCATAAATAATCATTGCCTACCTGGGTGTGGATCTGCAGCTGGTGTGAATTGTCATTTGGCTTCAATGGAGCTCTCAGAGTTCATGCCAACTTGAGGATCTGTGTGTACATTTGAGTCAGGAGATAACGCTGAAAAATTAATTCTGGCTGCTGTCACGCATCCCTATTACCTGCCTACTCCCAGGTGTCATTGGATTTAAGTCTCTTAATGCAAATAGAGTTCCCACTGGCATGATTCCTCATTTGCTGAGTGTACAGCATTTATTAAGTGACGCAAAGAGCCATTGATGAATAAAACTTTGTTTTCCTCATTTTAAATCTTTTTAATGGTTTAAAGGAAGAACTTGGCAGGGTCTTGAATGGCCTTGGAGGTTTCCTGTGGTTTTCAAATGACCAGCAGTTTCTATCAGTGTTTAGTTTCAATGCTGTGTTCTCAGTGGAGTGGTACAGAAGAACCATAAATGTCCATCTGATGCTTCAGAACACAGATCTTTCTTGGCTGAACTCCAGATGGACATTTTCTTCAGAGCATATGCTTTCAGATTGTTGCTGGAAAATGGATTTTGACCTACAGCATAGTTAATTGGAACTGTTGAAATGAAATACATGAGTGGAGGCTGTTTGTTTTTGTTTTTCAGATTGCAGTCAAGAGTATACAGACTCAACGGGCATAGATTTGCATGAGTTTCTCATTAACACATTAAAGAATAACCCCAGGTAGGTATTTCCTGCATTACAGCTGACATTCCTGAAATTATAGCTGGCAGTCTTTGACTTCCCGTAACTGTACACTGTGTTTTATTTTTTCTGGAGATGATTATGAGGAAAATGTAAAGGAGGTAGGCTGTTAACTGAGAAAAATGCTATAAAAAGTCATCAACTTCTACTTCCCACCATCCAGTCACCCATTGCTTAATTTCACTTTCAATAACATCTGGTCTTTGTCCTTACCTTCTTGTATACAGCTCTGCATGGTGATTGCAATAATATATTATAACTATTGCGGTTGGAGGTTTGTATATGAATGTAAAGTATCTTTCTTCTAGCAATGCTGCACACAATTAAAATCCTGTGCTGAGTGCCAAATTCTGCTCTCAGTATTCCCATAATTTTCATTTGGAGCTACAAGCCCATCTCATCATTAAATTTGCCTCTAAACATCCAAGGAAAGATCTGTAACATTTTTATCCATTGTGATTTTCAATGTTCATTTCAGTTGGATCTGTTAAATAGGTGCCATGTAATTCTGCAATTATTCCCAGGAGAACTCGGAATAATTGGGTACCTAACAGCTCGCATAACCTCTTGTATAGATGGTGGAAGGTCCTTCAGTTGCTTTATCTGTGCAAAATGAGAAACTTCAAAAGAATCAAGGAATGATGGGACTCTGTCAAGCTTAGAAATGTGTGGAAGTACGCCGGGGCAACTTTTGAACGTTTTTGACGAGGGAAGAGGGGAAAAAGATACATCTGAGACCTTCCAATTGAAAACAGAGCATTTTGCCTGAGAAATACTCTGGCATTGCCTCCTGGGAGCCATAGTTCAAAGGTGGTGTTCTCCATTGTGCTCTCTTAACTAGATTAGATGTGTCCAGCTTTCTTGCAGCAAATCAGTGCCTTGTGGAAGATGTGTCTCAGGAAAAATGTTGAGAATTTCTGTGGGCAGCAGCTCTTCTCGTGAAAGATCTAGCTTAGCTGGAAATCTCATTTTCCATCAGAAAAGGGTGAAAAAAGACCAAAAGCTATCCATAGCAGTGAGAGTCTTTCTATGCAATGCATTGATTGCAGCCTGTTGTGGCTGGAAGTGCTTTCAGACCATAGCTGAGCTCACAGAAGAGTGGAATCTGTATGTCAGTGAAGGTGCAGAAAAGCAGGCTGTAGTCTTTTGCAGATGATCCAGGGTAAAAAAAAAGCATGTTTCATTTTTAATCAAGATGACTGACAACGTTTGCAAAATAGCCTTACAAGCATTGATATATGAATACTTTCCTCTAAAATGTCTATTCATAGTTGATGGTACAAATCTTTGCATTTCTTTTTGACAGGGACAGAATGATACTCTTGAAAATGGAACAGGAAATTATTGATTTTATTAGTGACAACAAGTAAGTTGAGTTCCACACTTGGTTTATTCAGTCACGTGCATGCGTGGCAGTGTGAGTTGTGTGAGGGATACACTCGTACAGACCACAGTGCTCCTGAGGGCTGTTACTGGCACGCTGCAAGAGCAGGCTTCTATTTCCTGCCACGTGGTGGGACTGCTTAAAATACAGCAGATGTAAATGAAAACCTTTTGCTTTTCATTGTGTTGTAATTGCACTGGCTCCTCTCATTTAGATCCAAAAGTATAATTAAAGCTTTTAGTGTAGAGGATAATCAAATATGTTATCTCATGGCTTTTCCCTTGTGCTATGTTACTCTAATGCATTGGAAAACAGAACTGAACTTAGGTGGAGGGATTCTTGCTACTATGTGGTCTTTAAAATAAAATATTTCTGCAGCTTTAAAAAGAGAGAGCCAGAACAGCAGCAGAGAAAAAAATTATGCTGATGAGAAATAAACATTTTGTCAGTAATAGAGGAAAAAGGGAGTGTTTGCTGAACTAGATCTTTCCAGAATTGCCCTGCATCTGACCTTTGGGAGAAAGGCAGAAAGCTGTTGCCAGTGTCTCAGCAAATCTGTAGGATTGGCTGTGCAGGGAGTGTGAGTGCGTGTGGGGGATTGGAGGACGAGTTCTTCCCAACACACAGAATACAGACTAGGTACCGTGATGCATGACCTTTGTTTGTCCCAATGTTGCACACGAAAATGTGCTTATTAGAAATTCTAAAATTAATTCCTTTTTTTCTTTTTCCTTCAGCCTTTCTGTAGCAAACATTTATATGTAAATGCGTAATGGAGAAGTTTTCAGTGAGATTTCTGTCCACTGAATTATCGAATGTATAGCTGTTTTCAATTATTTATAGCTTAGAGGGAAATGTAATTATCAATGCTATTTGCCTCCTTTGTTTCTAGTAATCACTATAAAAAGTTCCCTCAGATGTCATCATATCAGAGGATGCTAGTGCACAGAGTGGCAGCTTATTTTGGAATGGATCACAATGTGGATCAGACTGGAAAATCTGTAATTATCAACAAGACCAGCAATACAAGAATGTAAGTAACAACACTGTTGTGTTTTCTCTTGTTCGCTTTCTCAAGACAAGAGCTGGTTTTTGTACCATGACTACATGGTGTAATTTTTTTATATATATATTTTTATTTATTTTTGTAGCAGGAGTGAGTGCTGTTTATTGTTTTCTAGGTTGGGAAGAGAGGACAGGGCTCTCATGGTGAGGTCATCTAAAGTGATAAAGATACATAAGGGGAAATCAGAGTAACTGATCGCTTGCAGGAAAGTTAGCACGATATCTTGGACTGTTACTTTTCCTGATTCCTTAGTGCCACCACTTTGCTACAGAAATGAGGTCGTTGCTTTGCAAGTCACCTGATACCATACAGCTATATCCTAAATAACCCAAACATATTTGGAAGATTGCCTCTTTCCTTGTTCTGGCTCTGCCTACTTCAAGAGTCGTTTTCTGCCCAGCCTGATTATTTAGGATTTGGTTCCCCTCCACCACCTGCCACCATTCATTCCCTTTTCTTCTCCTCTGCACTATTTTCTCTTCAAATCTCACTGTTTGACTGCAGTGTTTCTGTGAAATACAAATTCCTTCTGATGGTTCAAATGCATTGCAAAATTCCTAGTAGGTTAAACCTGCGCTGGCATGAGTTCTGTGCTCCTCCATGAACCTGTATAAAGCTAACCAAAACTCAGTACGAGCTGCAGTAATGTGTCCATGCCTAATCACCATCACTTCTTCTGCCAAGTGCCGCATGTGATTAAACAAAGCCTTCCTCCCCCTCTCTACCTATAAACTACATAATGAAGAGGAAGTAATTACAATGGGTAATGAAATTTTGGTATCTGGTATTGGAACAGGAAAGCCCCGTTTGAAAATTGTGTACTTCCTGTATTCAATTAGTGGGAGAAATGTAGACATTTATTTCATTTATATATCCAGTAGTTAGGTGATTTATTTATATCCAGTTGCAGAGAGTATTTTTTTAATGTTACTGGCTTCTCCTGTAGAAGGGTGGAAGGACTTGGGAATGGTGCTGTGCGGGGCTGGCAGTTGAACTCAGTGATCCTCATGAGTCCCTTCCAACTCAGTTTATTCTGTGATTCTGTGACTACCTAATTTTGCAAGATCAATACACATTTGTATTTGCTATTTCACTGAGCCCTAAAAATCCTCCATGTGAATGCAGTAAGTTTAAGATCACGGGCAGTTTATTTTAGGTCCTTTTCCAGGTCCTTTTCCTGGGCTGTCCTTGAGATACTTGGACATCTGTGAAACAGCACTTGGGCACTAATGTTTTTAAAGGTTTGAATAAAGTGTGCACTAACAGTCTGATTTTCAGAAGTCAAGAGAATTACAGTAGCTTGATAAAACACTGAGGCTGCAAAGGCTTAGCCTCAGGGTCTGATAACACCTGCCCCCTGCAAGGGCTGTCCTTGGTTATGAATAAGAAAAAGCTGGGTATGCAGCAATCTGGTGTTCAGTTTTGAGCTGAAAGCGAGTCCCCTCTTAAACAAAACACAGTCATGTTTGAATGCCCGTTAAGCGTTCCTCTCTCGTATAGTCCTCCCTTTTCCCTTCACATCTATGTCACTGTTGTAGTGCACCAGCTGCTACAGACCTTTCCGCACAGCATTGCCTTCTCCTGGTTGACTTGATAATAGAATAATACTAACCCATTAATATTTGTAAATGCCTTGCTCTGTTGTGTGGCTTTCATCTCAGAGATGGGTAGCACTGGAAGCGCTGTGGGAAATGTTTGAACAGTGCTTCTGGAGAGGACACTAAAGCCTTCTTCAACAGTCAGAACTTTATCTGAGTGCTCTGGTGAAGCTGTGGCTTCATGCATGGTGGGAGTGAGCAAGAAAAGCTATTTGCTAGGTATGAACTGCCATCCTTGCAAGCTCAGCAGGCTGGATGTTGGAGGGGTGTAATGGATTGAATGTCCCTTTCAGCTGTGGTCTTGCAAACTGGAGGTGAGGCCACTAAAAATTGGTGCTGACACCATTCCTGCCTAGATATTCCAGAAGTAAACACAGGCCTTTGCCCCTCTGTTGACTGTAAGTACAGCCGTTTTGTTTTGTAAGCACCACACAGGCTGCAGATTTCTTCCCTCTTCAGTGATTTGGTGGTAGGTAACTGGATTACATGAAGCTCATATTGCCTTGTGGTACTTCCAGTGTGTTACTTACATTATTTTGATATTACCATAAAATAAAGCTTTTGTGAAGTGGCTGTTTCTTTTCATAACTGGAGGATATGGCATGTTTTTTTAAAATGTCCCTGTCTCTGACAGAAAATAGTTTGCTATTATCTAGCGTGAATAAGGGCTGATGAGATTTTATTATCCGCAGCAAATATTGTGCAAGTTCCACATCTGAAAGTGTCCAATGTGATTTCATGTTCTTCATTTCACTACTCTCAGAGGAGACAGTTTTGTGCAGTTCCAAATCAACACCAAATACTGGGAATGTGTTGACTCTATTAATTACTACTTGGACAGCATCCAGAATACCGGAGAATCTGAAGAGTGTCTGAAATGCTGTTCAACGTGGTTATGCTGTGCTGTAAGACTGAGCCTTGATGGCTCTATGTGAATTTAGGGAGAGGCCCCACAGACAGATGTTCTGAATACTTGCATTTTGGCAATAAATTATCTCTTTGTGACATGTGGTTTCCAAACTACTTTAGCTACTACTGTGGAGAGAGAAGAATATTCATGAATACTCAAGAATTCATAAATTCTGCACTGGCTGTGACTTCTGTGTACGTGTGCCTGTTCGAGAAGAGCATATGACTCTGCAGTGTCGCCATGTGGGCTTGAATAAGCACCTAGTGCTTATTTCTTTGGCTGAGTGAGGGTTTGCGTCACATCTCTGCTCCCGCTTGCAGGCGATGAGTTCTTTCCTGGCTCCAGGCAGTGAGGTGCATTTATCCTGTTCAGCAGAGACCTCCTGTGCTTGCTGCCTGCGGGTGCTTAGGGGTACAAGTGTCAAAAGAGTTAATAGTTTTGAGATGAAAGGGCTGGTTGGAAAACTCTGGTATCAACGTTCCCATACTGGTGCCTTGGAAAGGACTAGTGTGTGTCGATTGGAATGAGAATATGATCGGGGTGTTGCCGTGCTTTCATCAATTGGCTGTCTTAGGGCAACGTGTATCCACTTATATGTACCTATGCCTGTAAAGTACCTACTTTACGGAGGTTTGGAATATGAGAAAGTGTTTATTGAAGAAGTTGTAGCTGGAAGGAGGGCTGTGACTTCTCTGTTCATCCGTGCTGCTTTACATAGAGGGAAAAATGATGGTAAAAAGTTCATTAGGATTTGAATCTCTGGGAGCGCAATCCTGCAGCTTTCACGAACTCTCAGTGAAGTCTCTCTTAAAAATACAGTCAGATGATAATGGCAGTTTTTCAGTCTGAAGAGTATTTATAATGAAGAGCTTAATCTAAAAATCTAAGATGCCTTTTTTTTTCTCTAATTTTATTGGAATATGATCGAATCATGTTGTTTTCAAAGCTTTTTTTTAAGAAATGAAATTTTAAAAGGCAGTGAGGACCTCAGCTACCTAAGTGTTTGTTGACCTTAATAAAGTTAAGTCTCTAGTTCTCATTTACAGAATAGTGGATTTTAAAAACAAATTTTCTTTTCATATGATTTTTGAAATTTAAAGTAAGTAAAAAGAAGGAGAACAACTTAAAAAAAAAAAATCACGATCACATGTCTTACAAAGTCCTGCCTAACTAAATCATCCAATTTCTGAATCCTTATTCTCAGCAGTATACATGAGAAGAACTGATTAGAGAATAAAGGAGGATTTTGTTGTTATTTTGTTTTTATAGTCAAAGAACTCAAATACTACTTAAAATGGGAAGTCTGCCGTGCTCAGTATGAAACTGCTCTTGGGTCACCGTTCTAATGTATATTTGTCTGTCATCTGTGTCCGCCTGTCATCTATCTAAAGATACACAGAAATATATGGGGATCTTAAGACAGTGAAATACGATATAAAGAGAAGTTTGGAATTGAGGCAATATGTTAGACAGGGCACCCCTATTTGGTGCCAAAAAATGTGTACGTGCCACCTTCTGTTCTGCATATTCCTCACAATTCCTATCAAACAACTGGAAGTACTTCAGAGTTTTTTGCAGAACTGTTCCTATTGTTAGATGTATCAGTTCAATCAGATTCATTCATTTGATTGTCTGTAGATAGGTGGAGAAATGTAAGGGATACGTGTTTGATGTGCTTGGTAAATTGAAAGGGTTTTCATTTGGTTGAGATCATCAGCCATGTGACAAGCATGTCTGTACCACAGCCCACACATGCATTCATGTACTTTTTTTATATAAGTGTGAGTGGCAGAGCTCATCAGAACAGAGAAGGTAGGATGCTTATGATATATAATGCTGTGTTTAGACATTTTCATACATTCTGAGGGTGTAGCATAGCTATTATGAACTTCATACCAATTCTCACATCCTCGGTTCTGACTATTTTATTTTTCAAGAGCATTGTGAGTTATGATCCTTGTGATGCATGGGTTTTTTCCTACTCTGTTAATATTATGCTGGCTCAGTTGGAAGGTATTTTGGTGCCTTTGAGATGCTTCAAAAACTTGAGGCAATATTATGCTGTTATGTGCATTACAGGGGTTCCTTATAATGTAGAAATGAACTGTATCAGCAGAAGGAGACATAATGTTCAAGTTGTACTTTGAATAACCTGAAAGGCTCTTGCAGTTTGGCATACAATCTGTGTTATTCTGCCTCTTCTGTGTACGAGTGGTTTGAATTGAAGGCAAAGAAGAAAAGTCCTCTTTGGGTTTCTGTTGTGTATTCACTGAGCGATCTTGCTGCAGATAACATCTATACTAGTAGAGGTGCACTGTGACAATTTCACCATCTTCAGAGTCTGAATTTTTGTACAGGATCCTAAAGGCATGTCAGTAAAATGGCGCTCACTGAACAGGGCAATTTCAGTGAAGAACAGTTTCTAGAATTTTTTTACCCTAGGCTGAAGTGCCAAGAAGACTTCCTTGAGATATCAAATGTTACAGCCTTTGGAGCACGCAGAAAAGTATGCCTTTCCCCTTGACTGAATAAGGTATTCAGTGTAAATGACTTTAATTTCTTTAAGCAGTTGTTTGCTGATGGGAAAGATGGGACATTTTAGCGATACGGGAGTAGTGACAAATGTATACCTGAACGTGAATACCTTTTTTGTAAAATCTCAAACAGTGGAATTCAGTGTTTGCCAGGGCATTTGAAGAACAGTTTTGTTACCCTCCCTGTTGTAAACCAGAATAGTTATCTTGCAACTGGTTTGCTGCATGGTGTTAATCCATCAGTGTTTAAGTGCCTTATGCTATTCTTAATTATCATATATGTACAGAGAGCAATGATCTCATGCGAGCAGAATTGTTTTTATGAGCTACATGATGCATGAAAATGTACAGGAACAACCTTATTTCTGGTTTTATTATTTTCATTGGAGTCTGGCATTATATTTTTTTCTTCAAGGGACTATAGAGTCAGAGGGCTTCTGTTTCCTGTTGTAGTTACCTCTTTTCCATCTTCGCTACAGAACAGTTGCTCCTTGGCTACTAAGAAATAAACAGAAACTGGAGATATCCAGACTTTCCCTCTGGTTTACAATTGCTGTTATTCAGTTGGTATTACAACATTTTCTGTTACAAATGCATAGAGAAATAAAAGGGTTCATAGTGGATGTATGTGACTAAACTGAAGAAACTGTGTAACTGAAAAATAATACTGTAGCTGGCTGAGACGTTTTGATTTAAGATGAACTAATACATTACGCGACTAATAATTTAGTAAGAACATCAATAAAAGAATAATGTATAATTAAAACTATGAGGTTTTGTAGCTACAGTGTAACATGTAGCATTTAAGTAACAGATTACATTGGTTTTCATAGATGTTAAGTTTTTTTCGTACAAAAATAATCTGTTTATTTCAGTCTGGGATTAAATTAGGAACATGATTAGAAAAAAACTTAATGTTTATTTTGTTAATGATAGTTGAATTAGGGCAGCCTTTTATTTTCAGCAAGCATTCTGTCATTTTAGTCGTATGTCTTTTTTACGTGAAAGATACAGATGAAAAAACATAAATACTTAGTACACGTGAAGTTAAGTTGAATTTGACTCTTAAATACTGGCTTCATTCTTACTTCAGTGTAAGATGTATACTGGACCCATAGAAATTACTTATTCTGTAAATGAGATGCTCGGGTTAATGAACCAGTTCTAACAGCTCCCATATTAAATTTTCATCTAATGTAATTTATTAAAACTAAATTGTTTATAATGAAGGTGGACATGTGCTTTTTACAGCTTTCTATACTGTGATGAAATACTAGTTAAGTGTTGTTTAGAGGATATCTACGGTATTTCTTCTATTTTTTTTCTTTTAAATATTTTTAATCACACCACTTAATAGTGTAAGTTTTATTAAACTTAGAAGGTTACTGTCACCTATTCTGTGTGGGTAGATGGAAGGTTGCCCAGGAAGAGAGTGCTGTAGAATACCAAGTAGATAATTTGGTTGAAGGAAGCTCTTTCTTGCATGAGTAATTAGTCCTTGTGCTTGTTCAAGCTGTAGTAGGAAAGTGCTCATTAATCAAGATTCTGTTTGGTCACTTACACTTTCAAATCACTGGAGAGAGATCTGGAAATCTGAGATGGCCCCTGTGCTTTCCTCAGAGGTAACAGTGCATCAGTAGTAGGTGAAGTAATGTATTTATATCTGAGCATTTCAGAAAGAAGGTGTTGATATTTGAGCAAGTAAATTTTAGAGGTGGTTCAGATTGGTTATATAATTGCCTTTTGCACTTCTGTAGCCTGCCTCATTTGTAATGCAGAAAATAGTACTCATAGAAATGTAAAAAGTATTATGAGTTTCAAGAAATCTTTGTTCATTGTTTCAGCTTGCTGCTTCCAGGGTAGCCTTGTAAGGCTGTCTCTGACATTTTATTAAAAACAGGCCCTCTTCTTCAGGCCAGCGATTGTTCAGAGTATGACTTCTGATCCATGAGCCCTCCTGCTAAAGATGGCAAAAATGTTCATGGCATGAAGCAGAAGTCAGAACAATAATTTGTTATGCTATTAGTGTGTACACGTGAGGCATTTAAAGAGGACTGGTAGTTTCTTTGTTAGCCTGCTGGTTTCTGATGAACCATCTTCAAATCTTCAGCAGTCTTCAAATCTTGAATTTGCTTCCTTTTTCTCTCTCTCTCCCTTGTTAATTTTTGAACTTCTGAAATAGAAAAGTGTAATTTTAAATAGATCACAGCAGTTATGCAACACTGTAATTTTCAGCCACTTACTGAATATGCCACATCCTTAAAATCAGATATTAATGAATTCTGTAATAAACTATGCTACCACTTTTGAGCCTCTATTAGCTGGAAATAAATTGGCACTGTGCAAGATGTTCAGTCTCAATAGACACTCTGAATATCACAAACTAAATCCAGTTGGGGAGAGAGCAGCAGAAGCATGTCCCTCAGTAAAGAAATAATCTTGGTTTGATCACAGGAGGACAGCAGAGCATTTTGAAGCTCTTAAAATGGTCCCTGCCTGAGAGAGGATGTTGTACTTCTGCTCCGTCTATCAGAAGAGCTGGTATTTGCATGTGCCCTTGGCCTGCAGGCTTCTCCTCTGTGTTCAAGGTCTGTGTTCTGGCCTGAAAATACTGGGCAAAATACTGAAGTTTGTACTCAAGCAGATGTTCAGGGAGCCAAGAGGTACTGTTTTTGCATCTATATCTTAGAACAGGATGATTTTCTGGAAATAGGTTTTAGGAAAGCTTGTGGGGGTCATGAGTTGTGCGATGATACCTCAACATTAGATTGAGGGGTTTAAGTACTGTATGTTTGAAATCCCTCAGGATCTGGCCCTCTGCTTGGTCCAAACAGGATAATTTGGCACGAAAGAGATTCCTGCCGCATCTTGAAG
>WEIT01000986.1:16274-55501 GCA_013389985.1 Dryoscopus gambensis | reverse complement strand
TTGAAGGATGGGCAAAGGTGACATAATAAAACCTCCTAGTCACTGAAGGAAAAATGCTCCCATGAAGCATTCCTGCCTCTTTTTTTCAGTCCTGCCAGACTTATTTGCAACCCCAATTAGAGGGGAAGAATGTCTGTGAAAATAACCTGCGACTTTCCACATCCCTGTTTAATGATGACTGCTGAACATGTTTAGAGGCCAGCTGCTGCTCTGAAAAGAAATAATAAAGAATATATAGTCTTATACTGGGGAAAATGTAGCATTTGGTTTTTGCAGATTTTTTACCCCCTGTGCTAGAGAAGGCAGCACCTTGAAGAACTGTCTCGTACATGATTTATTTTTTTAATAGCTCTTAATGTGCTTTTACCATCATAACAGAAGTTCTTAGTGACTCATATGATAAAAGCAGCAATCTGTTAATGAGGCATTTACCTTCAAATGCTTGCAATGCCATCTTGAGTGGTTTTAAGTATTAAGTTGTGATAATATAACTGCACTGTACTTTAACAATTATCTATATTTAAATTCCCATTCTGGCTTTTTGAAACCATGTTTTAGCATCCATCAGCCCCTAAATACATGAAACCTATTTGAAGGGTGTCATTTCAGGCCCTCATTCTTGAAAAATGTTGTTCTGAAAGAATTTAATCCACTAATTTAAACTGTAGGGCTGGAATTCTGCCTTTTTCATTAAGTTAGGTGACAAACCTTTTGACAGTGATGATATTTTCTTCCAAAGTCTGTAAATTCTCTACTCTCAGAATATGTTCCTGTGCCTCCATGATCAAAACAGGCATTCGTACTGCAGATAAAAGAGTTTTGCCCCTCAAAGTGTAAGGCAAAGAGGCAGTAATGCTTACATAATTTTGCTAGGGTAGTAATGCAGAACCCCAGGAGAGGCTTCAGCCTAAAACCAAAAAACCACACAGCAGGCATATATAGTAGATACTCACAAACTAGCCACCATAGGAAAGGCCACCATACTGTGTCACAGCATGCCTTCAAAACAGAGGCCAACGTGATGATGGACTGAGCAAACAGTTTAATAAAGACCGGTGTAAATAACAAGAAAGCACTGTTAAACAATCAGACCGCCTGCATCAGAGTGCTCCAAATCTTCACAACTTCTCTGAATCCTGTCAGCAGCAGTGGTTCTCTCCAGCTCTTGTTACTCCATTGCTCTCCTCATGGCATCCTTGTGTAAGATCTTTTTTTGTCGGTTATTCATTTTGTTTGCCAGATGATGATTCTGAGAGTACCCCCAGTGGTGTTTTTCCCTTTCCTAGCCCCAGTACCCTACCTACTTTTTGCTTCTTGTTACCATTCGTTCAGGAGAGGAATATTAACACGCTGTGCCATGTAATATGCATTAAATGAAGATTGCACTGCAAATGCAAAGTTCAATTTTTTGGGCTCCTGGCCACCCCAGGGATCTCCCCTTTTGAACTTGCATTCCTGTGTAGGGTTCTTTCAGACAGCTGCTTGGCTGTTACCTGTGAGGCTTTTGCAGATGACCTACACTTAAGTGCTTGCTAGATTTTTCAACTGCATTAGGCACTGTAATGGCAAACCCATCTTTTCCACACATGGTGAGGCTGTTGCTTCTTTTGAAAGGCATCTTGCCACAGCCTGTGTGCTGTGGGGCTGTCAGAAACATGTGCCTCACAATAAAGATTGATGTGCTGTATAGAAGTCAGCCCTGACAATACCAGACTCTTTGTGTGCCCTGCTAATGCAGTGACTAAGTCTTCAGAATTGTAACATTCAAAGCTCATGCTTGTCTCCTTCCATTTGTCCTTTTGGTATGGAGTCTGTGCCTCCTGACGCTTTAGACAGTTATTTCAGAGCTAATTAACTTATTTTAAATGAGTGTAGGTTTTTTTCCCCCTAGTGTTTATTTCTTATCTCCTGTGCAAATAGAGGTCTATGAAACTGCATCAGTTTGCTTGGCAGACTCAAGGAAATGCCCTGTTCCTTCCTTAGTCTGTGTATCCTAATAGCTATTACCATTCTGCAATATGTTTTTAAAATCTGTAATTTGATTAAATAGTGAATACCTGGTTAAGGTAGTTAGCGCTTGCAGTTTTTTCATTACCACTTACAAGGGTTGACTCAAAATCAAAAGCATTAAATGAGCATGTAATGGGGAATTCTCGTGGAAGAGTCCGTGTAAAAAGTATGCCTGAGGGATGAGCTCTGTTTTCTGTCATCCAGAGATGAATTGAGAGGAACTCTACTGAAGTGAATGGAAGTAGCTCACATTAAAATCACCATAATGATAAAAGAAACAAAAATCATTTAATGCTATCAAAAAACTTTTTTTTTTTCCTTCCTGACACACAGAAATATTTTACTGCTTACTTTAGCTTTACCATTTCCAAAATACAAGCTTCCTTGTAAGGAATGAGTCCGGAAAAGTTCCTTTGGGGCCTTGCTTAAGTAAGGACTGCAGATAGCTTTTAAGGAACTAAAACATCAGAAAGGAAAATGACCAGCTTATATAAGAAGGAACAGACACAAAAACCATCTAAAAGATAGTGATGGAGGTTTGTTCCACTATGGATTTCTTACTATATAACTGATTCAGTGTTTCACAAAATGACAACATGGATAAGGATGGAAGGATTCTGGAAGTCATCTTGTCCAATTCCTGCTCAAGCAGCACCACCTGGACTCGGTTGCCCAAGACCATGTCCAGGACCATCCCTAGGATGGAGACTCCACCACCTGTCTGGGGAACCTGTGCCAGTGCTTGGTCACCCTCACAATGAAATCATTCCAAGCACAGAAACAAGAAACTTCACCCATATCTTGAAGTGACCATTATAGTATTTTGCCGACACAAAAATGAGGCTGAAAGAGTTTAAATGATCACTGGCTGCCTGGGAAGGAGCACAGCCACAAGAAATCGGGACACAGTATTGCCCTGAGATTTTACCTGGGTACTCTCCCCAAGTCTGGACCTGATACTGCACAGAAGTACGTAGAAGTGCTCCTGAGCCAGGGAAAAACACTGGATAGTAGGGTTAATGGTGCCTGTTAACATATTGCGTGTACGGCCTTTGGTTAAACTGATCACTTGACAAAAAGTGATCTCTTTTTACTGCGGGGAATAAAACAGTTTGGGAAACTGTTTAAAGTGATGGAAGCAGACTTGGCAGGGGTTCGCAGATGCTCAGAGAGTTTTGGGAAGCTTTTAATGGCGAAATGTTTGAGTGCTGCAGGACACCTACTGAAGTTGGCTATCTGAAGATATCCTGCTGGCACCTACCTGAATATCACGATGCTACCTTTCTGGACAGGATGGAGAGGAGAGGCTGCCTTGGCTGCTCAAAGGGCCTGTGCTTTCTGGCAGACCTGGGAGTGAGAAGGGGACTGTGCAGCTGCCTGAGGATGCACTAACTTACTTTCAGGTCTAATCTCTGTTAAACATTAATATGCCGGATCAAAAGCTTTACAGGGAAGGAGGAAATGTGCTCTGTGTTTAATTCAGAACCACGTTGCCAGAAAGGTGACTAACTGAGCTACCTGACAACTGTTAGGAAATATGAAATGAGTTCATATGCAGTTGTGGTTTTGTGAAGTTGCATTTTCAGGGCACAGATGTTTTGCTTCCCCCCATACTGTCAAACAGTAAAAATTTGGATGATCAAAAGGCTGTATTAGATAAAACCAAAACTAAGAAAAAAAACATGCCAGACTTTACAACTTTTTAGCCTATGTGCTTTCCCCCTTCGTTTGTGTTGGTTTCTGAGCCTTTAAGGTATAACTGGGTCATGCTTTTTGTTTTTCTCAGTAGAGTCCCCAAATTACAAAAATGCTATTGACTTACAAGGTATTTCCTCCTTAAGCTTCTTTTTGTGGAGCAATAAGCTTTGAGATTCTCAAGTGATGCACTAATTCCATGGGGGGTAAATGAAATACTGAATGGGCTAAATGAAATCTGTCATACAAGTAGACAGTATTGCTTGTAGGCAAATATTTGCGTATCTTTTTCTTGCACATGGCTCTTACCAAGTAGATGGGTGTACTGTCACACAGGGCCAACCCACCAGTATAGTACAGGTATTGTAGGTTGTTTTGTTTGTGATTTGTAATTTTTTTTGGAAGATCCCTAAATAGTGAAGAGTACTTGAGTTAGCAGTAAGGCCCTCAGAAGTTCTCAGTGTCTCTTTGAAAAGGCTGCTCAAGTCCCATTTTTAAAATTAAACTAATTTTTTTTTAGGATTTGAAGAATTACCTATGTAATTTAGGTATCAGTGTGGTAATAGTGAAGAAGTTCCTGATTTTTTTTTATGCGTTTGTAGTAATAATAATAATTGTAAACCTTGCTTTGACTTCAGTAAGAACTTAATTCATGCCATACTAAAAATAATTTTGATAAATTCACTCCCTTACATGCATGAACACAGTCTCATATATTGTGATGACTACTCATGGCAGCTAAAAAAAGCTCAGAAGAGTAAATGTAATTGTTATTAGTTTAGGACTAGCATAAGATTAATTCACTGTATCTGCTATATTACTGTAATTATATGCAGTGTTAGTATATTGACACTACACTGCATCTTACACAAAATTGTGCATTATCATCTTCTTTTTAACCAGTTGATTCACCTGCAAATTCATAAGCTAATGTAACAGATTTCCCCAGAATAACCACAATGTCTCTACTTCCTTACAGCAAATGCATTATACAGTTATAGGGAACTGTAAAGCTGGGACTGTGGAGTTTACAGTGGCTTCCATCACTGGACAAACCCAAACCTTTGCAGAGTCAACCTGTTCTCTACCCAAGCGATTCAGAACATTTGGCTTCACTCGCTGGTTTTAAACATTGTTTACCGTCTGTATCCTACTAAGAATGTATTTTTGCAATAGATGTTAAAAAAGAAAATGCAGTAGACAGTATTGAAGAGAAAAACATATGCACATGTGTGAATATCTTCTTTGAAATAGTTAGTCTACATTTCTTTCAATTGACAATTTTCAGTGTTTGAGGGAGGGCCTGCGGGTTGGTGTGCCTGAAGATAATTGTTGCTGTGGTATCCTAAATCTCACTTGACAGGCTTCCCTCAGGCTTTGCATCCCTATTAACTGAGCTGGTTGTGCTCTGTGGGACCTCGCTGGTAGCAGTGGCCCAAAGCTGCAGAGAGGGTTGGACCTTCTCTTAGTGCTGAAGGTACCCTGGTGCTCCGGAGTGCTCTGCACAATTGCAGTCTCTCTGCCCAAGCAAATTTCTTTTCACAACTGGATATTGATCACCTACTGGGCTTGTAGATTAATTCTATTAGCAGGCACATAGTTAATCATGAGTTTTGACTCATGACTTGATCTTACACTTTTCCTATTCTCTTATGAAAAATAGAAGCATTTTATAAATAGTAAATGAAATGAAAATGGGATTTAAAATTTAAAATAATGCTATGAAGTATGAAAATCATGTTATTGTTTAAATAAGTAATTGGAGGAGACATTTTTTCCATTTTTTTTGCAAGTTTTTTTCTCTCTAATTTTTGATTACTTTTTTCCCCCTGCATTTTAAAGTCTAATTCATTTATTTTGCTTTGTCTGTAGTTTAGTAGGTGCTCAGCAGATAGTTTACGGCTCTAAATTTTACACCGATGCTACAACTGCAGAAATTTTATTTGTGGTTTAGGATGTAAAACCAGAAAAATAACAATTCTCAGATAGTGCTGTCAAAGCACAATATTTGAGTGAATGAATCTTCCTTTCTGGCTACCCAGGCATAGTGCTCATTAATGGGAGCAAAGGGAGGACAACCCACCTAGCAATCCATTAATGGGGCTTTGTAGCCTTTCTGTTTATGGGGAAACATAATGAATGACCCATTAGATTTTGAAACTACTATGCAGAGAGACATGGTCCTCTGGGATTTCCCTAAAAGGAGGCTAGTAGGGCATCCAGGGAATCTAGTGACTTGGGCCCTATATCTACAAGCAATGCTATATCTGCTGGTGCTAGCAGCTATGGATGGTCGACGGAGATTTCTTGAACTGTCAAAATCTGTGGAAATCAGGACAATGTGTTTTGTCGCTTCGTCACAAAAATGCAGATTGTGAGCAGAAGTGGAAGTCCTCAAAATTCACACAGAAAGAGAGGCAGGATAGCTGGTGTGCCTTACTGTTTAATTTCTTACAGTTTATTACAAATGTTTCCTGTATATTTGACAATGAATTGTTTATGGACTGCAATTATGGCAGGAATATGTGCTGTATGTTGATTTGAAATCCAGAACGCTGTAACAACAAGATGGTTGCTGATTTATGCATCTGGTTTAATTTTCTGTTGTGAAATAAGATGAAGCTAAGAGCTTTTTTAAAGTTTGTGGAGGACTTTTATGTGCAAAAGCACTGACTACTTTGAATTCTGCCTTTTGATTTGTTCACCATTGCTTCCATTGATGTCAGTGGAAGCTTTGGGTTTTGTTTATGTCGGTATATAGACCTGAGCATCTCCTAACACCACTGCTGTTGGCAGCTCTTTCAGCACTGAGCACAAGGCTCGAATTCCTTGACAGAAATCTCATGGTGTATTACTGCTTTTAAAACACAGTTTGTGCAGTAATTATCACCCTCAGTCGGGTGATAGCAGCATATGAATGTGAGCTCAGTTCTTGAGGCCGTTGGTCACGCTATTGATGTGGTTAGGCTTAAGACACTGCCGATTCAAACACTGCAGCCTTAAAACATTACCACTCTGGGTATTATGGGGGCTGGAGCATTATTTATTGACAGCTACAAGGCAATGGCAGTGATCAACTTGGCCACAAAAGTTGCTTCTTAAAATCCTCTTTTTGTACAAGGTGAGGTGACATAAGATACTGCTTTTTGCACAAGGTGAGAACGTGGAACGGCATTGTAACAGCTTATAAACCTAAGAATGCTGAGCCAAAACCAGTGGAGTTTGGCTTTTTAAAATAAATAAATGAATGTATGAGTTTAAAGCGGTGAACTAATTGATACTCTATGATTGTTCTGGAGTATTTTTCCCACTTAATGGTGATGAGATCAAATTTTGTTTAAGCAAAACATCATCAGTCCCTCCCTTTACTGGTTTTGTTTACCAGGAATGAGGAAACGCTTGGGTGTCTGGTTTTGGTTTTGTTTCGTGTTGTGTTTTTTTAAGATTTCTACCAGTTTTTCCTTGCTTTTCAAGATGGCTAGGCTTCACTAAGCGGCAGTGCTGCTGGAGATCCCAGCTACTGAAGGAAGCAAATTAACATACAGTATGGTAATTTGTTTTCCCTGTCCTTCAGTCACAGTGAGGAGAGTCTAAATATTTCAGTGACTGAGACTTTGGATTCCCGTTCCTTGCTACACAACAACAACAAAAGCTATTTATAGCAATAACAGTTAGCAGCGATACAGCAGCCTCAGACAGCTATAGGCAGCATCTCACAAATGTTAACTGCTTTTGCACTGAATGCCTCTGTGAAAACAAAGAGCACTGAGAAATAAAGATCAAAGCAAAACCAAAAGAAAGATTTTTTTATTGCTATGTTTTACTTTGCTGGCAGACCAGAGCAAAGGTTTTCTGAACATTTAAAAGATGAAAAAGGTGAAGAATCCCAGAAGCGATTTATCTTGAAGCGAGATAACTCTAGTATTGATAAAGAAGACAATCAGGTTGGTTCTCGGTTCGAGAGTTGCTGAAATTTGTTCTGTTTTTGAAGGTGGGCTGACTGATGTTATTGTTGTTCTTTTGTTGTTGCTCTCCTCCTCCCCTGCCCTCCTGCCCCTCCCCGCCTCCTCTGGCATATGTACCACCATGGGTGGCAGCGAGCCCCAGCGTGGCTGCTTCAGCCGTGGCAGTGTGTGGGTTTGCATGGGTGGTTTGCTTGGCGCAGGACTTGCTGCATGCCCACGGGAGGGGGAATGCCGGTGGCTCCGGGCTGGGTGGAAGGCTGTGTCAGTCGCATTCCTCAGTGTCTTGCCTAACTATGGCAGTTGTTGCGCTCCCTGTAGCTTCTTTCTTCCTTTGTACCCATTGAGAGTTAGATTTCAGTATGGACCAGTGATGAACTGATGTAGCCCAAAAAGGAGAGAGGGGGAAAAAAAAAAAGTTTGTTTTTTTTTTTTAAAAAAAGCCCCAAATATGTAATGGTGAGGCTAGGTTGATTTTTTTTTAAACCATCCTAAATTAAGTTTTGATCAAAAGTAAATGAGGTTCATCTTTCAGTTCCCTTCCTCCTCCTGTGCCCTCACCACTTTACTGTCTGTGTAACTTACTTGCTTGTGCATGTACTGTGGCAGACGTTCCCCGCTGTGTTGCCTGTGCCATAACACTACCTTACCTTAGGTGAGCTTGATGAGTAGGGGAGCGCCAGGGAAATGTGTGTGTTTGTGCTGCCTTTAAAAGCGGGTGTTGTGTTGTTGCAATCCAGTGCAAGCTGTGTATGTGGAATAGATTAACAAAAAAAAAATTTGAAACGGTTCTGATGTGATTTGCTTTTATGAGAAAATTCTCACAGGTAAGAAGACAGCATATGCTTTCTTTGCTAGGGTTATATTTGTGGAGGAACCAACCAGTGAGTCACTTCCCTTCATGTTTTCAGTAAAGGACTGATTTTTTTCCTTTCCTTTTTTCACCCTTTTTTTTCTTTGACTTTCAGTTGTACATGGCAGCCTTGCCAGTTGTGCTGCATCCAAGTTGGCTTTGAAAACAAACCCCAACCAGTTTCAGGGTTGGTGGTGACCATGGAGATCAGTCAAAGGAAAGCAGCATGACCTATCTCACCCAGTGCTGGGGTGCAGGGGGAGAAGGAGCAGTCCTTGAAACCCACTTGCCAATGAAGCGTTTCCTGACGGGGGTCATCTTCTCCACTCCTCCTTCCCATGGCACAGCCATTTCCCACACTGTGGTTTACCAAGAGGCAAAAATGGCCCTTCTTTTTCCAGCAAAACTTGAGTGGAGGGTTCCAGATGGTGTGAAAATGGTTAAAACTGTTGTGGTGAATCCTGCTGGGACTTCTCCTTGCACACATAGACTTGGTGGGTTTCTTCTAGGGTTTACAGTTTAGCTTTTGCAGCCTAGTTACCCTCTTTCTTCCTCAGTTTCTTAGGTAGCACACCACTGCCTGCCCTCCTGCTCCTCACAGCTAGTAGAAGAACCAAGAAATGTTAGCAATTGAGAGCAATGGCACTTAGACCTGGGGTGAGAACACCCAATTTTAGGATGGCAGGTCCAGAAAAGCTGTGCAGAAAGCCTCCTTTTGGCCACCTGCTCTATGAACCCATGTGCAGTATGTAACTGGAAATCCTCGAGCGCCCAGTCTCGCAGGGTGCTTTGTGCAGGAACAACAGCAATCATTTTTGTGCTTCATTTGTTTAAGTGAACATTTATTATTCTCAGCTGACAGTTACTTAATGGCAGTTTTTAACAGCTCAACTTATATAACCCTCCTGGTTTTCTTTCTGCTCAGCAAAACAGAATTCTTCCATTTAGAGATGACAGACGAAGTAAATCAATTGAAGAGAGAGAAGAGGAGTATCAGAGAGTGAGGGAGAGAATATTTGCACAAGATGTGAGTAGTTGTTTTAATTGCCTCTTTAGTGCCATACCTTCGCCGGTAGTCAGTCAGTCTTGCCCCCTCCTACAACAACACTGCAGCTGGACTTGCCCTGTGAAGCTGGAGATGACAGGGAAAGCAGAGGGTCCCAGAAGAGCTTTAGAGGTATGGAGGTTGGCTTCTGGAGAGTGAGGTGATCAGAGTTGCAGGGAGAAGTATAGAGGAGAGATCAGGCCCAGCATGTTGTCTGGGGAATGCTTATCCTGTTTCTTTGAATGTTCATGTTCACTTGGCCTAGGTTTTCTTCTTTTTTGCTTCTCTTTTGCTAGCCAAAGAGCAGTGATTTAAGTGGACACTCTCAATAATTTCAAATAGCTGTGCTATTTTGTATTTTTTTCAAGATGGGTCAAATCTTTGTAAGTGTCCTTCTGCAGAGACTCCTCTCTCCTCATGGCTTTTGTTTTTTGGGCCAGTGTTGTAGCATCAAGACACTGAGAACAAAGAGAGGGCAGAGGTTAAACACAGAGTTGCATCATTTTTTGAAATGACTCATTAAAGAACTGTACTTTTACCATCAGAAAGAGTCAGTCATGCTACTGATGATTATTTTCTGAAAGGAATAAAATGAAGCAGACATTATAATTCTTGTCCTTAACAAAAAAATCAGAACTTGCACAGCAAGGTATATTGCTAAGGAAAACATCTATATCTGAAATATCTGTGAGCAATACCTGATGTTTCTGAAAAAAAAGAAGAAAATCACAATTTGCTATAATACTGTAATAAAAGGAAAAAAGAAAGAAAAAAATCAGCATTTTAATGTTTTATCTCACATCTCAGAGGGAGTTCTGCAATATAGAGGAATATGGGAATAAATCCAATCAAAACTATTTTTGAAAATCATATTGGGCAGTGTCCTTTTAAATTAAGACTGTTCATATGTTCCAGGGCTAATAGTAGTATTATCTGATTTTGGAGTTGCACACATCCAAGTTGGGGTTTTTTGGCAGAATCCATTGTATAGTTTTAAGGTGTGTGTTGTCTCATTTGCTTCTTAGTAAATAGCTAGCTACATCTAAATGTTTTTAGCCTCACTTCTTCTTTCTTGCCTGAGTTGATTCCAGTAAAAGCAGAGGCCCTTCAGTTTCTGTTTTGCTTTCAGCCTGTGGGTCTGGATGTAAGTACTGTCACAGTCTATACACGGTAGTTGTTGTTCAAAAGCTGCAAAAGCCTTTTTGCAACAAGTTTCTTATATGAAATATAAGAGGTTTTGGCATATTACAAAAGAGCTTGTGCAAAACAAACCCTTGAGTTTTGAAGCAGAATTCGGAGCAGGCAAAATGTTAAAAATTACCAAATGGAAGTCATTACCAAAATAGTCCAGTTTCTATCACAAGCTGCAGCTAGAAATGCCAGGCTGGGAAATAAAGGTGGCTGGAAAAGTGTGCTGAAAGTGGGTCCGTAGCGTATCGCTGCTGTTACCTTTAGATATTTGAGTTCTAAAAACAGGCAAGTGGTGAGCATTTGAATTGCCCACAGCAGGAGGTTGTTGTGGTCCATTGGGTTAGCATCTTCGAGTGGCAGGACCTAAGTAACAGTGTGCTTTGTGGCAGGCATTTTAAGTGGAATCAGGAGGGAGCATTTTTAAAGATCAGAAATATTAGATATCTCTCCCTCTCTCTCTCATATCCACTCCTTTGCTCTCTCTCTCTCGCTGCTATTGCAGGTGTTAGTGAGAATCATAGTGCAGTGAATTCCAGCAAGCTGTATGTTTAATGTTAACAGCAATCTATGTTTTAGCTGAGCTTTTTTAGGTGGAGCACTCCTTGCCAGATACAAGTTGTTTTTAGGGTGATGCCAGTGGTTGTGGTGATGGACAATGTATTTTTCCAATTTTAGGAAAGAGAGAAATGGCTTCCTATTATAGATAGTCACTTATTGCATGTAAGACTTTGAAGTTTTAAGGCCCTCTGCAATTATTAATTAATCCAGTTTTCCCCAGGTTTATGTGAGGTAGGTACCTAAGCCTTGTTACTCTGCAAATTACAGATGTAGAAAGAGAGTCACAAATGGATTAATCATGTGTGATTTTATTACCTCTATACTGTTTACACTGCTGCAGTCAAGCCTTTATCAGTGCCTTGCTTTTGAATCTTAGCAAGTGGATCAAAGATACATCACTTCTAATTAGGAGTGTGCATGAAGAGAGCTTGCATGAGGGGTTTTCAAAGGGCAGCCACGAAGGTCAAGAGTACTGCTGTAACCTGTTGCATTCGGCAACACCCCCCACGCTAAACATGTTTGAGGTGCCCAAAGCCCGTTAGATAATAGCCCAAGAGTCAGAATTTTAAACAAAATTTATGAGGAAAAGGCAGTCTAGTTACGGGGGCAAAAAATTCCATGCATGTTTCGAGTGCTGTGAAAAATGTCTTAACGTGGACCCCACATACCAACAGAAAGCTTGCCTGTCCTTCCTTTGATCTTGCAGTACTCTAGTGCACCAGATCTCTTCATTTCCAAGTGAGAAGGTTTTAATAAAATAAGTATGTTCATGAGTAATGCCATCATTATGATAGTCCTTATGATGATTAGTCTGGTATTAGTCAGTTTAAATTATACTTTCTGGCAAGTTTTCCATCTGCTGTGTTGGCTATCACAAATTTTGACAAGGAGAGCTGGAAGTTTTAATGACTCCTGTCTCAGCAAGTGGCAGGGATTGAGAGGTTTGTTTGATAAATTAATAAAAGGCTTGGTGAAGAAATGAATAGTTAA
Organism: Dryoscopus gambensis; assembly: GCA_013389985.1. NCBI lineage: Eukaryota > Metazoa > Chordata > Aves > Passeriformes > Malaconotidae > Dryoscopus > Dryoscopus gambensis. The sequence continues at coordinate 43,197 of WEIT01000986.1, read as the reverse complement.
TAAACATGATCATTCCAGCTCACTGAAGTAAGAACTGCAAAGTGCACCTCAAATTTTTCAGGCTGCTAACAGTAAAAAAATGCAGACTGACCTCTGTTATGCTCAAAACTATTTTCAAGGTTATTTTTTAATTGCAAAACTTACAAACTTTCTTTTTAAAACATGTTTCTGTTGGAAACGTGGTTTTAAAACAATTTGTGAATTTTACAGCCAAGTGCACTGGAGTAGAGGACCTGGACTGTCTGGGTCTTGCAGAGAAGTTCCTTGTCTGAACTGCTTTAGTTGCCTTTGGGAAGTTGAAAAGTAATTGTCCAAGAAAGACAAAGAACAACATACAGGAATAAAAAAAGTTGTTATTTCCCTGTGTGTAGATTTAACAGATGATCCCAAATGCGAGCATAAATGATACACGATGTTTGGCTTTTAAGCATGCAGAAAATTGATTCTAAAGACTAGCAATCAAATTACACGGAGGAAATTTCATTCTTCAAGGTTAGCGCAATGTATAACCTCATGAGCCAGAGTCACGCTAGGACCATTCAGGGTTCATAAATGTATTCTCTGGCAATCATTCTATATTCACTGAAAAATGTAGATGTTTTCTTACTTACACAAATGCTAGAATTGCACATGGTACACATGGAACTTATTAAAAGAAATACACCATGCTGTTTATTTTCTGTTGTCAACTGTAGTGGCTATTTTTGACTAAGGAGTGTACTCTGAAGAACCAGATCCTTTAGGTACAGCAAGTCACTACTCCTGTAGTTAAGAAAACTCAGAAAATCTTTATCAGTCTGATTAAAGAGAGAAACAAATATTTGTAGGCATGGCTTCAGCATGCTCTATCCCTCTAGAAAAGATTAGGAAGAAGAGTGCTTAAAATTAATGAAAACTAATCAAAGGCACGCCTCGTGCTGGCCACCATAAACCTGTAGATACTAGAACTCCTGTACTGGTGTACAGAGACTTTGTTTGTGGCTGCAGATCAAACAATAAGCATTAGTTGGAAGCCTGAGATCTATCACATCTTGTTAACTGACATGAAAATTACTACCTGATGGTATCCACTGCAGGATATTGCTGCATGTTAATGGTTATTTGTGTTGGCTAATGTAATTAAAAACAAGAGCAGCAACTCCCAGTTAACTACTGCACTGGCAGAACTGATGCACGTTTTCTAGTTGAGACTTTAAAAGGTTCTTGGAAATTGGAAAAGTGAAATACTCATTTCATAAATAAAAATTAGTCATACAGAGCACCCTGATGGAAATCTTGCATGCAGAGATCTCAAAGAACACTTAACTTGTAGGTAATCTTACACAATTTTTTGATCTGGTAGATTTCTTCTCAATATGTTTGAAGGGTATACGAGAGCCACATGTTCTAAGGATTTTGTTGACAACAGCTGTGCTGGGTGTTTAAGCTTCTTTCCTGGTGCTTTAAATTGAGCACTGTTGATGCTGTACATGAGGAAAGTGAGTCCTGACCTTGTGGTAGCTAAATTTCTATCCCAAGCTGCTTAGCCATCTGATTCTTAACAGTAAGAATAACATAATAAAAAAGTGCCTGTCTTCTCTGCCTCTCAGCCTCACACCTGTACTGAAGAATAATTTCCAGGGATTGTGTGGCACTGTGCCAACATCATCAGCCAAGAAGACAAATGGAGTTATTATGGACTCTGTTTAAAGTCTGTAATACACTTGATAGTGGTTCCCATCGGGACACTGAAAATGAAACAGACCTTTCTGCTTGCTTGAGAAAATATAAATCCTATATATTTATTCTGCTTTATGCCCCAGTCTCTTTTAAAACTTTAATAAAATAAATATAGACAGGTATATTACACGCCCCTTTGCTTTTGTAACTTTGTGGGTACACAGACTAGTACTCTGGTCTAAGCAAAGGTTTTTCTGTAAGAGTAGGTGTGATCCTGTACTTTGGAATGTGACTGCACAGAAATCAATGCACAGATGTCCATCATGAAGCTCGAGATGAAGAGACTGCCCCACAGTTGAGGTTGTAAAAGCCCATGGGGTGATTTCACTATGCTTTTTTGGGGCTTTTTGCTTCAGCATAGTTAGACTGTGCTGGCGTCCGTACAGCCACATTTGTTAATGAAACCTGGTACCTGAGTAAGGTGCATAAAATGAGAGAAGACACAGTATTGTAGTTGTACAAAAGATCTCAGTGATTTGAGGTGAAAGAGTTTGTATCTTCTCTCAACCTGGGGTGAAACCCTGGGTCTGCTGTGGCTGGTGGGAATTTGGTTCCTGGCAATGGAACACTTGCTCCTGATGTCCTGAGGCTTTGTGCTAAGGAGAAACTTACTTGCCCCTGATGCAGCCCAGAGCCTTGCAAATTTAGCAGGAGTGCAGGGTGGGAGCTTGCCTGGGAAGCCCACAGAACTGTCAAATGTTCCCTAGTGTGGATTCTGAGTGGGTGAGTTACACTTTAATGAGAAATTGCACTGCCATCTCAGGGATAAATTTCTTCCTTTTGTAGATTGATGGGATAGCACTGGCTGAGGTGCCAAGGGAAAACTTTGTCCAGGCATCAGCTGGAGCATTAGAAATGAGCAGGGTGTTGGTCAGTACTCTTTTGAGTGGGTCATTAGCTCACTCTTTTCAAAACAGACACATTGAAAATCTGTGCCTATTGCATACTGTTAAAATTTGACACAGTTAATGATGGCATTTTATTATTCTTTGGGCTGAGTCCTGTTGTTACAGAAGTAATGGGCATGGTCTCTGGTGCCCTCCTCCCTTTGCCTGCCTTTTGTTTAAATTCAGTGCAAGTACTGACTATTCTTTCTTCTGTACCTCATCGAGATATAATCCAGTGACAGCTACGAGGCATTTTGTGTAGCGAACATGAAATAGGAGGGAAATGAAAAAATCAAAGAGGGAGAATTATTCATGGGAAATTGAGCACAGCTTCATTTCTCTGCATAAAAAATTAAGTAATTCTGAAAGAATTATACACTTGCCCATAGGATTTATTTCTTCTGAGCCCTTCACCTTTTTTGGGATCTAAGTCCTCCAGCAGAGAACCTTCTTGCTGTGATTGTTGTTAATATTATTATTAAGAAGGTTATTATCATTTTATATCTTAATGTTCCCTCTCCAACTGTAAAATGTGAAGTCACACACTATTTCTAAGGACTGCAGTATCTTCTCTCCCTTTGAGGAACTTTGTCAATTCTGCATGCTTTCCTTCCGTTTGTCCTTCCTACAGCTCTCTGCTATCCTGCAGTTTTATTTTGAGGTGGTAGGCCAGACCAGTGGAACCTTATATTATGTAGGAAAAACATTTTTCCCCTTCAAATTTCCTGTATTTTGCACATACTGCCTCCTTCAGATCTCTCAACTGAGAAGTTTCAGTTTGTTCCCAAACTGAGGTACCTCATTGGCAATGTGTTGTAATGCATGGAATTTAATTTACTGGCCTGACCTTATTCTTGACCTTTTTCCCCTTCTTGTCTTCTGCAAATGCAAATGATGCATGAACTGAAATCCCTTTAAGCCTGAGCAGGGGAGGTAATTCTAAAATCAAGGAAGAGACTGGAACAGCAGAGCATATCTAGAACGTCTGATACAATGCCTTTTTTATTTTTCAGTCAGTTTGCTCCCAGGAAAACCTTTTTGTGGAAAACAGGTAAAAAATAGCTTTATTTTGTGTGTGTGTGTTAAACTTAGCTGTTTCTCTTATTTTTTTTTGTCTATCTATAGTTCTATAGTCATTTATCCTAATGTGAAGACTGTTGAGCAAATTTGTAATCCATATCTGCAGTGGTTTTGTGCTTTAAGAGGGGGTAATAGAGCTTGCCTTGCAGTATGGTATCTGAGCAGAGAAAGTATTACTGCTGCTTTCCTGAGGCTTTTGCATTTCAGTTTAAAAAGCAGATTGTGGGAGAGCGGGGGAGCCATCTAAGCTTTCATTTCACATGACCGTTCTGTCTCTGGAGTGCCTTTAGAATTTAACTTATTGATCTTTTAAAAAGCACTCCAGTAGTGGCTGGATGACGGTATTTATGAAACACCAGACTTGGGTTTCTGTTGTTTAACCTGCTCTCCTGTGGGACTGAGCAGCAGCATTGACATCACTTGTTGCTTGTGAAGGCTCATAGGTTCCACACAAGTTCCTGCTTTACTGCTGCAGTGTAGTAATGAGATGGTGATATTTGAGCTCACTGTTACTTTGCATTACTGTGTGATAGTTCTCGTGAATGTTATTTTTGTTGGCGTTAAATCCACTCAAAGCAAAGGGAAGAAGAAACTGTGTTTAAGATCTACAACATATGAAGTGTTGGCTCCATAACAGCTGTAAATTAGCTTAACTGTGTTGAAAATCTTAAAAACTATGCACCTTTATGGCAGATAAGGATTTTAACCAAAAGTGGGAATTTCACTGGTGATTGTTTGAGCAGTGCTGACCCATGTCGGTCCTGCATAGGTTTTAAAACTGTTTATCACCCCCTTGAATACGGGGAGGCTTTTTCTCACAGTGTTTTGTTCTCTGTGCATCCTTAACATCTGTCAGATGCATTTATGGGTGAAGCTGTTCACATAGCAAATGACTCCACAGTGATGGTACAAACCAGCTTTTCCGGTGGACACTTCTGTAAGTGGAATGAGGGAAGGCCCTCAGGAGATCATGGCCACTGTCATTTAACCACCTCATATTCTAAGGGCCAAGGGTATTTCCTCAGCTGCTGCTTCTGTGTTGTGACTATGTTTTATCAAAATAAATCAAAATTGCAACAGAGGAACCCATAAAGCAAAAAGCAGATGCTCCCATAAGCCTGTTTTTCCCTCTCAGGAGAGACTGAGACAAGAAACATGACACAGTTGTTCACATTTCCAAGTCAGCATGGAAAGCACTCACATGCTGCGCTGCCAAGGGTAGGGTTGGGTACCTTTATGGGATAAACCATGAACTCCATAGCCAGGCCTCCCTGGTCTAGGCATTCAATCCCACACCTACGTGCAGGAGAATGAGGTCAGTTCTGGTATTTGCACATGGTTTGCTGTCCTTGAACCCGTGAGCTGACTGACCAGCCCACTGTGAGGATGCATACCCAAGTGGAGACCAGTAAAAGGCCAGGCTGGAAATGGTACTGCCCGCACTGTTGCTGTCCTGAGGGAGACTTCAGCTGCGTTCTGCAGAACACTGCTTTTTCTTGCTGCATGCCCTACAGCCTTTGATCAGGTGAAGCACTTAAGCTTGTACTTAGCTCCGTGCACATGAGCAATCCTATTGATTGGCTGTGTTGAAAGTCAGGTATGTGTTTAAGTGCTTTGCCTTTCTTCTTTGTCAGAGGATCTGAGCATTTCTCTGAGCTGCAAAGACTTCCAAGTGACTTAGCAAGTACTTAAAATTACATATGCAGTATTTTGCTGGCTTTCATTTTTTATGTTCTTATTAGGTGATATTTTTATGAATTTTCCTTTGAATGTAGATGTATGGTTCCTTAGCTTCTGAGAATTACCTTGCTTGGTAACAGGAAATGCTAAATGGCCTTCAGCCTTCCTGGCTGATGTTTCTTATGTTCAGTCGACTGTGTACAGCTATGGGAGAGGGAGCAGAGGGCAATTTTAGCCTTGGTTTTTTAAACTGAATCTAGCACAAATTGAAAGATACATCTAGAAATCAAATACTGCTTTACAGATCAGATAAATTTGAATTACCATGTTTGTTAGCATAATCTTTCTTCTCATTTTTCAGTAGGCTGTTGGAAGACAGTAGCATATGCAATGATACGCATAAGAAAAGACAGCTGTTTAGGTTTGTATGAATTTTATTTAATATTTATTTCCCAGTGCATCTCATTTGTGATTCTATGTCCTTGCCAAGGGACACTTTGACATGTGTGGGAATGTCAATTTGCTGGTTGGAAAGAGGCATGGAGAACACAGTTCTAGCCCACTCTTCCCATGTTCTCTGAATGCAGAGGTAACAACAGGACCCTTTTCTTTGGTTTTATGGATCCCTGCCTCAGAAAGCACGTGAGATTTTCAGCTTCCTGGCTGCTCAGACGGTGACTATTTGGGAGAGGCTGGTGGGAGCTCATTTTCGCTGGAGCATATATGAAAGGCACGTTTCATAGACTAGTGCCCAGACTGACCTTTTTTCCTTTTGTTGGTTTGTTAAAAGCTGAAATAAAAGTTGTTATTGAAGTTCCCTTATTTGAAGTATCTGTGTTTTGAAACTTTTTTCTGGGAACTTTGTCTTCCCAACTCCAATTCCTTCCACAAAGAGAACATTCAGATGCATCCCATATTCCAAACAGCATCCCAAGCCAACAGGAAATCAGTAAGAGTCAGTCTCTATTTTCATGGACAGCAGTTCTACCAGCTGACACACCAGATCAGAGGAAGACTGAGTCTAGTGGTGACAGTGTTCTTCTGAAAGTTTTAGAAAGGTTGTCTTCCCCCACCATGAGCTCTCACACGTTCAGTTCAGCTCAACCAGGCTGCTCTAAAAGTCAGTCAGCTGCCACAAGTCGTAAGCAGAGGAGGAAGAAGGAATGGATGCTTTCAGAAGCATGTTCTTCATCTATTAAGGCACATGGACAGCTAGGCAGAAATCACTGGATGTCTGTGTGCATTGGGGTTTGCATATGTCGCTTCAAACCTATATCATTTATATTACATAATTTTTCACTAGGAGGAGGAAAAAATGTGTGAGGAGAAAATTTGATGTGTGGTTGCTGAGTCTGCATGTCATCACAGCAGCCACAGAGGAGCTGGAGAGATTGCACCGGATACAGAACAGTGCTGGAGCATCTGCTTCTGCACCCCATGACCACAGGCAGCAGGCAGAAAACTTTCCTCCTTGCTTTGGGTTAGCGATGATATGAGAGTCTTGGACTGGGCGTGCAGGACTTAGGAGGCGTCTACAAACACAGTCTTAATACCTAATATCTATTTGTATTTGGGAACCTAAAAGAAATTTTTTGCAACCCAAAGCCACAGAAAATGGGGATACAATAGCATTCTGTTTTTCTCCCTCTTTCACTAGAATATTAATATAACAGAATTGTTAATACCTAAGCACAAGAGTACAAAAGAGTCTGTAAATAATGTACATTGGTTTTTTTCTTTTCTGATTAAATCTTAAAGGATGATGTATTTTTAAAATCTTTCTCCTTTTTTTGTGTTGTTGCTTCTGTGCTATTTCTCTTCATGTTTTCCCACTGTCTGGGTCTAGCAAAGGTCAACAGGTTTATACTGCTGATCACATCTGAGAGAGGCTCTGTTACATGCAAGGAATGCAACAGCCTGATCCCATCTTTAACACGCTGCCTCCTTCATGTCCCAAGTGACACAGCTCAGCAGGTTCTCCAAATAAAAAGCAGGAACCAAGTCCATAAGGAAAAAGTGGCCAAAAAAAATGAAATAGATACAGTCCCATCCTTTTGATTTGTAGAAAGAGCTTTGAGCCTGCAAGCTATTATACTGTAATATAAGACAGAGGAGTGGAAAAAGTCTTTTAAAATCCTTCCAAATACAGTGTTACGAGCGTCACTTGGGATAACAGTCATGGTGCACTAAGCCATGGTAGGCATTTTGGTTTTGTCATTTTAGCAGTACAGTGTAAGTAGTTTACCGTAAATAAGCCAAATTCTGCTCCAAATTTTGATCACCGTTTACTGTGTTATTACTCACAGTACACTGGATGCTCTACAACTATTCAAGGACAGTTTATACCCAGAGAATTTCATGATTATTATATGCAGTGGGGAAATAAGCCAATTCCTGGGTCTCTAAGTGAAGCATCAGCAGTGAAGAGATTGGGGTCACACGGAGAGGACATGTTTAGGGAAGGCTTTGGATGCCCTCACAAAGCTGATAATGACTGGGAGCAAAGTGCAATAGACTAAGGATATGAAAACAAAGGTAGAGTGTAGGTGAAGATGGTGAGAAAAACATCATAGGGGATGGACAGCAAAGTGAGAAGTAGTGAGGGGCTTGCTGAGGGAACAAAACACTCAACAAGCCACAGAAATGCTACATCAATGCTGTGTAATACTGCTATGTCAGCCCCACCTGGTGAAGTGCTGTGAGGAGATACCCAAAAGGGGAGGGTGGTACTTGCTGTCCATGTAAAAAGGGTATAGCAGTGTTTATGTGCTGAAGGCAGATAAGTATGGGGGTCAAATCCCACTTCAGACATGCTTTTGTAAAGGCAGAGTATTTCCTTTTTCTTCATTAGGGTCACTGCGGGGTACCCAAAGATAGACTCTGCCTTGATGTGGTTTTATTTGTGTATAAATCTTTGTTTCATGATGTCTGTAGGGGTAACAGAGACAGCATCGGGAAGACATCTGGAAGTCGACAGAGCAGTACAGAGAATGAATTAAAGTGGACAGACCACCAGAGGCCATGGAGCAGCACAGACTCGGACAGCTCAAATCGGAATTTGAAGCCAGCCATAACAAAGACAGCCAGCTTTGGTGGGATAACTGTCCTGACAAGAGGAGATAGCTCATCAAGTAACAGAAGTACCGGCAAACTGTCTAAAACAGGTAGCTAGTACTGTAATGGGTTCACAGTGCTTCTTGTTGTGTGGTGATAAATAGCTGTACTGGTGCCTGTCTGAGTATGGTCTGTCACAGAATGGTTTGGGTTGGAAGGGACTTTCAGAAAACTTGTAGTCTGACCCTCATGGTTGGACTGGATGGCAAAATAACTCAACAGTTATGTTTTCTGTACACAGGAGATGTGTATGTCTCTCTATGGATGCTAGTATCTGGGTACCTGCTCCTGAGCTTTTAGGAATCAAGAAAAAACACAGTGCTTGAGGTTTGCAAATCATAGGAGAGGTAGGCTTTCCATGGAGTATAGTATGTGCACACCCTATTGAACACTATCTGCACTCGTAGCCTGAAAAGGTGATACTCCTTTCAAAGAAAGCACAGGTTTTACCTTTTTATCAATCCGATATTTCTGAGTTGTGAATAATTAAACGTCAAATATCTGAGGAGAAATCCAAGAACATTTTGTTGTCATTGCTAAAATGTAGCACATCTGTATTTTGGAGTACAGCCTCTGCCTTGGTGCTGGCAGTTGAGGCTGTGGTGGAAGAAAGCAGACATGGTGGATTCACAGACGTCCCACAGTCTCTCTGTTTTCTTGTTTAGTTCCTAAAGAGAACTATGAATCTAGTTCATAGAACTATGAATTTAGTTCCAAAGGAGACTGTGAATCTGGTGGGAATTCTGTGTTTATTTGCATTAACTTTACGAGTACATTAACATATGAGTGAGCCACAGGGTCTGGATCTAAGTAATTAGCCATGCCATTAAGCTATTCTATTATACTTTAGGTTAAAAGTGCGTAATAAATAATGAGGCCATCAGATGATTCCATCAGGTTGGTTCATTTGATACCTATAGTACAGGGCAAATGGTAATCAATACTTAGCACTTAGTGCTCTTTCAGCTGGAGAGTGTTTTATGGATGGTACTTAATTTACACCCAGTTTATCAAACCTGGGTTGGTCAGATTTCATTCCTATCCGGCAAATTTTACAGTAGCTTTTGTGTGATTCAGGATGCTGAGGAATGGAGTTTTCAGAATAAATAAATAAAATCTTGGACATAGTAATTACATTTTGGATCTCTGGGTGTTGAACATAGTTTAAAATTTTAATCAATTGTAAAACCAGAGTGGAAAAGACCTTTAAGGTCATCAAGTCCAACTGTTAACATAACACGGTCAAGTGCACCCTTAAACCATGCTCCCAATGGTCACATTTACATGCATTTTAAATACCTCCAGGGATGGTGACTCAGCCACTTCCCTGGATAGTCTGTTACAATGCTTGAAAATTTTTTCAGTGAAGAAATTTTTTCCTAGTATCCAACTTAAACCTCCTTTCGTGAAACTTGCACCTGTTACCTCTCATCCTGTCACTTGTTACCTGAGAGAAGAGAGCAACCCCCACCTTGCTACAACCTCCTTTCAGGTAGTTGTAGGGAGCAAAAAGAGCTCTGAGCCTGAGCCTAAACAACCCCAGTTCTCTCAGCCACTCTTCATCAGACTTGTGCTCCAGACCCATCACCAACTCTGTTGCCCTTCTCTGGACACACTCCAGCACCTCAATGTCCTTCTTGTACTGAGGTATCCAGAACTGGATGCAGGACTCAAGGTGCAGCCTCACCAGTGCAGAATACAGGGGGACAATCATTGCCCTGGTCCTGCTGGGCACACTATAGCTGATCCAGGCCAGGATGCCGTTGGCCTTCTTGGCCACCTGGGAACACTGCTGGCTCATATCCAGCTGGATGTTGACCAACACCCTCAGGTCTTTTTCCACTGGCCGTTCTTTCCCAGGCCTGTAGTACTACATGGGGTTGTTGTGACCCAAAGGCAGGATCTGGCACTTTGTCTCATTGAATGTCATAAAATTAGCCTCAACCCATTGCTTCAGCCTGTCCAGATCCCTCTGTAAAGCCTTTTTACCCTCCAGCAGTTCAACACCTCCTCCCAGACTGGTATCATATGCAAACTTCCTGAGGATGCATTTGATCCCCTGGTCCAGATCATGGATAAAGACATTAACCAGGACTGGCCCTAGGGAACACCACTTGTGATCAGCTTCCAACTTTGTGTAACTCCATTCACTCCCACTCTGGACCTGGCCATCAGCCAGGGTGAACTGTACACCCATCCAGGCCATGAGCAGCCAGATCTTCAAGAAGAGTTCTGTGAAAAACAGTGTTGAAAAACAGCTTTACTGAAGTCCAGGTAGACAACATCCATAGCCTTTCCCCCATCCACTAAGTGGGTCACTTTGTCATAGGAGATTGTGTTGGTTAGGTAGGACTTGCCTTTCATAAACTCATGTTCACTGGGCCCTATTGCCTGGTTGTCCTGTATGTGCCACAGAATGGCACTGAAGATGATCTGCTCCTTAAGTTTTCTCACACCAAGGTCAGGCTGACAGGCCTTTAGTTCCCCAGATCCTCCTTCCAGCTTTTCTTGTAGCTGAGCGTCACATTTGCTAGCTTCCACTCAAGTGAGACATCCCACTGGGACTGCTGATAGATGACGAAAAGAGGCTCAGCGAGCACTTCCACTCTCTCCTTCAGAACCCTTGGATGGATCCTGTCTGACCTCATAGACGTGTGTTTGTCTAAGTGGTGTAGCACATCACTAACTTTATGTGGGAGGGTTATGGGGGCTTCATTCTGCTCCCTGTCTCTGTCTTCCAGCTCTGGGGACTGGGTACCCAGAGAACAGGTCTGGATATTACAGGCTGAGGCAAAGAAGGCATTACGTACCTCAGTCTTTTTCTCAACCTTTGTCACTGTGTTTCCCACTGCAACCAATAAAGGATGGAGATCCTATTTAGCCTTCCTTTTGTTGCTAATGTGTTTATAAAAACATTTTTGTTGTCTTTTACAGCAGTAGCCAGATTAAGTTTTAGCTGAGCTTTGGCCTAATTTCTCCCTTCATAACCTTTTTTCTCCCTGAGCCAAACTGACTGTGTTCCATCCTGGCTTGTCTTTTAGCACATGGTTACAACCTGCTCCTGTGCCTTTAAGATTTCCTTCTTGCAGAACGTTCAGCCTTCCTGGACCTCTTTGTCCTTCAGGACTGCTTCCCAAGGACTCTGTCAGCTGGTTGCCTACACAGGCCAAAATCTCCCTCTGGAAATCCAAGGTAGCCAATCTGCAGACCCATCTCCTTACTTTTCTGAGTTTAAAACTGTTTTTTTGTGATCACTGTGCCCAGTAAAGCATCTCATCACCCACAAGTCACCCACAAGTCCTTCTCTGTTCACAAAAAACAGGCCCAGTGGGGCACCTTCCCTAGCTGGGTCCCTCCCTGGCTGTGACAGGAAGTTATCTTCCATGCACTCCAGACTGTTTCCTCACTGCTGTGTTGCATTTCCAGCAATTATCTGGTAAGTTGAAGTCATGTGCAGGAGCAAGGGCCAGTGATTATGAGACTTCTCCCAGCTGCTTATAGAGTATTTCATCTGCTTCTTCATCCTGCTTGGGTGGTGTCTAACAAGCTCCCACCATGACATCTGCTTTGTTGGCCTTTTTTCTGATTTCTGCCCGTAAACACCCAACACTTTCATCACCATTGTCAGGCTCTAAAACAATCAAAACACTCACTAACATACAAGGCATATCCCACCACCGCTCCTTCCTTGTGTATGCCTTCAGAGGCATTTCCAGCTACCCACTGCAGCACTCCACTGGTGCGAGTCATCCCACCACGTTTCCACCATGGGATGGTAACTGTGTCACAGCTATCCTGCTGTGCAGTTACTTCCAGCTCCTCCTGTTTGTTACCCATGCTCTGTGCTTTGGTGTAGATGCCCTTAAGCTGGGCTATTGATCCTGCCCCCTTTTTGTGGGAAGAAGCCATGATTTTTACCGATCATTCTCAGGCACTTCTGCCATTTATAACACATCAGTAACCTTTGTGTCTTCACTGCCACATGGATCTCCATCCCCTGCTTCCACTGGGATTTCACACCAAAGAACCTCACTAGCACACCACCCCTTAAACACTGGCATGCTGCATTACATCCTTTACCTTTTCAAATCTAGTTTAAAGACCCGATAACTCCTCTGCAAAGGTACTTTTCCGCCTTGGAGACAGGTGTACCCTGTCTCTCACCAGCAGGCTTGGTGTTCTATAAACCAACCCATGATCAAAACCCCAAAAATTCTGTCACTGACACCAGGCTCAGAGTTTTCTTAATCTGCTGTCTCTTCCTTCATCAGTCCCTGCAACTGGAAGGACAGAGGAGAACACGACTTTTTTTCCTGATCTCTTAACCAGTCACCCCAAGGCCTTGAAGAATCAGTAATGGATAACAATATGAGACCTGTATCAGGGTAAAAAGTTTTCATATTTTTAACTCAGGCCCTGAGGATGCAGCAGACAACCTGAAGAAGTGAGTCCAATCAGCATATTGGACCTTCTGTTCCCTTCAGAAAGGAGTCTCCCATGACCATGGCCCATCCTTTTTTTGTTATGGAAGCAGTTTTGATGTAGGGCGTAGTCTGAATTAACCTCCAACCAAGTGAACCACTATCCTTGATGTTGTTTGGTTCCACCTGCAGAGCCTCACATCTGTTATCCCAGGGCACCTGGGACAGTGAGGTAATCACAGAGGAGACCTCCCTGCTGTGCTGGGCAGAAACTTGTCACCATTGCCCTCTGTCCCCTCATCACTGTGTTCAGCTAGGCAGAAGGATGACAGAATCCTCCCTCTCACGTGTTCTGTCTGCCTCTGGGAACTGCCCCAGGGAAGGCAGTTCATTTCAGTGTCTGTAGTTTTGAAACTACACACTCATGTATTTTTTATTTGAATATAGACTGAATAGGCTATACAGTGGGGCTTCAGGTATGGAATGGTGAACCGTGGTTTCACTTCCAGATTTCTTTGCCTCCCATGAATATTTCCATAGCATCAGGACTGAATTTGATATGCAGGAATTAGGGAGGAGGCACAGGCTCCTGCTATACTTTTTTTTGTATCATTCTACCTTCAGTAGAGTGTCGGTAAATATATTTTTCTGCAGCATTGTGTTGCAGAGGTGCAAAGCATTTAAAAAGGTGTCAGGGAAATCCAGTTTGGAGGAGACATCTAATTGCAAGGGCAGTATTTTTAAGAAGCCATTTTAGTGTTAACATCAAGCACAGTAAAAAGGATGCACTTAGGAAGTGTATTAAAGGAGAGACTTGTGAAGCATGCCAATACTTGTAAATGCATCTGCACTCTGTAGGCACCAAACCTCAAATTGCTTTCAAATGACAGCTCTTATAATACATTTTTAAAACATCAGTGATATTAAAATTCCATGCTCTTTTTTAAGTGCCTTGACTTTTTGTAAAACAAATTTACACCTTCAAAGCCAGGACACAAAGTCATAAGAACTAATATCCTAATCACTAGGATGTTAGGATTTCTAGCCTTCTCTCTAAAATGCTATTGAATGGCATTAAAGCAGAAAAGAAAAACAATTCAAAAAATAATGGGGAAATTTGTCTGGATAAAGTGTTTTCCCTTTAGTAAGAAACTGCTAAGTGCATTCGCAGAGTAGTCAAAGCCCCCATGTGCTACTTGCATTTTCTAAGGTGCATTAGGTACCAAGTGATACTTGATTGTGCATGTTTTGCATATCTTCATTACTTTTGCTATCTTCATTACTCCCTACTCTTGCCATAGGCAGCCCTAGTGTTCTGTAGCTCAGCAGACATTTAAAGGTTGATCATGTCTTTATTTTGGGTGATTTTGATTTTTTTTTTCCTTGTCTTCACTAAGTAGTTGAAGTGGAATTGCAGAGGTGTTGTTACCCACATTAGGCATGCTGCCCTGGTAACATGGCAGATTCTGTCCCAGTTCTCCTACAGAAAGTAATAGACTTTTCTCTGAAGAACTTTATGGTTCACAGTAATAAATTTAAAATATTTTTGTCTTGCATATAATTTGTATGAAATCAGTATGAAGTCATTAGTTGGTTAAAATGTTCCTGATTTGATAAGCAATGGAAATTTTTATGGTCTCTTTAAATACGAAGATTATTCTATATATATATGGCAGTCATCCAGAAGCATTGTTAAACAATCTTGTTGAGCACAGGAGTATTAAAATTTTCAGGATTTTCACAGAAAGCTCTCAGCTGCCTTCAACAGGGTATACAGTGATGCAATATTGACACTGTAGCCTTTCTGCATCACTTTTCATATTGTCACCAAAATTAAATATTTTGCCCCTAACCTGTGATAAATCAGTAATTAATGGTACCTAGCAATCAAGCAGGAACTGAAGCACAGAAAGATGCTATCTTCCCCTTAGGCAAGAGATCACAGAACATGCTGTTCTCTGCAGTAGAGTCCAGTAGTGTCAATTAGTCTTAGACTTTTTTGCACTCAGCTGCACAGGAATTGGAGCTTAGCAAAGGAATTATGTTACTTCATTTTTGCGAACTTCACAAAAAGGGCTGCTTGAAACCCATTACATGGTTATCTTAGTGGTTCTGATGGTTATTTTCATGCACCTGTTGATCGTTTAGAAAACCCTGTTCTACTGAAAAGCACAGATTGTACACTGGAAGGAAAATTTCCTTCTCTGTCATTCTGTAGTTCAGTAGGTACAAAGACATGTTCTAAGTTATAATTCAGTGTCGAGTGGAGAGTTAATTTAACAAATTTCAATCAGATTGCATTCCTACTGCTTAGGACATCATACAAAATGTTGATTTGTTTAGCTTTCTAGTAGTATAGTAGACTTTCCAGGGCTGACTAAGAGTGGTAAGTGAAATAGTTGTCCCTGTAGGGGTACAGTGATGTACCTGTTCAGTCTGTAACACCCAAAAAGAGAAAATACAGCACATCAACTACCATGTTATTGTCACTGACACATTGCAACAGGTTTTAACATCATAAGGGAAGAAAAGATGTATTTCAAAGAAATGTTCTACGTGTATCTACATATCTAGTTAAATAATTGTTGGAAGGCTTAAAAGTTGTAACTATTGCACCTTTAGCTTCTCTCAATGCATTTTCCATTCAGTGGAATGCACATCTGTTGGAGCATATTTCTTTCCCCATTGGCTGCAAGAAGCTGGCTGCATTGGGGTATTAGCTGTGTTGATACAGATCTGTAGGGATCATTAGCTTTCTTGGCAAAGCTCCAAGTAATCTGAGACACAGTCTGATCTCTCCTATTAGGTGCTCATTGCTACTCCTGTTGCGAAAGGCATTTCAATACATTACTGCAGGCCTTTAAATACATTAAGCTTCCTTTGCTGGTTTGTTTTGTTGTTTAGGTTTTGGGTTTTTTCTTAACAAAATGTCCTGTATGTTGTATTTTTTCTCTGAGTTTTGTAACTAAATTTCTCTTTCTTTTTCCTTTCATAACTTTCTTGAATCAGGTATTAGCCTGATGAATCTTGTAAGTGCAGCAAAAACTGTCAGAATATTGATGTATGGGCTGCAGGTCACAAGCCAGCTTCTTCCAGTCATAATCTTCCCATCAACTAACTGTGCTGAAACATCAATTTTATTTTTAGAAGTTCAGCTTGGAGAGAAATAATCGTGTTCACATGAGCACATACCATTTTCATTTAAAAAAAAATCACTAAATGTGTTGTTATATAGAGAAAGGCAAGTGACTAACAGAAGTAGCAAATAAATATTTCTTATCCAGGAACCTACATCCAAGACAAAAATACTTCCAGGGCTCTATTGTTCCTGAAAAATTGATGGTCTAGAGTAAGCAGTGGTAGTGGATAGATCCTGAGAGTGTAGTTGATAAGAAAGGAAAAATTTGCCTTGGACTTGGAAGGTGAGATGAGTAGAGATGTTCAAAGTCACCAGATGCTGAATGCTGATCCAAGGAAAATAGAGCAGAACATGTCGCATCACTCACTAGTGCTTAGAATATTGAAAAATTAATGGTACTTGCACACTCTCCCTCTGCAAACCCTCTAAGATATTAAGAACTTGTGGTGGCTTTTCTGTCTCCTTTTCTTTAAAACTCTTTGAACTTCTGTGTCTCTCAGAATACTTAAAAAATATATTAATGGAAAGTGATGGAAATGTGAGGTTATTATTATCTCAATTGTGAAGCAGCAAGAGAATTATAGAATAATCTAGAAGAAGTATCCATCATTACATACTGGAAAAAAAGGTTAGATTGTGTAATGGGGGCAAAAATCTCATTTAGTCCAAGTTCCTTTCAAAAGTCTTTAGCAAGACATCTCTTAATATGAATCTGAATAAAGTCAGATAGTTTATTTTTTTCCCTTTTCTACAGTACTGAATTCATTATATGGTGATTTCTTATTCCAAATTTAGACAGCGTGAAAACAGCTAATCAGAGCTACAAAGACAAGATTAATTGGTGTTAATTTCCAAACATTAGTGTAGGAATTTACTTGGCTCAATAGGTTTAGACTTAAAATAATAGGAAATTAGTTACAATAATGGAATAAAATAAAGTAGATCATTCTTAAACAGTAGAAATGGGGGGGGAAATTGGTAAAGCGGCACTTCCTGGATTTTTTTTTTTAATTCAGAAAATTCTTGATACGGTTTTGTGACTTATTTGTGTTATTTCAAAATCACTAACTTGATCTATTGACATGGGAGAGCAGATCTCGGATCTTTTAAGGCAGACATTTCAAAGCTATCAGCTTGACCAATGTGAGGTGATAGTTTCAAAGTGTTTTCCATTGCTTCCATGTGATGAGTACACCTGGATTCATTGCAGTCCTCCGGCTTTTATCATTCAGAAGCTGGTGTAGATCAATACATGATTCTGCCATAAAAACAGCAGAAAGGGGGGAAAGAAAAAAAACCCAGTTGAATATCAGAACTGCAGTCTTCTTTTATGCCAATAGTGTTTTATTGGAATAGCACAAAAAGTGTGGAGAGTCTGAACTTGGGCTTGAGGCTACTCACACGCTTAGAAATAATGAGAGGTTTAAGAAATCTCATCACCACTACCATCTCCAGGTAGCTTTCTGATGCATTGAATTCAAAAGGTGAAGGAAAAGAGGAGAAAGTAAAGCAAGAACTCAAAAGAAGCAATTTGAAGTGCATGTAGAAAGGCCAGGGAAATACAGCAAAGGACCTTGAAACTAATGTGGAAGGAAAATTGAACTCCAGCAGTTGCATTTAAAATTGCAAGGAAAATGCCAAATATTACTTGCAGCTTGATAAGGATGACCTCCAGGAATAACTCTGCAATTTGTAGAAACACTGAAATCTGAAATTATCTAATAAATAAAACTATTTCTTCAGGAATAATATTTTTAAATTTCTAACCTCGGTCTACAAGGAAGGGGAAAATATAGGAACTAACAGAACTTTGAAGTGTATTTCTGGAAATTAAAATTTTCTGTGGAAATCTCTACTACTTTCTTGATTAGATATTGAAGAAACATATTTAGTGTCCTGCTGATGGCAAATAGTGCACAGCTTATAGAGAGGGCTGTGTCTGTAGTAGCTGCTGTATGAATACAAAGTTTGAAGAAGATGGATAAAAAAATATGTCTCACACAGTGCAACATTACCTACAGTAATCTGTAGAAAGATCCTCTGTTAAGTAGCCGGTATGATTTCTTCACAAGAAACCTCTTCTGCTCTAATTTCTTTAAAGGTCAGAAAATAAATGAATTTCAAGTGCAATTGACTGAAAATGAATTTGAGGCTCTAAGCAATCTACTGCAGGGTCTACTACAGTATCCCATATCTGAAAGGATGTAATTTGCCTCAAAGAAGTTTGCTAAACTGAAGTCTGAATTCTGTCTTTGCTTTTAGTCTGTACCTGCAGGTGAACACTTTGGAGGTTAGATGCATAGACAGCGCACTCAAGTAAAATGAAATAAGTTGCAGTTAAAACACACTTTGCTCTGGGCAGGGAGCATCCATACCATCTGCTTTAAGGAAGCTGATCACCTGGGCCTTATGCTCTCAGAGATTCTTGTCTTTTTTATGTGAAGCAAATTAAAATCCAATCAAGTAGTGTCTCAGAAGTTTCAAAATCATATTTAGGGTTTAAAATAATGTGTCTTCCCATCCTTCCAGGGACAGATGTGGTTTAGCACAGTTGATTTATCTTGATTGTTCAATTTTATTAGGTTTGATGTTGAAAAACCAAAGTGGCAAATGTCTTAGGTAGCATCTTAGATAGCTTTAAGTTAGTATGAACATTGCACAGCTACCTTGTGACTAGACTGATAACTCAGTTGCTGTTACTTTTTTACTCACAGAGAATGTTTGGTGATTTTTTTGTGTTACATTTTTGTTTGGTTTGTGGTTTTTTTTCATTTATAAACACTATGTTAGTTTTTATACCTTATGAGCTGATACCTTGGCATTATAAATACATGCTGAGGATTTTGTGTTCCTGTTTGGTAAATCTACTTACTGACTGGGGGGGGAAGCAGATGTTGCATGACAAAAGTGGGCTTTTGGATTGTAAAAATTACCACTGGTTACTGGGTTCAGTAGGGAGTGAAAATCCTGCTCCTACTAGCTCGGCATAGAGTGACGCGTGCCTTTGCAGTCTGTGAAGGCTGTCCTTGTGTATGTGCCCTATCTGGTGGGGACTGGGGTCCCTTGTAACCCCACTTTCTGCTGTGGTTATGTCTCCCTGTTAGGCTCAGAGTCTTCCAGCAGTGCTGGCTCCTCAGGATCACTGTCACGAATACATCAGCCTCTCCAAAGTGCATCTCTCGTCCCTGGGGTAACGGCCAATTCTTCAGGCAGCGTGTCCTACCCTGAGAATGGGATGAGTGGCCAGGTGGCCCCCAGCAACACCAGCTATATCATTCTTCCACTTGAAGCTGCAGGGATACCGCCTGGCAGTATCCTTCTCAACCCGCACACAGGTCAGTACAGTTCTCTCCTGCCTGATTCTGCCCTTTGGTGTTTCTGATGTCTGCTGGGGAATTGGCAAATTTCTTGTTTCTAGACGTATGTTTCTGGGGGCACTTTATAAGCAAATATACATTGAAATGATGTTTGGCAAGTGGTTGTTTTCAAATGTGCAGGCAAAGCTAGATTTGATTTCTGAGGCTGTCGTGGCATAGCTAGTGGGAAGTGATACAAAACACACTTGCTCCATCCCAGACAGGATAATCATCATTCAACAGTCCTGGCACTCCCTGGCTCTCAGTGAATCCTCTGAGATCCTGTTAGCATCAATAAGGACAGATGCTCTTCTATATCAAACATGCTGAGATTTGGTGCAACCAAACTATAACGTCACATTCTTAGAGATTGTGCTTAACAGCAGAATTTCAAAAGGCCTAAAGGCTGTGTTTGAATTTGCACTTCAGAATTAAGGTTATGTGAGCAGTATGATTAGCAATTGTATTTAAATTGTGAGGTTTGTGAAAAGAGCAAGATGTAACTCTTTGATTCATGATAGTTTTCATCACTGCAGCTCACAAACGAGGCACTTGCAGTGCCCAAATGCTCCCAAGTGTTGTGGGAGCTTCAGAAACTCTTCAGTTTGAACTTGAGCGCTTGCTGAAAGCTTAAGGCAATTTGTTGCCTCCTTGGTCTGGATGAAGTCTGGATCATGTTATGCTGTTAGTCCCCACTGTATTGTACTGTAAGTGTTAAAAAGGCTCAGGGAGTTTGAGACTGTGGTGCTTCTTCAGTTAATTGGACTATTCCAGTGACCATGACTAGCTCTGTTGTCAACCTTAGCTGAGTTATGCTGGGTTTAAAAGAAGAAAGCCTGTAATGAAATGTATTTTCCGTTAAACTGAGAGCTGAGGGTTTGTGATGGTTTTGGCCAAATTTAGGGGAAACATCCAAGGAGAACATCTCCTACAAAGGAGATGCCACCCCTCCTTATCAGGTTCAGGAAGAAAAAAGAAAATTCTCATCAGAGGAAGGTGGAAGAGAAAGTGAAACTATTTATTTAACAAACAGACAGGTTAAGAGTAAGAAAACCTCCCACTGAGGGGAGAGAACCTGCAAGATTTGAAAGTCCTTCTGTGGATGCGGTTTCCCCTTCTCTCCCGTGAAGCTGGAGTCGGAGCTGGCCGGCACAGGGTGCAGGGGCCTCCCAAAGACGGGGGAGCTCAATGGGTCTCTGATGCACCTCATATTCTTGACAACAGGATTTTGTAAGTCAGCAAGCTGGTCTTCTTCCAGGATTATAGCAGGATGGCATTCCTCAAACTGCTGGCATGCCTTCTCAGTAGTAGTCCCCCCGGGCTCTTCCCCTTTCTCTTATGTGTTACCTCCCCGAGGGTCAGCTGGTCTCTGACCCTTAGTGGAAACACCTGGTTCGACACAGCTGTAACTCATCAAGGTCAAGTCTGCCTTGTGTCCAGTATAGTTCTTCTTTCAGGCATAACTTAAGTTATGCACAGTTTAAAAGCACAGTAAAAGCACAGGAGTCATGGCTAAGTAGGAGCCGAATAATGTGGGATATAGCACAAATCACCTCATGACAGGGTTAAACTCCAATGGTTTTTTTTCAAAGTCCTTAACAGAGTATTCAGGAGCTTTTTCTTTGGCGATTTTTGTTTGTAAGTTCTATTTGATGTATATTATATCCCTGTGTTACACTATTTGGTTACACTATGCTTAAAACTAGTTTAGGTGTCCACTACTAAGAATAATTTTTTTGATCATAGTTCAGTCAAGAAAGTTGCAGCATTTAAGAAAAATACAGCCTTAGTAAACTATTAAGCCAGTCTTTCCACAGTAGATGTTAGTATCTGAGGCTGATCAATATATATCAGCATATTTAAAATCAAGGAGGAGTTCTTGTTTGTTTAGATTTGAATGTGGTAAGTTTGATAAGTTCTTTCCAGAGAGGTGACTTAGTAACTTGCACAAACCTTACTCTTCTAAAGCCCTTTACATTCTTTAAGTGTACTTTCTTCCAAGCTTTTGCATTATTGACATGAGAGCCTAATACTGTCAGCAAGGAAAAGATCCATCATATTAATCTGCTCATTTCTGTTTTGGTAGTTGTCAGTTCTGTCTGCGACACTGAAATTTCTTGGTCAATACAGAAGACAACATTTTGTGTTCCACCATATGGTCCATGTCCATACAAAACTCAGCAGGCCTAGGCAGGAGTCATCTGTAATTCAGGTGACAGGACTGAAAAGCAAATGAACTGATGCTGCTTGGAGCCCACAAACAGCTGAGAGATATTGCTTGTTCCTGGCCAGGCTTGTTCCTGGCAAGGACAGAGGCTGGAGCTCACTGCACTTGAATGCCAGAAGAGCTGTGTAAGACGAACATCTCCTACATCTGTCTTGTCAATTTAGCAAATTGCAGCAGCTAGTTCAGGTTTTTGCCTGGTACCTGGGGAGTGGTTTTTTTCTGCTATAGTTATAATGCCTTTCAATATTGTCACTAGACCAGTGCACCTTATCTTCCCTCTTTGTGTGCCTCATTGTCTGCAAATGCAGTGTTGGGAAACCCATGTATGTTTGTATGTTTAACATTCAGGGAGCAAGTATTTTTATGTATGTATGTATTATTTCCTGTTTCTTTCAAACCTTGTGTTTTGTTTCTGTGGCTCCCATGTAAATATATACATTATAAAGTAAATGGAGGGAGCAGATTCTTTAAAAGCCTGGAATTCTTGTCTCACACTTCTAGCTTCATGCTGCTACCTTGTGCTGGAAGTCAGACTGTACTTCAGCATCTGCCGTGTTCTTCACATGCAGCAAAATACATGCTGCAAAATAGTCACTCTTTGGGCTCAGAATCTTTGCATCTTATTAGGGAAACATTACAAAAGAAGCTCCACGGGGAGGAGATTTAGATTGCTAGATGCTGTGATTGACTATCAAAGTGATGGATGCTGTCAGAAACAGATGAAGAGAAGACAGTTGAAAGAAAAGGAAAAAGGATCTTTGTTTCCTGTAATGAATAGATTTTCTTTCCCTATGTGACACCATTCTTTAGTTCTTTCTTCTCTTGCAGAGTGGCTACTTCCAGTCTTTTTCTCTCTTTTGATCATAACACTGTGTCCTTTAAAGATCTTTCCTTCCTTTCATACTACATAGTCACTGACAGTGCAAGCCTCTAATGGCATCCAGAGATGCTGTCAATATCTTCCTGTTCTGATTTTAACTCTCTGCTCCTTCCCAGCTGCTGGGAATCCACACTGTCTTTTCCATATCTGTGGTTTCCTTTATTTTCTCTCTTCTACTTTGCCCTTCTTCTTCCCCAAATAGTCGTGCTTCTTACTTGCTTTGGCAAAGAACCATTTATGTGGCTGTGCTCTCCATTTCACTTACTTCATCAGCCTGCTTTACCCTTTAAAGGATTCCTCTTGACATGTTCTTCCTTAACTGCTCTGACAATTTAAGAGCATTTACTTTTCATTCGTACTCCTTGAAATGACATTGCAATCTTTGCCCTTCTATCAGGGCCACAGTTCATAACTTACAAATGTCTTCCCTGTTACCTTCTGATCTCTCCTTTTCACTTCTGGTTTCAAGATTTCTTCATGAGAAGTCTTCTCTTTTTTATCTTTAAAAGTGTTGCTGGGACTTTACACTTTCAGTTCTGTCATCTTTTATAGAGCCGCAGGAAATGCTCTTTATTGGCTTCCCTTGAACATCTGACACAGGCTTTGGGAGCGTGTTATCTTATTCACTCAGTCTTCTAAAGTACCTCTGGGGCTTGAGATTCCCAAAGCTTGGGAGTCCATGCCATAGTAACCCAGTGGATTCACAGCAAGAATCAGGAAATCAGTAGACAGAACTGCCCTGTGCTTCTTTTCCACTCACTCATGACCTTTCTCAGCATGAATGTGGTATTGAGTTCATCCAGAAACTTGATGATTTAGAGAGAGAGAAGGCAAGGTTCTTTAGCCAGTGTTCCTCGTGCATTTCTGACCATGATTCATTGGAGGGAGAAACTGAAAGGCTGAGGAGTAGATAAAACAGGTAGAGATGCTGTGTAGGGTACAAATCAGAAGTTCATTATTTCACTGTTGCTCTAAGTCACTGAACTCCTCCAGATCTCCTTTCTTATCTCAGATGTTCATAGTTAGTTACCTGCTTTAAAGGTTATCACATCATTGCTAAAATTACTTTTTTTTTCTTATGGAACCATTTATAATTCCCTTGATTTACAGATTTATGATGGAAGTGAAAAGAGAACTGAGGTAATAGAAAACATTTTCATACCGAGAAATACCATTTCTTTTTTGTTTCCAAGACAATGACTTGGGTAAACTTTTTTATTTTAAACAAACATTGGTTTTACAAGGTTATTTCCCCCAGCTTAATTATCTGAAGCAAAATGAGTTCAACAACTTACCAGAACGCTGAACAGAATTTTTCTTGTATGTAAGAGATTTTTAAATACACTTTAAGTGTTGATTCCTTGAAAACTGAAGTGCTAGCTCCTTTAAGTACATAGGGCATAGCTCTCCAAAGTACAGCACTGTATTATTAGAATGTGTAAATAAATTAGTAACAAGTGTGGGTTTGTTTTTTTTCCCCTTTCCTACAACCTGTATTGTTTCAGAAGTAGCTGTGTACATTTGATTGCTGTTGTGCGAGAGAAAAATGTAAGGGAACATTCTCTACCTTCAGTGTTTGCTCCAAAGTTCAATTTTAATGTTAATTGATTCATCACTGAATGTTTTCAAGTAACCATAGCATCTGAATCATCTTATAGCCATGGTAACTTTCCACCCATTCCTTGGAAAATCATACTGCCAAAACAAATATCAGCTGTCTTCCCTGAAAAACAGGAGATGTCTGATACTGTAATTACTGTAATGAGATATTGAGAGTGATGAACGCTTTACTCTTGTAGCAGGTCAGCTCAAGAGTGATCAGTTAAAGCAAAATTGTTTGCTTTCACCCAGAAAACAGTATGTTCTTTAAAGTGTTCAGCAAGGGCTGGGTGCTTTTTTTCAGGTCAACCATTTGTAAATCCTGATGGGACGCCGGCAATATACAATCCTCCCAGTGGCCAACAGACGATGAGGAGCCAGATGGTGGGACAGTCTCAGCAGCAGCCTTCACCCCAGCAGCCTCAGCAGGTTCAACAGCCACAGCAGCAAATGGCAAGTCACCTTGTCACACAGGTAGGTATGGTGTCACTGGAAAAAAGAAGCAGCTCTTGCGGGTATGAAGAATGACCTGGAGGGTAGAAGGGAGGAATGCAGCTAGACCAAATATCAGGATGTTCTTTTCAACATGGATAAAGCAGAGAGGGAAGATTACATATTCAGTTTTATCTCAAGGATGATTTCATTTTCAAAAGTACCTTTAAGTGAGTTGGTGTATGTCTACATAAAATTAGTTTGCAAAATTCACCCATTAGTGGAAGCTGAAGCATTAATTCTCAAACCAGTGCAGTCTGTAATTCTCACCAAAGAGCCAGGGACATTTCTCTTTTGACAACAGTGGGTTTGAGTCAAAGAATAAAGTACAACAAGAACTCTACAAACCCTTTCATGTCCAGTTGTGTTGGACCCAATCTATGGGTGCTCTCCCAGCACCTCTGCACCAGATTGGTGGTTTTCTGCCTGCACCTGTGTTCTGGCCATGATCCTGCTCTGAGCTAGAAATTCTGGAGCTATAGCAGGAAGAGCGACATTGTTTGAGCACAGTGCCATGGGATGTCGGCTCTCTGGTCCCTGTGCTGGCTGTGGCATATGGCCAGGTGTGGCTGGGCATGGGCAGCAGGGTTTGGGTCTGGTTCAAGCTTAATTCTGTGGATTGCATGCCTATTCTCCCAGAGCAGAGCAGGCAGAGGGAGCTACTCAGGCAAGAATCCTATATCCTGCTTAGTCACAGAGCAGCCAAGATCTACTGTGGTTCTTGTGCAGCTTTATAATTTGGCATAATTTCATCCCAGGTTATGCAGAAACACAACATTTAAATTCAGTAAAGTTGCTTTGATTTTACTGTGTTTGGACTTACATGATTATGACTCTTATTTCTTGATCGGATCTTCACAGTTTCAGGAGATAGTACCAAACCTATACATGAAGTTACATGAGAGGTTAAAATGAAAGGAATACTAAAGCTATTCCAAGGTAGTAGTGCTGTGGAAAATTGTTTTTTTCACTTAGGTAAACATCTGCTCCAAGCTGATGGCCTGTCTGTTGGTAATTCACAGGCGGTTGTTTGTAATTTTTTTTAAACTCTTGTGTTCTCCCAAAGCAGCATTACAATCATTATTCCTTTGCCTATGACACACTCAGAGTTAAATCAGTCACTAACAGCAAAATTCAAATATACACTTATGCTGTGCTGCTTCCCATTTTTATCTCGGTAAATTACAGGTAGAATCATAATTTGGCTTTGCCTCACATGATGAGTAAGAAGGTATAGCTGTGGCTATATTTAATCTAACAGCCATCAAATCCATGAAAAGAGGCAGAAATATCAGTAATAAATGATTGTTTGGTATACGGCTAAAATGAAGACTAGAATCACAATACCTGACCTCTTGTACTCAGGCTAGTGATGAGTCACCTTTATTTTCAGAGCTGTGTTTGAGATCTTTGTTCTCAATAACAAAGGTAGTGGTGGTGGTTGTTATCTTTCTCTAAATGGTGGAATTTATTGTCTTTCCCTGTGCTTGTTTTGCAGCCTGTTCAGACAATGCAGCCATCTTCCCAGTCAGTCCAATATCCAGCAGTTTCTTATCCTCCCCAGCATCTCCTGCCAGTCTCTCCAACACAGCAGTTTTCTGTGGTACTAAAGATTTTTTATTTCTTTTTCTTTCCTTGAAGTTGGAGGTGTGAGTATGTGTGTCCAAGAGCCTCTGGGGAGCCCTGCAGCAGGTGTCCCACATGAGAACCCTGTCTAAATACCTGTTTTCCTTCATGCTTTTGGTACTGACAGGCATTTTGTAAGAGCATTCCCACTGATTTTGGTTACCTAACCAGAAGGGTGACGTTAGAGCAGGGCTCTCTACCTGCTTAGCAGAGCCTTCAGAACAATGTTTTGTAGTGCCTGCTGGTAGGAGCTTACGTCTCCTCACGTAATGCCAAGGGACCTTAAATTGCTAACTTGAATAGTTGAGATTTGGGTTATCCCTCTTTCATGTCCACAAAGACAGGATAAGAGACCTCCAGAATTCAATATTTTTTGTTTCATATTCTTTTATCTACATACTAAATCCACTGCCTGGATTTATTCCTTGGTGGTATCAGAGCACTTGGGAAGGGGAGTAGCAGTGAACCAGCTGCAGAAGGTGTGGTGTGCTGTACATCATGACAATGTACCAATGGACGTGCATAATGAAAATAAATGGAGTCTTCTTCTGGAGTGTGATTCTGGCTTGGTGCTTGCAGGACTAAGATTATACTGTTCTAAAATAAAGCCGAAATTGTAAAGAGGCACTATGAGATTTTTTTTCTGTTGTTTTTCTCTCTTGCTCTAGTAATCTGGTTTATGACTGATTCCCACCCCCCCCCC
>WEIT01000986.1:0-16263 GCA_013389985.1 Dryoscopus gambensis | reverse complement strand
CCCCCCCCCCCCGCCATGTCACATAGTTATAATAAGATATGGAAACAAAGCTGAATGGATCCTTGCAGATAAAATGTTATTAATGACTAGTAGATGAAGGATACCATTTAAAGGAAAATAAATATTCCATGCTGAACAAAAGTTGCATATCTCAATGCTAATTCTCTTGAAAAGTCTGTTGCAGGAATATCAGGCTGCCCTAGTGACAGTAAAAAGAAGGCTAGTATTTTTATTGGTTAATTCAATAGTGAAACTTCATCTGAATTAATATCTTCAATATACATTACATTATACAAACACTATATAGATTATAGGTGTTTGAAGACTTTTTTCTCTTTTGTGAAAATCTAGAGGTATTCCTGGCTCAGTGAAGTTTCTTGTAGAATCTGTTTGCAGTCATTTGCCATTCTGGTAATGAATATCCTAGCTTTTTCAAGGAACAACTTCACAGAGACAGCTCATATGTCTGAATATGAATGTAGGATGATGGTAAAGTTAATAGCATTATTTCCGTATACCACCTTATCATCTGTCAGTAGTGTTTAAAACATTAACCCATGACATCTGCTCTCAGTTGTGAGGGTGAGTTTCTTTAGAGTCCCCAGAAGTGGGACTCTAAAGAAAGCAAACTTTTTGTTTTGTTTTGTTTTGTTTTGTTTTGTTTTGTTTTGTTTTGTTTTGTTTTGTTTTGTTTTGTTTTTAACACATTTTGAAGTTTCCTGCTATTAATACATTGTGCAGGATGGTTTTGGAGAATGAATACTACAGGGCTGCTAACAATATTACGAGTCTTCTTTTAAAAAATAGTGTGGTTATTCTGAGCAAAAAGCTTTTATAGTGCATAATTCCTATCTGTAATTGGCGTATTAGCACAAGATGGACTTTTGAGTATTTAAAAGTCTTACGATATGGGCACAAATGAAGATGCCTAGAACCACATTTGTAAATCTTTGACCTTCACAGAATAAACTTGACAGCATTGAACAATATGAATCTTTTTGCAGGAATGAACAGCTACAGCTCAGAATGTCTGTATTATTACTAGCATGTAATGAGGTCCATTGACATTATATGGTACGTTTATCCTACCACAGATTTAGGTTTTTTTCTTTCCCCCTTCAATCAAATACAGAACTTGTTTCTTTCTAACACAGAATAAAAAGCCTTGCTATAGCAACATTAGGCTTAGATATTTTTTACTTTCTTTACATTTACAACCTTGGGTTTTCAAAACAGTCCAAAAAGGAAAAGATCTGCACCTGAATCCTAGTGAATTCCTCTTGGGATCATTTTGAAACATGGGTGAAATTACCAGCATATGTTTGGCTGGAAGATTCTGTGTTTGGGGATAGAGGTATTCACAATGTTATTTTCATGCCCTTTACATTTAAAATGTCTTCTTCTGAACACTGTAAAGTTCACTTGACATTTTGGAATTAAAGGTGAGTGTGGCAGGCTAAGAGCCAATATAACTGGCTTCTTTGCCAAATGATGCCATTCACCTTGCGGTCTGGAAGTCTTTGTCAAAGCATTTATAGTGATTTTTATTTTAATTGCCTCCATTTTTGTAGATACCCATGCAAAGTTTGGCATGGATTGGAGCTGCGTGATTCCTTTCTCCCCTCATGCTCTGAACCTATTTTGCTTTGCTAATTCCTGTGCCTGCTGCAGCCGTCATGTCTCCATCCTTTTCTCCTGCCTTCTGCCCCACAGCGAGATGACATGACAGCGCAGTTTAACCAGATGAGCTTAAGCCGTCAATCATCAGGAGACAACCCCGAGTCGCCTTCTGGCCCTGTGTACCCCTCGCCCATCCTGCAGCAGCCTGCCCAGCAGACAGGTTACATCATGGCCTCCCCGAGCCAGCAGCTTCCCCCAGGAGGCTTCACGGGTTCAGGACCACCGGTGTCCCAGCAAGTGCTGCAGCCACCGCCGCCGCCCCAGGGCTTTGTGCAACAGCCACCGCCACCTGCTCAGGTAGGCAAAACCTCCGCTGCCACTTTGGCACAGTGCTCTTTGTAACATCAGAAAGGGAATATAAACATTCTAGATACTTTCCCCTGGTAAAAGTTTAGCAGATCTTTAGGCAGCAGGAAACTTGCAAAGCCTCTATCGTTTCCTGGGTTTCATCAATTCCTTGCCTCTCCTCAAAACATTTTCTGAACATATGTTTGTACTCCATGACACATCTGCGCATGAATATGAAGGAGGAGGGTGAGTAAATGCCCATACCCCCTTTTCCCTGTGCATATACCAAAAGAGCAATGTGCACATCAGCCCAGGTAGTCGTTAATCATATTTAATTGACTTGAACATGTGAGGTGTCACAGATCAGTAATTTTAACTGTCTTCTTGAAGACTGATTATGTTTTACTGTTCACTACCAAACATCTCTGCTTGTCTCCTGGGTACCTTTACAGAATATTGAAAGTGATTACTGTCAAGAAGTATAATGCATAGATGACTTTCTGGCCAATTTTCAAGGCATACACATTGAAAAGACAAATTTCTTTATCCAATTAGAAATAACTTCATTTAAATTCTACTTTAAATGGTATTAATAGCATTTTTTTTGTTTTCATTTTATCCTTTGGAATTAAAAATACAAGAATAAAGTAAAAAACTTCACCATTTCTTTTAATGTAAATGTATTGTAAACCCTACTGGTTGGGAGTTGGTTGTTAGGGGATTTTTTTGTTTATTGCTTCTTACTTAAAATCTCCAATTGTGCTTATTAATGTAATTCTACATTGCCATAGAAATGAAATATTTTTACTGTTACAGTGTTTTAAGTGGGCTAAGGATCTAGTTAATTAGATCACTAATTAACAATAAAAGAAATCTGAGGACTTCTGGATGCTGACATCACATAGAGGACTGTGCAATCCATAATTTCTGTTAAATAATGTGCAGCTATTGTTTCCAAGAGAAGGCTTGCCAAAAACAAGTTTGAAGGAGCTGAAATTAAATATAATGTGATTTCTTTTACAAAAAATTAAAAATCTTGCTAGAAAAACATTACTAGGAAAATTTTTCACAGTTTGCCAAATGTAGCAGATCTGGCATTTTTTAAAATTTGGAGAAAAAATTACCTAGAGAGCAAGATTCCCTGATGAATCCATCTTCCCATCTAGATTGTATCTACTAAGTAGGGGCTGTCCAGGCTTCAGTCCTCATGTACAACTCATGTGCCCTCAGTGTTTTCCAGCATTGTTTAGTCCAACCTCACGACACTTCTAGTGAACCAGGTAAATGTGAGCATCTCCATTTTACAGGCTGCCAGCCACAGCAGGCACTGATGTGTTTCCCAGCTCTGCCAGCCAGGGTTTGCTGTGGGAGTTGAGGTACTTGCAGGATGGTGTTGCTTGTCCTGAGAAGGACCCCACGCCACCTCCTCACCCCCTTGGGTGAGACCAGATGTGCAGCTCGCCCTGGGATCTCAGCTAGACCCGCCTCAGTTGATATGGCATAGGCTGCTTTGAGTGGGTTTGCCAAGGCTCCTGCCCCTGGCTGAGCCTTGCTGTGAGAGCGTTGGATTTCACCCTTGCATGCACAGCAGGGTGCGGGGTTTTCACTCAGCACGGTGTAGTGTTACTTGGTGGAGCTGTTTTCCAAGTTAATCCTTGCTCTGGTGCTGCTGAGAGGCAGATTAACTTCTTCTGAGAACAAGTGATGGGGAGGTGCCTTTTCATGTACAGGCTGCTGTAGGAGCAGTACAGTACTGGTGCACCTAATGGTCACTTTGTCTCTGTCCATACCCCAGCTGCTTTCCTCCTACGTTTTAACAAAGTGGAAAGTTACTGACAGCAGACAAATATCTTCTGACTTTGCAACAACTTTGGTTGTTTCACTGGGAAATGGTTTGTCCTCGGGGGGGGTGTAGAAAGGTGAGAAATTCAGTGCTGTCAGTTTCCTCTGCTTCTGCAGATATCATCCATCTCCAGCTTGCTGCTGTTCCAAAAAAGCCTTGTCAGATACCTGTGGAAGAGGGCCCGGCAGGGTTTAGTGTCTGCTGCCCATGCCCCTATCCCTTTAAAGCACAGTCGCCTTCATCTGCCAGGTGGGAGAGAGGGCAGCCACTCTCTGCATCTGCATGCACAGACAGGAGCTTCTGACTGATTTCAAGTTTTAATTCTTTCACTTCAGTCCTAGAATGTGGCACAGTGTTTTGGACACTACACAGAGCACATGTATGGCAAATAGAGGATCCCTCCTATAAAAAGATGAGTGAATCCTTGGGAAATACTAGTTCTTCTACCCTGAGAGTTTAGCTTTCTGTACATGGGAGGTAGATCCCAAATCCTTGTTCTGCCCATGGCACGGCTTCACTGTGGCGGTGGCTATTGTCAGTCTGAGTCAGCTGTTGTTGCTCTTTGGGGCTTAGATGCAATAGTAAGGCTGCTCTCAGACACCAAAGCAGGTGGTCTGAGGCAGGCTCTGGGAAAAAAAGAAAGCAATAAAGATGCTAATGGAAGGAAAACATTATGTGATGCATTAATCAATGCAATGTAATCAATGTAAAAGCACTTTTATATCTTAAATGTTGCTATTGAATTTATACCAGTATAAAAGGGGCATGACTTTAATGGCCAATTAGTTCCTGTAAATGCATTGCTGATAAGGTTGGCTGTGATACCCTGTATGCTGTTGGACAATAGCAGTGAAAACTTGGTGGAGATCCTGTGGGTATGATCATTTCGTTTGGGAGCTGAAAGGGGGAGAAAGAAACGCTCCAAGCCTACACACCCAGTGGTACTGCATTTAAATTACTAGCTTTTCTATTAAAGTTCAGTTAAACATGGGTCTACAGCTGCTTTCCAAGATTCTTTCTCCCAGTCTGTATTAAAGCAGCAGACCGAGTTTGAAATGACACGCCTAAGTGGTGAGAGAACCCTTTACGTTTCTTTTTGCTTCTTCTTTCATCACAGGTATTCCCCAGCTTAACAACAGAGTCACAATTTAATAAACTGAAAATAAGGATTTCTCTTTGTTCAGCCAATTGGAAAAAAAACCAAACAACCCAAACCCCAACCATTAGTCTGGGTTTGGTGAAAGGGACTTCTAGCAGCTTTATACCATGAATATCTAACACATCTTTGTTAGATGTATCTTTGCTTTCTTTATTTTCAATTTTCTTCTTTTTCTGATGGTTTTTCTGTAGCACTTATGAGCCCAATACTTTAACAAGGGTCCACATTCTGCTTTGTCATTGCCTCTGCAAAGAAGTGGAAAAAATGCAAATATTATGTAAATGGGAAAGGATATCCTCCCTTAAAGTTATTTTCTCCTCTGACTCATTCTTTCTAGAAAATTGATATCCAAAAGTGAGATAGCATTAATTCTTGGAGAGGCCTGCAGATGTAATTAACATGTTGAGGGATTTTTCACCTGAATTAATTTTGTGTCATCATAATTTTAGCTGTCTCTTTGCAGAAGCCTCCTCCTTGAGAATCTGTAGCGACCCTAAGACAAAATCTTTATTCACAGCATGTCTCCTCTAGGAAACTTGTAATGAAGAAGGCTGGGGAATCACTGCAAATGAGCAGGGCTTTCCTTGATGATCTTTGAAAACTATATTGGAGGACATCTTACAAGCCATTATTTTTTGTTACCTGTTACTGTAATTATTATGGAGGGAGCAGGGAGGAAGAGAAAAAAGCCTTGAAGAATGACTATCCCTGTCAGTTAGACATTGGGAAGACGTGATACCTTCATGTGTCCATGCATCACTGGGGTTTCTCTTGTCTTCTTTGCTCCCATTTATGTGACTTTACGGTTGCATTACCAGTGGTGTCAGCACCTGGATGAAGGTGCCAGTCCAAACCTTACTGGATACCAGCAGTGTTAAGAGAAGGTAGAATAACAGTCCAATGGCTGAATCAAGATGTAAGCCAGTAGGGAGGCGGTTTATGAAAGTAAAATCATCCTGAAATATGTGAAATGAACAATGTACCAGGGAATTTCATGGGTGCTGCTAGAGAGCAGCCAGAGAGACACCCAGCCTCATAATGGGTCCCAGACTGTATGTGGACAGAACAAAGGAGAAAGCCAGTGCTGCACCGAGTTTCTGCATATCATCTAAGGACAAAGCACATTAGGAAGAGAAAAAAGTGATGTCTGTCTGGGCCATTTCGTGGGTGTCTCTGAAGTGATATGCCCAGTCCTGTTACAATTTAAGTTAAAATGTTGTATATGAGAGAAAAAGTAGAACATGGTAGAATGGTCAGCCTACAAACAAAGTAATTATTAAAAATCATACTAAAAAATTATTTTTCACAGTGTCAAGGATTAAGATCAAAAAACTGTACTTTTCGACTAAAGAAGGTGGCATTTATTGAGGTTATGGTCTTAGAAGCGCATTTTTTGGTAAATTTATTTTATTTTTAGGGTAACCATATAGCTGCATTGGCTGGTTCTGTAAATAAAATGTTTTACAAGCAAAGGGTCTAAGGTTTGATTGTGCATTTCACACGGGAATGCAATTCAAGTATAATTTGGCGTGTTGGTCGGCTGCTGCAGAAATGTAATGTTTTTTGTAAAAAAGCACATAAGTAAAGGTGTTAGTAACACTGATGTGATGAGAAACTAAAAAATTCAAGAGGATCAGAGTAGATGATGTAAGTGATACTTGTTATCTCTGATCCCTCTAATTCCACTGTTCACCAAAGTAGAATCAGAAAGGAAAAATAACATGTTCCAACTACTGACACAGAGATGTACTCAAGATAAATGAGAATGGATCCTTCCAAGCCCCTCAAGCATTAAAGACTTATTTTAGACTATGTCTATCTTTTAAACCAAGCCCTTCTTTTAATGTCTGAGCTTAAAAAAAACAAAAACAAAAACAAAAACAAAAAACCAAAAACAAACCACCAAAAAACAGAACCCCCCCACCAAACCAAAAACGAACAAACAAAACAAGCAACAACACCCACACAAAAAAAAAAAAAGGCAACAAAACCTACCAAAACTCAAACCTCTTCTTTCCATGCCATGTATACATGACTACTGGCTAAATCATCCATTAATCTTTATTAGTGAAATAATTTTTTTTACCCTTCTACTACTAACATTTTTTTCATGCTGATAGATTGCAGTCTTATAAACTTTTAAGTGGGTTGCATAACAAATGCACTCCAACAAATTGAGAAAATTAGAGAAAGGGGGACAATCCTTTGACTAATGCTGAGATTTTATGTGTGTGGTAAAAATAAATAAGTGTATGCTTCAATGTATATATTTGGTTTTGTGCTCAGCATGTTCAACTATAAACCTGACTTCAAAACCTAGATTCTTCAGGTTATGTTTTAAGGTTAATACCTACAGAATCATTCCCCAAGAGAGAATTCTCATTGCTGTTGAATGCTTATGTATTTTTAAATATCTAGGGGCTTGTCTGCACCAGGAAAATGAGGAAGTTGGGGGTAAATCAAATAAATCCTTTAAGTGAGATGAAGCTGCTTGGAGGCGAAGTGAGAGTATTTCCACAGGGTTTTAATATTCTTTAGTTTGTAGAATACGGTAATAGAAAATAAAGAATATTTGAAAAGGTGACTACTCTGTTCCCCTGCTCCAAGGCTGGATCAGTTATTTGCATTGGCTTGACTTAAGAGTGAGTCTCCTCATTTCTTTCAAGCCTCCTGTAGTAGAGTGTTGCTGAGAACAATCAGCTGTCCACGAGATGAATTTACCACACTAAACTTTCCTGATCCATAATTTACACTGCTATGATGGTTAAAGAATGATTTTGTGCCTTAAATGTTTGGGTCCACTTTCCTATTCCTTGTGGCTTTTCTTTGCAGAGAAGCAAATTCATAATGGTGGTGTCCATTCTACAAAGACATTTTGTTTTTGTTATATTAGTCACTAACAAAACAAATGGCTTGAGGGCAGGCAGCAGCCATTAGGTGTCACTTGGTATTGTCTGGAGGGAGGGTACCTTACAACATTTTCCAGTCGAAACCTTGTTTTTCTCATATTTGTTTGAATCAGGCTGATATTAGCAGAGAGAGGGAAAAAATTCAATTGAAAAGAAAATTAGTAGACCTTGAAGAATGAATGGGTATTCAGCCTCTTGATTGACAGATGCTATTGATTATCAGCTGGTCTGCGGGGTTAACTTCAGCAATGCCACCCAGTCCAGCTTTGTTAATCCTAATCCTTCTCCCACCACAATTACTCATTCAGTAGGCTTCTACTTGCCGGGGTATCCATCCATAGCCTGTTCTTCCCTAGTCTTTTGTGTCTATGCCATTTTTTCCTCATCTAACATGGGAAAATTTCTGAAGAAAATTTCTAATCTCTCTTACAATGTCCTAGCAGTAGTTACCTTTAGGGTGTAGTTACCTTTGCCAAATGGATGGGTGATCAGGTTGAGTGATCTGTATCAGGCATATTTCTTGCACGCAAATAAAAGTTGCAAAAATAAGTTTGTTTTTTTAAATGAAAAAATTAAAGCATTTGGTCTGACTCTTTGCATATGTCTATGTAGGGTAAGTGCTACACACAAAGTGAGATGAAAATTGTATGATTTATTGAGAAATGCTGACAGCTGTGGCAGAAATTGTGAGAGAAGCAATGTTCTCCCAAGCCTCTGTCCCTCTGCAGTCTGTTCATACCATACACTGCCAAACTCTATCAGATGCCTACAGCATCCCTGACAGCTGAAAATGAAAAAATTTGAGTGCTTTGAACTTGTGAAGGGTCAGTTGAAAACTGTTTAGCTCAAATGTCTCAGTAACAGTGGTGTGGCATGTATAAGAAAAATCTTTTGTTCCTGTCACTCTCAAACATCCATGTTCACCTGTGTGGTAAGAAGATGTAGTACACGTTGCTCTGTAATGGCAATAATAATAGGAAAAAATAAACCCATCTAGCAGAACTTGCTGACTTAATGCCTACCCTCAGCTCCTGCAAGAAAACAGCTATGATTGTTTTTTGAACTGTAATTGTTTTCACACCAAGTGCGAGAAAGGCTTTAGAGGGAAACGTTCATGTAAGGAGGGATGTAGCTGTTAAACAGTAGCATCAATTTAGTAATTGTTTCTTACAAGTGTTGAGGGTGCACAAGCTCCCATCTTGCTCTCCATCTTGTTTCTACATATTTGTACTCCAGGCCATTCCTTGCTTTGACTGGACCATTTCCTCCAGAGTTCATTTAATGGTTCAGCATGCTGTCTCTATGTGTTATGGTGATACAAAAGGTGTTGTTTGCATCCATTTTTCTGCAGCTTTTGACGTTTTACTGTGATAAAATATAACAGTGATATTTTTTCTTTGGTATACACATGTAGCTTTTTATGAATCCTGTCTGGTTTTTTCTCTTTCAATTAAATTTTTTTTCCTGTTTCTTGAAGTATCTGAAAAGAAATGTGGGCACTGATAGCCTTTTTCCTAGCACAGCCAAAAGCAAGCAGCAATTCATGAAAAGACAGGAGGCAAACCTCTTCTCTTGATTACTGTTACCACTAATATGCTTGACTTGAACTCTTGCTCCCCCTCCCTGTTTTGTTCTATTTTATGAGTCTTTGAGCTCTAGAGTTTACTGTTCTCTTTCTTTGCAGATGCCAGTGTATTATTACCCATCTGGTCAGTACCCTACCTCAACAACTCAGCAGTACAGACCCATTGCCTCAGTTCAGTACAACGCACAGCGGAGTCAACAGATCCCCCAGACTGCCCAGCAAGCAGGTATGTACATCTGGTACTCATTTCCTCAGCTGTTCGTAGTGCCTTTGCAGGTGAAACCTGTTGGTTGTGCTTTAATTGAACAGCAGAGGGGAAAGCTGGTTGCTGTTCTGTTTGAAAATACAGTGAAAATTACAAATTGAGAAACCTTTTACTTGGGCATCCCGAGCAATGGAAGAGCAGAGGTTGCATCCTGCATCCATGCTGTCCTGCATGCTGTGTCCTCAGTGTCCATGCTCCATGTGGCTGGGCACAGAGAGAGCTGAGTGAGAGCTGATGTGAGCAGTCACAGTGCACATTGAAGCCGACCGTTGTGGTTGCCCTTCGTCATGGAAACTCCTCAGGTGTTTGTATGACCCTACGTAGTGGACAGGTCTGCGATGATGCAGAAGGGGCCAGTTGTGCTCCACCACCTTGTGCTGTCCCTGGGCCCGAGGAGCAGCGAGGCCATGTGTGGTTGGTGGCCGTCGGGACAGCTCCCTGAAGCGCCGTGCGGCTGGAAGGGGGGCCGTTACACTGTAAGAGAGTGAGTAGCAGGTCTCACAGTGAACCGGTCTCTTTTCCTGCTGTGTCATGCCACTCCGGATGACTCGAGAGTAGGAGGGACAGGGGGAGAGCTGGGCTGGTGTGTGTTGGGGGAGAGCAGGAATTGTGATTGTGAAGGAGTCGTCACATATCAAGGGAATAAACAATTCTGGTGTTTGAGATTTGTTTATTTAAGTTGCCGTCTAATTCTTTAGTGCATGCCTTTCCTCATAGGATGTTCCAAACAGTAACTCCAGGTGTAGGGGGAGAAGGTGAAGGGGAGGATTTTGTTTTTTGATATGTGCCAGGTAGGACAAAGTATTCATCCTTCGATCTCAGTTTGGCAGAAACCCTTTAGAATGGCAAAGCAGATTCCCCCCAAAAGCATTGATATGAAAGTCATTTAAGATGCAAGTCAAGAGCCCAGACATGAGATGTGAACAAGACTTATGGGGTCATCCAGCTTGTCAGCCTATCTCTGTAATGTGACTGCTGGCAATTTTGTTCCACTCTCAGGCGCTCAGGGAGACAAAGACACAGCAAACACAGCTATAAGTAAGCAATTCATTACTTCTTCTTTTTTTTAATGCTGTTCTGTGTTCTAATAAAATTGGTGATATTTTGGTTGGTGTCAGTGGTGACTGACTGTGTCTGCTTTCATACCTTCATATTATACATTCCTGAGAGAGAAGAGGGTGAAGTATTGCACAAAGGTCATCTGTCTCTTCTAGCTTCTCCTGCCTGACAGTGTGGTACTATATTTATTATCTCTATATAGTGGATCTTTGAAACAAAGTGCAAATCAACTTAGATGATATTATCTGGATCTCCTGTGTTGTTATAAAACCATATTTATCAGTTTAATGCTACATCCATAGCCTAGTGGAGATTATGGTAAGTGATATGCACAAGAGATGGTCTGAAGTATGTGAGTAATGTTCTGGAGAAGATCCAGCTGTGTGATCAT
Organism: Dryoscopus gambensis; assembly: GCA_013389985.1. Taxonomy (NCBI): domain Eukaryota; kingdom Metazoa; phylum Chordata; class Aves; order Passeriformes; family Malaconotidae; genus Dryoscopus; species Dryoscopus gambensis. The sequence continues at coordinate 5,084 of WEIT01000986.1, read as the reverse complement.
CAGAAAATCCTAGTTTTAAAGATATAGTGTAGCACAGGAGCCGTTATGTGTGAGTACAGACAATGCAGAGAGGCAAATGCTAATTTTGTTTCAGTGTTTACTGCATCGTTTTCCTTACATGTTTGGAAAACATGCGTCAAGGAGTTTGTGTAAAATCTCTAGCGAGCGCATCAGTCTTTTCCTGCAATTCGCTCTTTCAGCTGCCTGCTCAGTTGGAAGCATTATTTTTATCTCTTGTTTAAAAATGAAAACATTGTGTCTACAGTTCCCCGCTGTGGCAATGATTTTAAGTGTTTAGCTATTCTCAGATCTTGAGACACGGCTGAGAACAATGTTGCAAGCTGGTTCATCCCTTCGGCCTCTAATACATCCTTTACCCTAGTCACGGTCCCAGTGTGTGATAAGTGTGACAAGAAGCAGCTTGCAGTTGCCTACAGATCTTTTCTTGGAGTTGATGTAAGGATCGTTCAGATTTACTGCATCTGTTGGTATTTGGAAAACAAATAGCTGTGTATGACCAGAAAATAGCAATCCGCAAGTGTTTCAGACTTCAATTTTCCTTTCCACACAGACTTAGCTTCAGATCAGCATGTGAGGAGCCAGGGATAACAAGGGGCCAGCAAAAGAAGATATGAAGGAAAATAGTGTTGGTGAATAGAGTGTAGTACAGGAATGCTGAGGATGGGAAGGGTGAACAGATGGGAAGGAGGCAGATGAAAAGATGATTTCTGAAATGGTTTCCCCAAAGACCGCACATCACTTGCTGCTGCTTCAGAGAGAGGACGGCTGCAGAGCAGGCAGACCCACGGGAGCCCAGCTGGCTTCCTGGGCCTTCCGGCTGGCTCCTACAGGAGCATGAGCAAAGAGGCAGCCTCAGCCTGGCAGCTCAGGAAGTATTTTATTAAAATAAAAAGTTTGCCTGCTTGGAGGAGCTTTTGGAATCTTTCAAAGCAACAACTAGGAGTTCAGATCTTACTTTCCCCACTTTGGGATGCAGAGGTCAAAGTTTGATCTAATGCCAGCAATTTGTTTTCATTTTTCTTAGAAAAGGTCTCTTCAGGAGTGAAGCAATATTGATGACTTTTACAGCAAACAGCTAAAGTAAAATGTCAGCACAGCATCTGTGGTGGCTGAGGGAGCCTGTACTCTCTCGTGGCTCTGGAAGGAGAGCAATATTGAGTTAAAATGGCTCCAGGGCAGGAAAAAAGATGAGCTCACCTAAAATTAGATTAGAGCTCTGGCAGCAATAAATCATTTGGAGAGAAGGCTGAAAACATTTTGTGTGTTTATTTACCTTTTTTATTTTTATTTGCCTAAGTGCTGGCTTATGTGAGAACCTAAGTGACCCATTTCTGGCAGGAGCCAAGTACAAACAGTGTCATCCATGAAGATTTTGTACAAACCTCTGCCATTTGAGTTATGTTCATTTCTGTGTAAGCCAAAATGCAGTATCATTGTAAACAGAAATACTTTTGTTTCACTCATGCCATTGTTGCTCTTCTTCATTATGCTTCAGCACCATTTTCATGTTCAGAGCTGCTCAGTGCAATGTTTTTAAAACTGTTGCCATTGGGTGGGGCCAGGGTTGAGCTGGTGTCTCTCACACCATGGCATTCCACCATGGATGTCATGGTGGATTCTTCAGGTGTGTTCAGGCAGGTATTCTCAAAAACAGAACGCTCATTTTTCAAACCATTTGGGTATGTTGCTGTTAGTCATTCCTGCACTCTGTAACAGGTGATAATGCGAAGTGCCCAGTTTTGTAAGCACGTGGAGGAAAATATTATTTCTGTATTCACATCTAGCAGTACTGTGTAAATTACACGTCTGGCATCATCAGTATTTCATTCTTCAGTAATTATCTCTATTTTGATAGACTGATCCTAGTTGCTGTCTGAGTAGAAAAATAGAGACATATTGATGATAAATCAGTAATTATTTCTATTTTCTCATGATAGAAGAAATCAGCAATATGTTATTTTATATCTGTGTCTCTATTTTCTTCCATTTTAGCAAATGCTGAGCACTTTGAGGACTTTTCATCTCTGAAGTGCTTCATAAATATGAGCTGGATAAATACATAAGTATTATCTTTGGATATGCAACTGTTCTTATTGCTGCTCACAAATGAACAAGCTGCAACAAATTACATTATTTTTTTCCTTCTCTGGTTCATTGTTGTATGTTTGCCTCATGTTCCAGATAATTTCAGAGTGCAACAGAAATTTTATGGATAAAATAATATTTATCTTCTTGCTTGGGCCTAGCTCTAAGAGGCTGTTAGCTTGATTTATCACACAGTTGTAAGGTAAAAGTCTGTGAAGTGTGTTTTGCATCAGCAATGAAATAATCTTTTGAGGAAATTAAAGCTAAGATCTATAATACTTTGATAGTAAGTTTTCCTGCCAAAAGTTTACACTATAATACTTCCAGACAAAATAAGATGCTATTTGACATAATTTGTTGTTCTGTAATTCTGGCAATTAATGTAATGTTTTTGGGATTCCTCATACATTCAAGAATCAACAAATATTGCCATCATAACCTGTTTCAGGGCCCAGATATCATGAGAAGACTCAGCATAGGAAATCTCTCTATTTTTTTCCTAAAAGCAATATATTTGTTTGTGTAAAGTAGGCAAAAAAAGTCCTTATGTGAGGAAGGTATATATCTGAACACTGTCTGGAAGTACAATCCTTTCTTAATCAGTATTCATGGATCTTCTGTAAACATCAAGTGTTGTCTTGAAGGAAAGGTTCCTGATGGAGGACAGTATTATAAGCCTTTACAGCTTTCCAGTAAGCTAGAAGAGGTAATTGCCTCTTTAATGCATCTCTGAAACAACTTTTAAGTGAAGACAAAATGTACTTTAACAGAGTCTATAAATTTGTTTAGGTAGGAATCAGAGACAAATAGATGATGAAATACTGAATTTTTGCTTAATTTAATCATTTCAGTGTCAGCATAAATGAAGAGTGTTAACTTCACATCTCTTTCATTCTCTTTGTCTTCTGAAAGCATTTGTCACTATAAACTGAGACTTAGTGGGAAAAGAATGGGGGAAGGGAAATGTGCAGTGCTAAAAAAAATTGGTTTGGTATCATGGTCATTAGAGAATCTTATAAAGAAAGATTGCTGCTTTCTACCTTCATTAGCAACCTGACAGGAGCTCATGGTCCATAATGGATTTGTTTGCATAATTCCATCTATAATTTCTCTGCTTATATAAACATAAACAACTTCAATTTTTAAGTATCTAATTATCTGAAGAAACTATTTCTCTAACGGTAATTGCTTGCTGTGCTATTGAAACAGATTTGTGTGGAAGGTGTCCATCTGTGTTCAATGCTATTTTTTCCAGCGGATACTTCTGCTCCTGAAAAGCGTTTCAAGGGGGGTGCATCTCATTTTTACAGAGACTTGACAGGAACAGAGCCCTACTGTTCTAGATACTCAAGTGTAGTGCTATGCTCATTAATATTGGTGGATGGCTTTGAAATTTAAAAGAATTTTGTGAAATAGTAGGACTCGATCAAGAAGGAGGTTGCAACAGTTTCAGTTAGACAAAGTTCAAAATCGTGAACTTGAAGTGATCCACACCGATATTATTAGCTTCTGTTCTAGTATTTTTTGTTTAAATTGCCCAGAAACTTAGAGCTTTACCTACAAGCACACTTCCATTTAGACAGGACGTCTCAGCCCATGCTAGCTGAAGTTTTATGCTCTGGATTTCATTCCTCCTACTGCTGGAGGAGGATTCTGTGACCGAATACTTTATTCAAGACTTTTTGAGAAGCTTCCTGAAAGAGTCAGGACTGGGGCTTAAAATTTTTTCAATTCCTAGTCTTAAAAACACTAAATTCTTTTGTCTTTCTGACTTTATACAATAGTGCTGCACCAGTACTGAACCAGCATTCAGCTTTACAGAATATCTGTAATTTAAATTAATAGCAGGATTAATACTATCACGCTTCCTACAGCATACCTGATTCTGAAAATTAAAAGGCAAAATCACTTTTGTCAAAAAGCTTTGTTCTTCCTAAATGACTTGTTTAATTATTCAGCATTCACACCAGGAGAGAGCAAATATTGAGGGAAGGGAACATTGGTAGGTTCAGCAGCTAGAATAGTCCTAAGACAGATGCTTATTTCTGGTTTTCTGTCAAGGCTTCACAAGTTGTATTCAACTTCTCTGATACTAATTAAAATTTAAGGCATTTCTGACAGTGTTTCTAGCCTTAACAAAATGTATGTATGTAAAATACAATTTCTTGAATTTTAATTTTGTTTTAGAGAATGTGTTAGTCTCATGTCAGTTAATGTACAGGAGCAGCAGAGAGAGGAAAGATTTCTAACAGCATTGTACAGCAGATGGAACTTCACAATAGCCTCTAAAAATTGTAGAGGCCACACGAAAATGTAGGTATCACTCTAAGGTATTCAACAATGTCTACAAAGAATCTTTGTATTTCTGCCTTTTCTTCGCCAAAAAGAGCCATACATCATCTCTATTGCTAATTCTGTGTTGAATCAATGTGCAGCGCTCCCACTTCTTGCGTTGGAATTTTCCAGCACTGGATAATTGAGAGGTTGATATTGTAGTCCTTGAGAGCAAAGGCAGATTTCATCTTTTTTTCTTTTTTCTTTTCTGATACCATCCTGCCATTGGTAGAAATACTGGAGCCCCACCACTGACAGAAATGCTAGAAGGCTCCTCTGGAGGGGCAGAGGCCATCTCCAGCTCTGCTTCTGGCACACTGCTCACAGTAGGTCTGTAGGCTTTGGAGCTCGGTTCTCTGTAGCTATTTTGCAGATGAAAGCATGCAACAGGATGCAGAAGTGGAGGGCTTTTGGTCTCAGCTAATAATGGAAAAAATATTCTGAGCATACACCAGAGATCTGCACTGCGGGAAGGAGGAGCAGAGAGAGCTTTTGCCTCATGGTTGCTATTGATTGAGGATTTAAGAATCGAAGCACACTTTGCAGTTGTAAAACTCAGTAGAACAGGACACTCAGATTGGGATGCAGTAGAAGAACTGTGTGTGAGTATGCTGGAGGAAGGGCCCACTGAATTGTGTTCAGTG
>WEIT01000985.1:193686-215070 GCA_013389985.1 Dryoscopus gambensis | reverse complement strand
AAAAACCTCTGAGGTCATCGAGTTCGTCCCCTTTCCTTTCCTTTCCTTTTTCCTTTTTTTTTCCTTTTCCCTTTCCTTTCTCCTTTCCCCTTTCCCTTTCCCTTTCCCTTTCCCTTTCCCTTTCCCTTTCCCTTTCCCTTTCCCTTTCCCTTTCCCTTTCCCTTTCCCTTTCCCTTTCCCTTTCCCTTTCCCTTTCCCTTTCCCTTTCCCTTTCCCTTTCCCTTTCCCTTTCCCTTTCCCTTTCCCTTTCCCTTTCCCTTTCCCTTTCCCTTTCCCTTTCCCTTTCCCTTTCCCTTTCCCTTTCCCTTTCCCTTTCCCTTTCCCTTTCCCTTTCCCTTTCCCTTTCCCTTTCCCTTTCCCTTTCCCTTTCCCTTTCCCTTTCCCTTTCCCTTTCCCTTTCCCTTTCCCTTTCCCTTTCCCTTTCCCTTTCCCTTTCCCTTTCCCTTTCCCTTTCCCTTTCCCTTTCCCTTTCCCTTTCCCTTTCCCTTTCCCTTTCCCTTTCCCTTTCCCTTTCCCTTTCCCTTTCCCTTTCCCTTTCCCTTTCCCTTTCCCTTTCCCTTTCCCTTTCCCTTTCCCTTTCCCTTTCCCTTTCCCTTTCCCTTTCCCTTTCCCTTTCCCTTTCCCTTTCCCTTTCCCTTTCCCTTTCCCTTTCCCTTTCCCTTTCCCTTTCCCTTTCCCTTTCCCTTTCCCTTTCCCTTTCCCTTTCCCTTTCCCTTTCCCTTTCCCTTTCCCTTTCCCTTTCCCTTTCCCTTTCCCTTTCCCTTTCCCTTTCCCTTTCCCTTTCCCTTTCCCTTTCCCTTTCCCTTTCCCTTTCCCTTTCCCTTTCCCTTTCCCTTTCCCTTTCCCTTTCCCTTTCCCTTTCCCTTTCCCTTTCCCTTTCCCTTTCCCTTTCCCTTTCCCTTTCCCTTTCCCTTTCCCTTTCCCTTTCCCTTTCCCCGAATTCTGGCTGTGCCGAGGACAAATCCAGCTTTAGCTGATTTTCCCCTTCTCATCCCTGATCTCTCCGGGTTTGGGATTGTGGTTTTCCAAGCGGATTTGCTGTCCCTGAGTTACTCTCAGGTCTGGCTGTAGCCCGGGGGTGCCGTGGTGAAACCCAAACCTCAAATCTGAATTCTAACGCTGGAAATAACTTCATTGAAAGTCCAGTAAACATCTTCCAATATTTCCCATTTCCCTTGGAATGTTCCCTGCCTGGGGAGGCACCGGGAGAGCCCAGGGTGGCGCTGAGGGCACAGCGAGTTCTGCCCTGATCCCAGCCTCTTTTCCCTCTCCCTGTTTTCCACCCGGGCACCGATCCCAGCCCCTTTTCCTTCTCCCCGTCCCTCAGAATTCCCTCCGGGTGTTGTTCGGAGCACCTTTGGTGGAGCTGTGCCTGTGCTGAGCGTGGCCGCTCAGAATTCCGGCTGTGCCAAGGACAAATCCAGCGTTAGTCGATTTCCCCCTTCTCATCCCTGAGTTCTCCATGGTTTTCCAAGCGGATTTGCCGTCCCTGAGTTATTCCCAGGTCTCTTTGCTGCAAGTGGAGCCCGGGGGTGCCGTGGTGAAACCCGAACCTCAAATCTGAATTCTAAGGCTGGAAATACCCTCATTCAGAGTCCAGTGATGATCTTCCAACACTTCCCATTTCCCTTGGAACGTTCCCTGCCCGGGGAGGCACCGGGAGAGCCCAGGGTGGCGCTGAGGGCACTGATGCTGATTTATTATTTCTTTGCAGACCTTAAACACCTCCTGGATGCCTCCCAGTCTCTGCCCTGGAGACGTCCCAGCCCCAGAGCATGAAGTAAGCCTTGGCTTCTGCTACTTCCAGACAAAACATTCCCGATTTTGAATACATTTTCAAGGGAAAAGAGTAGATTTGGGATGCGAATCGAGGCGTGAGCAAGGAGCAGGAGGAAGGGAGTGAATTGCAGCCCGTGCCACGGTCCTGCCCTGAGTCTGGGGGAGTGAATAATTCCAGGATTGTTTGGGGGCCACCTCGTTAATTGAACCGATTATTTTTAATCATCTGCTGAAATTCCAGTTGGAAATGGAGGAGGGATTGTTTTTAGGAACAGCTTCTTCCCTCTGGCCCATCCTCTGGGGACGCAGAGGGGACTCAGCTCGCTCAGGATCCCATTTTGGGGGCAGCGGAGGGTGGAAGGAGGAGGTGAACCCCAGAATTGGGTCGCTGGTACCACCCCTCAGCTCCAGCGGGGCCATCCCGGAGCTCCAGGCACGGGATTGTGTCCGGGTGGCTCTGGAGCATCCCAGGGAGGAGACTCCAGCCCCGCCCTGGGCACTGCCCAGGGAAGTCAGGCAATGATTAAACATCTCCTCGTCCTCCCCATGGCTCCGTGGACAGGGCTGGGAAAGCTGCAGGGATTTTGTTGTTTCGAGTCTGTGATGTTCTGAAGATGAAGGTCTGTGGAATTCCTGGCTGTGGAATGAATCATTTCCAGGGGAATCGTGGAATTACGGAATGGCCTGGCTTGGAAGGGACCTCAAATTCCTTAATTTTCTGTGCAGGATTCCCCTTTGGGATCACTGACAGAGCGAGGTCTCGCGGATTGGGGGTGCAAACCCTGATCCCATTGGTGCTCCCACCTTCCCCTCGGATTCCCACTCCTTTGGGGTGCAAACCCTGATCCCGTTGGTGCTCCCACCTTCCCCTCAGATTCCCGCTCCTCCCCCGCGGGCTCCTGGATCCCTCGGGCTGGGTTTGCTGTGGGGCAGCTCCAGGATCCCATCCCGGTTTTGAAATGTGAGAGCCGCTCCACAGGGTGGGGAGTGCTCCCTTTGGGGTTCCACTCGCACACTGGGGGGTTTTAACCCTGTCCCTGCCCTCTGGAAATCTGGGATTTCCGTGCCCACTGGGCGTGTTGAAGGTTGAATTCCTGCCTGGGATTGTGGCTGGCATTTCCCCTCTCATCCCTGTGAATTTCCCTGGGAATGTGGAGGATTTTCCCTCTTTTGTGTCCATCCTGCCGAGCCCATTGATAAAAAATTTGCTGGATTTTTGGAGTGACCCCAAAATTCTGGGACCAGGAGTGGAGTGACGCCAAAATTCTGGGACCAGGAGTGACCCTCACTGTGCCCATCACCTTCCTGCCAGCGTGGGGATGGCACCTGGGATTTTGGTGTGGGTTTTTAACCCCGTCCCTGCCCTCTGGAAATCTGGGATTTCCGTGCCCACTGGGCGTGTTGAAGGTTGAATTCCTGCCTGGGATTGTGGCTGGCATTTCCCCTCTCATCCCTGTGAATTTCCCTGGGAATGTGGAGGATTTTCCCTCTTTTCTGTCCATCCTGCCGAGCCCATTGATAAAAATTTGCTGGATTTTTGGAGTGACCCCAAAATTTTGGGATCAGGAGTGGAGTGACCCCAAAATTCTGGGACCAGAAGGGGGGTGATCCCAAAATTCTGGGACCAGGAGTGGAGTGACTCCATTTAATTCAGGAGTGACCCTCACTGTGACCATCGCCTTCCTGCCAGCATGGGGATGGCAGCTGGGATTTTAGTGGGATAAATCAGGTTTTCATCCTTTGGGGTCTGGAATATCCCACTGCTCTGGGCATAAAAATCACTTTTTATCCATATAAATCTTCAGGAAAAACCACAGCCGAGTGGGGCTGGTTTATTCCCTGATAATTCACAGGGCTGGGAGTTTTCCCTCCTCCTCCCTGCTCCAAAATTTCCTTTGATTTTCCTCTCCAGCCCCCAGCCCCTTCCCCATCACACAGGAATTTATTCCTCCCTCCCAGCATCCCCCTTTTCCAGGACTGATCCCAAACCCCTTCCAAATCCTGGGATCTGAAGATGCTGAGCTGCCATTAAGACTTTTTTTTTTTTTTAATTTTATTTTCTTTAGTCTCATTCCATGTCACAACCTGATTCTCCTTTAGCTGATAATTGACATGAGCTATTTCAGCAAAGGGCCTGGCTCAGAAATTCAGGGTTTTTTGGGGTTTTCTCACTTTGTTTCAGCAGATTTGCTGGGTTTGTTGCGGTTTTTATGCCTTTCAGTAGCACAATTATCAAACAAATTGCAGAGGGCCTGAGCTGCTTGGTGAGAGGAGGAGGAGGTTTCAAAATGTTCCTTCAGCACCTTAAAATAAAAATACCCAGAGCAGAATTGTGCCCAGTTGATTAGTGATTGATAAAGTAGAAGTTTCTGCTTTGTTATTCATAATTAACCGAGCAACAAAAAGGAAAGAGAAAGGATTTAAAAAATCTCCTTCGAGGCCGGGTCGGGCGGGGCTCGGAGCAGCCTGGGAGAAGGGAAGGGGCGGAACGAGACGGGTTTTTTGGGGTCCTTTCCACCCCAAAGCAGCCTGAGAAATTGGAATTTTAGAGCAAATCTCCCGCTCCCGTCCTGTGCTCCGGGCTCTGCGCTCCTGGGGTTGGCACCGGGGGAATTCCGCAGCCCGGGAATCACTCAGTGGATGGATCTGCTCACCCCGAGCTCCCGGGGTCGCTCTGGCGGCAGCCGCGGGGGTGGTTGGTGCCCCGAAGGCAAAAACAAAGGGCCCTTTGGTCTGCTCAGGTCCCTTTAGGGCTGCTCAGGTCCTTTTTGTTCTGGTCTGGTCCCTTTTGGTCTGCTCAGGTCCTTTTGGGTCTGCTGAGATCTCCTTTGGGGTCTTCTGGTCCCGTTTTGGTCTCTTCTGGTCCCTTTTTGATCTCTTCTGGTCCCTTTTTGTCTGTCCTGGTCCCTTTTGGTCCATTCTGATCCCTTTTTGGTCCATTCAGATCCCTTTAGGGCTGCTCAGGTCCCCTTTGGTCTGCTGAGATCTCCTTTCGTGTCTTCTGGCCCCTTTTTGGTCCATTCTGGTCCCTTTGGTCTGCTCAGGCCCCTTTTGTTGTGGTCTGGTCCTTTTTGGTCTGCTCAGGTCCTTTCTGGCCTGGTGAGATCTCCTTTGGGGTCTTCTGGCCCCTTTTGGTCTCTTCTGGCCCCTTTTTGGTCTCTTCTGGTCCCTTTTGGTCTCTCCTTGTCCCTTTTTAGTCCATTCTGGTCCCTTTTAGTCTGCTCAGGCCCCTTTAGGTCTGTTCAGATCCCTTTTGGTCAGTCCTGGTCCCTTCTGTTCTCTTTTCATCCCTTTTGGTTCGTTCTGGTGGCTTTTTGGTCCATTCAGATCCTTTTTGGTCTGCTCAGGTCCTTTTTGGTCTGGTGAGATCTCCTTTGGTGTCTTCTGGCCCCTCTTGGTCTCTTCTTGTCCCTTTTTGTCTGCTCAGGTCCCTTTTGGTCTCTTCTGGTCCCTTTTGGTCCATTCTGATCCCTTTTGGTCTGCTCAGGTCCTTTTTGGTCTGGTGAGATCTCCTTTGGTGTCTTCTGGCCCCTCTTGGTCTCTTCTTGTCCCTTTTGGTCTNCCCTTTTTGTCTGCTCAGGTCCCTTTTGGTCTCTTCTGGTCCCTTTTGGTCTCTTCGGGTCCCTTTTGGTCTGCTCAGATCACCTTTGGTCTGTTCAGGTCCTTTTTGTTCTCTTCAGGTTCCGTTTGGTCTCTTCTGGTCCCTTTTTGTCTGCTGTGGTCCCTTTTGGTCCGTTCTGGTCCCTTTTGGTCCATTCTGATCCCTTTTGGTCTGCTCAGGTCACCTTTGGTCTGTTCAGGTCCTTTTTGTTCTCTTCAGGTTCCTTTTGGTCCGTTCTGATCCTGTTTGGTCTCTTCTGGTCCCTTTTGGTCTGGCCAGGTCCTTTTTGGTCTGTCCAGACCCCTTTTGGTCTCTTCTTATTGGCATACCAAAAATGGTGGAAGAAAGCAGCAAACAAGGCAGGGGTGCCTGGGAGAAATGAACTCTGCAGGAAATTCCTTCGAGGAACTCCAGATGGATCAAGAAATGGATACATTTATTCAATAAATGAGGTTTTCAACACTTAGAACTCTCGTGGGGGGTCAGGGACTGCAGCTGGGTCTGTTCTGAGGTGCCAGGTTCTCCTCCAAAGCCAGGGGCAGTGGAATATGGGGTCAGTTTTTGGGCTGGTGGTTGCAGGAAGGAGGGATCCAAGTGAGAGCCCTTTCCATGGAAAATGTGTCAGGAATTCCATCCTTCCCGTTCGGGGCCAATCGTGTTGGGAAAGGATTTTCAGCTGATGATGTGCAGGGTGAAACAAGGAGTGATCAAAATATCTGGGAATCCTGGAATGCTTTGGGATGGGAGGGACCTGAAACCCCATCCTGTGGGCAGGGACCCCTTCCCCTATCCCAGGCTGCTCCCAGCCCCAATGTCCAGCCCGGCCTTGGGCACTGCCAGGGATCCAGGGGCAGCCACAGCTGCTCTGGCAATTCCAGCCCAGCCCCTCCCCACCCTCCCAGGGAACAATTCCCGCCCAAGATCCCACCCAAATCTCCCCTGTTCCAATCTGAAGCCATTCCCTGTGTCCTGTCCCTCCAGGCCTTGTCCCCAGTCCCTCTGCAGCTCTCCTGGAGCCCCTTCAGGCCCTGCGAGGGGCTCTGAGCTCTCCCTGGAGCCTTCTCCTCTCCAGCTGAGCCCCCCCAGCTCTCCCAGCCCGGCTCCAGAGGTTTCCTTCCCTCCCTTTTCCCCTCCCTTTTCCCTCCCTTCCCTCTGCTCCAGGTTCCTCCAGCAGATCCCACTCCCAGCCCCGGCCATAAAAGCGTTAATGGCACAGGAGGAAGATTTTTTTTCCCTCCCTCTCCCCCTGGAAGTTTGGGGAGCATGTGCCTCGGTTTCCGTATAAAGTGGCCATTGATGGGAATGCTGGGAATAAAAGGAGCTTTTCTTTTTCCCTGCACTGAGGCTTTGTCCCGGGATTTCGGTGAAGGCGTTTGTGTGCGAGCACGGACGGGGCGTAGGAGTGGCCGCTGGCAGCAGAAATTTCTTGAGAATCCATTGGATTTCTCCCCCTAATCCGTCTTTTTTTACACCCTCTGGAATTATCAAGTTTCTCTGGATTTCTGTGATAGGACACAGAGAGAAAATTTCTCCCCCCGCCCCAAAGCAAATCACCCCGAGCCCTCTCCCAGCATCCCTGAAAGCTGCGTTGGTCCCAGGTTTTGCTTGGGAATGTCGCTAATTCCTGTCGGGAATGTCGCCAATTCCAGTGGTTTGTCCTTCCTTCCATGGAGGGAGTTGCAGGAATTGTGGTGATTGCCTGCTGGTATCCAAAGTGGGGCATGAATTGTGGGGAATTTAAACTTCTGTGGGGAAGGAGCAGAGATCCGGAATCAAAGAATTTTGTGTAATTCCAGACCGAGGGAATTTTGTGTAATTCCAAGGACAGGTGAGATGCACCCCCCAGTTTTTCAGCAAAAAGCGATTTCTTGTTTAAAAAAACTATAAATTTCTGGATAAAATGTCAAGTTTTCTGAGGAAGGAGCAGAGATCCAGGATGAAGGAATTTTGTGTAACTCCAAGGTCAGGTGAGATGCTCCCCCTGCCCTGAAGCAAAGAGAGATATCCTATTAAAAAATTATAAATATTTGTGTAAAATAGAAACTTTTCAAATGAAGGAGCAGAGATCCAAGGAGGGAATTTTGTGCAGCTCCAGAACGAGGGAATTTCGTGTAATTCCAAGGGCAGGTGAGATGCTCCCCCCAGTTTTTCAGCAAAAAGCAATTTCTTGTTTAAAAAGTTATAAATTTCTGGATAAAATATCAGACTTTCTGAGGAAGGAGCAGAGATCCAGGGGGAGGGAATGTCATGCAGCTCCAGGATGAGGGAATTTTGTGTAATTCCGAGGACGGGTGAGATGCTCCATCCTGATTCTCAAGCCAAGAGAGATTTCTTATTAAAAAAAATTATAAATATCTGGGTAAAAGATAAACTTTGATAAGGAAGGAGCAGAGATCCAGGGGGAGGGAATGTCATGCAGCTCCAGGATGAGGGAATTTTGTGTAATTCCGAGGATGGGTGAGATGCTCCACCCCAATTCTGAAGCCAAGAGAGATTTCTTATTAAAAAATGATAAATATCTGGATAAAGTTCAGTGAGGAAGGAGCAGAGATCCAGCATGATGGGAAGGCAATGCGTGGAAAGCATTTTTTTGGGGGAAAAAAGAGGTAATTTCAGGGAAAAAAGCCACAATTCCCAATCCTGGGATCCGGCCCTGCCTGTCCCACTCCACCCTCTCACTCGTGGGCGCTCCCAGCCTCACCCTGCTCCTTGTTTTCCACGGGATTTGTGCCTGGAAAATTCCTGGGGATCCCTCTGGCTCCCCGGGAGCCTCGCAGGGCAAACTCTGGGGTTTTATGGGAGCATAAAAACGGGATTAAAACCAAACAGGATTCATTTGGAATAGTTTTGTAGCGGGAACGACGCCTCTGGCTGGGAATGCCGCGGGATTCCTGGTCCTGGAACAGCAGCGAATTCGGGCGACAACCGCACAGCTCGGTGATTGTTGTATTTCGAGTCAGGGCTGGGAAACGCATCCCGTCCTAAATCCCTGCCCCATTCCCGTGTTCCCATGAATCCCCCTGAGCATTCCTGGGTGGAAAAAGCCAGGAGTGTTTGCGGTTCCCTGGTCTCTGCAGGGCTCTGCGTGTGCCAGGTTAAAACCCTGCAATTGCCAAGGATGAGGAACAAAACGTGGAATTATTAATGCTGGAAAAATCCTCCCGGGTCACCAAATCCTGCTGCAAATCCCGGTTCCAATCCCGGGAACTGTGACCAGGTGTTGGCGCACCTGGCTTTACAAAAACGCAGATTTTAAACCCCTCGTGGCGGCCATGGGGAGATCCCAAAATGGGGTTAAAATCTGCATTTTGGGGCCTCCGCGCGGCTTTGAGGGGACAGAGCTCCATGATGTCCCAAACATGCTTTTGTCTGGCTGAATTTTGGGGGGGAAAAAAGGCAAATTTGAGCCCCAAATATTTTCCTGCCCCTCCCAGCAGCTGCTCGGGGCAGGGTTGTCGCAGAAGGGGCAGGATTTGGCTTGGTTCACCAAAATAATTGTGGCTTTTAAAAAGCTGGTGGTGCCAGAGAGTTCCTTTTATTCCCAGATAATTTTTACCCGTTCTCTAGGATGTCCTGGGAGGTTTGGCCAGGCTGGCGGTGCCGTCACACCCCAAAATAATTGGGGAAAGGTAAAATTAGGCCAGACCAGGTCACGCAACAGGGCCCGGCCCAAATATTGAGCGAGGCCTCTAATAACCGACCCAGGATAGCAACAGAACGTGCCTGGTTTATTTTCCCGGGAAAAGGGGATGTTTTGGAAGGGCTTTGAGGCTCGGTAATTGCGGGTTGAGTGGCTGTAAACAGCCCGGCCCTAATTGAGGCTCTGGGGTCACGGTTTAATTGCTGTTTTCTGGCTCAGAATAGAAACCTCGGCAGCTCCTGAGGGGAAAATTCCCATTCCAAGGAGCTCTGCAGGAGGATCCGCTCCTCTTCCTCCCCTCCCAGGATGCGCAGGACCAGGGGAGCAGCCCCGGCGCCTCCCTGCTCATCCAGAGGGAGGGGGATTGATTAATAAAAAGTCCCAAATGATTCTGCTCCGGCTGGAGGATGGGGTTGGAATGTGGAGAAGGGGAGGGAGCGTTGTCCATGCCGAGCCTCTCCTCCGGTGCACTCGGTGCCTCCTCAGGGCACAATTCCCAAAATCCTGGGCGGGATTTGGGGCTGGAAGGGCCTTTAAAGCTCAGCGCTGATGTGCCCAACCCGCTGCCATGGCCAGGTTCCATTTCCACCAGGAAAGGTTTCCATTCCCACATTCCCACCAGGCCAGGTCGCTCCCAGCCCCATCCAACCCCCAGTTCCCGCCGTGTGCCAGGAATCTCTGGAATTTGGCTGGAATTGCGCCACGGAAGTCCCATAAAAGCTCCTACTGCCTTATGGAGAGTCCAAGTAGGGATTTTAAGGAATTCCAGCCTGCTGGCGATGCTGGATTTTATCGTTTGATTGCGCTCCTGGAGGCTCCCGATGACCCGACAGTGTTTGGAAAGGCCATGCGGATCATTCCCGATCCGGGAATTAAAATCCCAACAGGCAGGGCAGCAGGAGGTGTCCCTGTGTGCCAGGCCCATTTACCGTCCCCTTCCCCTCCTTCCTGTCCCCTCCCGAGCCAGGATCCTTTATTTCGCTTCCCCGCCAGTTTTAGTGGGAATTCGGAATTCCGGCGTTCGCTCGGAGCCGCCTTAAACTGCGAGGAAATCGAAATGCAGAATCCGTGGGATAAGGAATTCCTGGAGCCCCCGTGGGCGCGCAGAGGGCACAACCCTCCCCTCCCCTCCCAGCCCCCACCCTGCTCCACGCTCCCAGTGCTCCCAGTGCCTCCCAGTGCTCCCAGTCCAGCTGCTCGGGGGGGTTGGGATGCAGAGCAATTCGAAGCCTGGCTCCTTTTATCCCCTGGGATGGCCGCAGCCGCCGGGAATCTGCTCCCTCAGCGATCCCTGGAGGAGATTTGTGCTCTCCTGGCGATGGGGATCCGGGAGATTCCAGCCTGTGGCTGCTCCTCGAGCTTCCCTCTCCCCCAGGGGCTGAGAATTCCTGGTCAGACACGCTGGGAAAGGAAAACTTCTGCAGGGAAAGACGCGACAAACACTGACGAGACGCTCCCAAGGCGGTGCTTCCATTGGCAGGGTTAGGAGAGCAAAGGAGGCAATTCCCAAATCCCAAGGTTTTCCCCTCTGCTCAAGGTACCTGAAATGTAAATGTGGCCCAGGTTGGATGCTCTTCCAGGTGGGAAAAGTAACATTTTTGGACTTTTTTTTCCATAGAAATATGTAGGATAAGTGGCTTAGAGATGGTTTTTAATTATCAGGATAGACATTAGGAGAGCAAAGCAGGGAATTCCCAAATCCCAAGGTTTTCCCCTCTGCTCCCAGTACCTGAAATGTAAATGTGGCCCAGGTTGGACTCTCTTTCAGGTGGGAAAAGTGTGGTTTTGGACATTTTTTGCCAGGAGAATGTTGGAGAAGTGGCTTAGAAAAGGTGTTTAAATATCAGGATTCATAGAGCGAAAGAGGCAATTCCCAAATCCCAAGGTTTTCCCCTCTGCTCCCAGTACCTGAAAGATAAATGTGCCCAGGTTGGAGGCTCTTCCTGGTGGGAAAAAGTACATTTTTGGCCATTTTTTTCCATAGGAAAATGTTGGATAAATGGCTTAGAGATGGCTTTTAGTTATCAGGACAGACATTAGGAGAGCAAAGGAGGCAATTCCCAAATCCCTGTGGCTGCTCAAATCCCTCTGCTCCCAGTACCTGAAAGATAAATGTGCCCAGGTCGGATGCTCTTCCGGGTGGGAAAAGTGAATTTTTTCTAGGAAAATGTCAAAGAAGTGGCTTAGAGAGGATTTTAGTTACCAGGAGAGACTTGAGTAGAGCAAAGCAGGCAATTCCAGTAATCCCAGGGTTTTCTCCTCTGCTCCTGGAACTCCTTCAAATCCTCATGAAAGAGAAAGCAGGAGGAGAACAGGGACTGGGGTGTCCTGAGAGCAGCCTGGATTTGGGGAATGAGGAGCATGAACATCCATCCTCTGCCTCCCCGAGAAAGCCTTTCCAGAGAAAAATCTGCTGGGAAACGCGGGATGCCCCGGAGAGGAGAATTCCGCCGCGTTTAACACCCCGCTTCAAGTTGGGAAATTTCCGCGGTTTGGGTCTTTGGGGTTTTTTTTCACTTGGAAAAGGAATTAATTTCCCCTCATTTCATGGTCTGAAAGTTGGGCACCTGCCCAGGCCTCCCGGAAAACCAGGAGCTGCTGGAGGGTGACGCAGCCCATCTGTCCCAACAGCCGTCCCAGCGGGAAGGATCCCTCTCCTTCCCTCCGCCAGGGAACGGGGACGGCTGTGGGGTTGGGATATTTGGGGTCAAGCAAATGCCCCCGAAGAGAAAGCAGCAAACCCCGCCCTCCAAAGCCCTGCAGCCAACAGGAAGAGATGCGGTTAAACCAGGACTAAACTCGGGTTTTAGGGGCGCTGTGCTCGTGAGCCTCGCTGGTTTCTCCCTTGAAGGTTGTGTTTTAGGAGCTCCTGAGTGCTCGGGATGCAAAACACCTTCACAGCCACTTCGTGAAGGATTTTACTGGTTCATTTCTCGCTCAATCTCCACGTCCGGGGCGTTTTGCCGATGAAGTGAGACGCAAATCCCGCAGATCCCCCTGTCCCTGTCCCCATCCCAGAGACTCCTCTGTGCTCCCGGTTCCCCTCCTATCCCTGTCCCCATCCCAGAGACTCCTCCGTGCTCCCATTCCCCATCCCAGAGACTCCTCCGTGCTCCCAGTTCTCCCCCTGTCCCTGTCCCCATCCCAGAGACTCCTCCGTGCTCCCAGTTCCAGTCCTGTCCCCGTTCCCATCCCAAGCACTGGCTGGGATGGGACTGACCAGAGCAGTTTTCCTTTGGAAGAAAATTCCTTTTTTTTTTCTTTTTGGGATTTTTAACAGACCCTGTGGCTGGAGCCTCCCTCTCCTGCTTTCCCCGTGCTCCTCCTGAGGCACCGGCAGGGCTGGGAGGGGTTTTTTGGGATGCTGGAGCACAGATGGCCTCGGAGCCGCTCTCCCCAGGCCTGGTGGCTGCTGCTGCTGCCCATCTGCTGCCCTTTGTCCTGCCCGAAACGGCAATTCCTGAGGGACGCCGGGAACCGGCCCTTCCAGCCAGGATTTGGGATTCTGGACCCGATTCTCCAATCCCAGCCTGGGGTTTGTCCCTCCTGGAGGTGTTCCCGAGGCCCCACCGCCCCTGGTGGTGCTGCTCATGGGCTCCCCTGCGTCCTTCCCGAAACAGCAATTCCCGAGGGATGCCGGGACTGGCGCCCGGGAACGGGTGGGAAGGGGATGGACAAGGAAAATCTGAATTTCAGAGAATTCTAATTTCAAACCTTGATAGGAAGCAAAAACAAAAGAACCAACCCCAAAATTAAAAAGAAAATTCAGAAGGCGTTAAGGATTCCAAATCAATTCCAAATGCGTGGCCTCCCCCCCTAAATTTTGTAGGAAAAAGACTTTAATGAACGTCCCGGTTGGAAACTCATTTTCCAGCGCAGGAAAATCCAGATTTTCCATCCTAAAAGGGCTGGAGGCCCCAACCCCAGCAGGAAAAGGACGCTGCAGCCCTTCCCAGACACTCATCCCGAGGTTTAGGAGCAGGAGGGGTTTTATTTGGGATTTCCCCCACTTTGTGTAAACCAGCAGCCCGAGAGGCATCTCCATTTCACCCCGAACATCGTCTGTTTGTTTGGAGAATTTTGGGGCGGCTTCAAGGCCACGTTTGCTTTGGATCCTGGAGGATTTGGGATCGATCTCTTGCCAGTGACCCCCCTGAAATGGAGCTTCCTCCTCGTTGTGCTTTTCCTCCCCAGCTCTGTGGAGCTGCGAAGTCCAAACAGATCCAAATCACAGGAGAAGAAAGAATTCTGCTCCGATGTATTCCCAGATTTATTTTGGTTCCCGCCGAGGCAGGAATGTGGGGGGAGAAATCTGATTAAATTTCAAGTGCAGTCGGATTAAACCAGGAGGTTTTTGGGATGTTCCTTGGGATGTTGGACTTGTGTTTTTAGGGTCGTTTTCAGGGGTCTGGGAGAGGTTTTTCCACCCCGTCTCCATCCTCGCTCCACAGGGATCTTCCACAGGGACACCTGGAATAATTCATTCCCTGGGGTCCCTGTTGGGGCACCCGGACACAGTAGAATTTTGGGGGAAATTGGGGTGCTTGGACGAGGGAATTTTTTACCAGAAATTTTTCTCAAGGACTCCAAGTCTTGAAATGTTGAATTTGGGGAGTCCTGGAGCATCTTGGAATAGCAATCAGCTCCTTTTAAACTGGAAACCCTTTGAAAATCCCATTTTTCGATCATTTTTCTGGGCTGCTCTCACAATTCCTGACTCTGTGGATGCAAACAGCTCCTTTTAAATGTGAAAACTCTTTGAAAAGTCCATTTTTGTGTCATTTTTTGGGGCTGCTCTCAGGATTCCTCAATCCACGTCTAACTCAGGTGCTGCTGGGGTTATTCATCCATCAGGAACTGGGGCTGTCCTGCAGAATCTTGGAATTTCTGGAAGGAATCACCTCCTTTTAAATCTAAAACCCTTTGAAAAATCCATTTTTGGTCACTTTTTGGGGCTGCTCTCACAATTCTTCACTCTGTGGATGCAAACAGCTCCTTTTAAATGTGAAAACTCTTTGAAAAGTCCATTTTTGTGTCATTTTTTGGGGCTGCTCTCAGGATTCCTCAATCCACGTCTAACTCAGGTGCTGCTGGGGTTATTTTTCCATCAGGAACTGGGGCTGTTCAGCAGAATCTTGGGATACCTGGGAGGAATCAGCTCCTTTTAAAGTGAAAACCCTTTGGAAAGTCCATTTTTTGGCCATTTTTGGGGTTTCTCTCACGACTCCTCGTTCTGTGCGTAACCCGGGTGCTGCCGGCGTTATTTATTCCCTTTATTCCATCAGGAATCTCTTCCCCAGAGCCTCAGGCAGGGCTCCAGCTCTGGGCATTTGGGAGCCTCAGGTTCTCCTGTGCCCGTCTCACGCTCCCGGCGTGGCCCTGGCATCCATCTGGCAGCCCCAGCTGCTCCGCGGAGCCGAGATCCGCATGGGGAGGGGGAGAAAGATCCCTTTGGACACGGAGCCGCTCGGAAAATCACCTCCTCTCCTGTCCTCGGGGAAAGAATCACATTTTTTGCTCCTTATTTTAGTATTTGGCGCCACTCTGCTCTCGCTTTCCCAAAACCTGGGATAAAGTTCAAGGGCGCTGCTGGAGGTTGGGATATTTCGATGCAAATTAACGGATCCCAATTCTTCTCCCTGAGGTGCCGGGGTTGTTTTGGGAGCAGCCCTCGGAGGAGCTGCTCCCTCCCAGCTCCAGGAGCAGCTCCGCTGCCTGCGGGATTTTCCTCTCCGGCCCCGTCGGCTCCTGGGGCTGGCACGGGGGGGTGATGGGGACATCAGTGGTTGTCGCCTCCTCCCTTTGCTTCATTCCCTAAAAATTCCCTACAAATTCCCTCCCATCCCGGTTTCTGCCCCGACTCCAGCGGCCTCCACACACTCCCTGCCCTCCCTGCCAATAAATATTTGATTTTTGCTGTTTCAAGCCAATTTCCTCTGGGTTCTCTGGTGAGATTTCCTGCCTGGGGTTCTCTGTGTGGGAAGGAGTGGCCGTGGCCCCACAGAGAACTTTTCCAGAAATCCCTGGGCCTTAATTTTGGGTTCCACGGGAGGAGTTGGTGTCGTTTCCCTGAGTTTCGCCCTAAACCCCTCCCACGGTGCACTTTAGGTAATGAGGGCCTATTTTGGATCCCGGCCTAATTCCTTGATTGGAATTAGCTCTGATCTGCTTGGCGCTAATCAGGGAGCAGATCCGGGGGGTTGGAATGGCCGGGGCAGGGTGGGTGGGAGAGGAGCCCTGGCTGGGGGATCCCAGCCCCCCGAAAGAATTCCCAGCAATTCTCCAGGGCTGGAATGATCCCAGCACGGCCCTGAGCTTTGGTGCTGTCCCGGATTCCAGAGGCCCCAAATCCTTCGGGAACAGGAATGAAAGGGTTTGATAGCGAAATATTTTGATATTTGGTGTTAATAATGAAATACTTTGATAATTGGTGTGGGTGTCAGGGGCTGGACCCGGCCATAGGTTAATTAACCCTTTCCCAATTAACCCTTTCCCAATCCTGTTGGAAAGGCATTTTTGATGATGGAAGGATGTATTTCTTATTTAGGATTTCATTTCTTGTACTTCATCTCTGCTTCGCGGTGCATCTTTTAATGAACGCTTTAGCAAAATCAAAGTTTTTATGGAGTTTCTCCTACTGGAACAACACCCAGGGAATATTTCTGCCGATTTATTTTCTTTACGGAATCATGGAACTGGGTTGGGAGAGACCTAAAAATCTTTATTATCTCTTCATTATCTCTTTATTATCTCTTTATTATCTCTTTATGATCATCCCAACCCTCCCATGGGCAGGAACATCTTCCACCATCCCAGGGTGCTCCAAGCTCTCTCCGACCTGGCCTTGGACACTTCCAGGGATGGGATATTCCATATTCCATATTCCATATTCCATATTCCGTATTCTGAATTCCGTATCCCATATCCCATATCCCATATCCCGTATCCCATATTCTGTATTACATATTCCATATTCCGTATTCCGTATTCCATATCCCATATTCCGTATTCCATATTCCGTATTCCATATTCCATATTCCATATTCCATATTCCATATTCCATATTCCATACTCCATATTCCATATCCCATATTCTGTATTCCATATTCTGTATTCCATATTCCATACTCTATATTCCATATTCCATATCCCATATTCCATACCCCATATTCCACATTCCATATCCCATATCCTATATTCCATACTCAGTATTCCATATCCCATATTCTATACTCCATATCCCATATTCTATACTCCATATCCCATATTCCATATTCCATATTCTGTATTCTGTATTCTGTATTCCATATTCCATACTCCATATTCCATATCCCATATTCCGTATCCCATATTCCATACTCCATATCCCATATCCTATATCCCATATTCCGTATTCCGTATTCCATATTCCAGATCCCGTATCCAATATTCCATACTCCATATTCCATATTCTGTATTTTGTATTCCATATTCCATATCCCATATTCCATATTCCATACTCCATATTCCATATTCCATATTCTATATCTCCTATCCCATACTCCATACTCCATATCCCATATTCCGTGTTCCATACTCCATATTTCATATTCCATATCTCATATCCCATATTCTGTATTCCATATTCCATATTCCATATCCCATATTCCATATCTCATATCCCATGTTCCATATTCCATATTCTGTATTCTGTATTCCATATTCCATACTCCATATTCCATATTCCATATTCCATATCCCATATTCCATATTCCGTATCCCATATCCCATATTCCATATCCCATATTCCATATCCCATATTCCATATTTTAAAATTTATTTTACGCACTCCCCGCACGCGTTTTTGAAGCGTTTCAGACCCTCTGTAACGAACTTGTCCCTTGAACATCGATTTAATTTCCCTCCACAACCCCTGCTCCCTCCTTGCTCCCTGCTCCACACACTGAAACCTTCCAAAACCAGGACAAAACTCTCCCAAAAAAGCTAAAACCGAGCCTAAACGGATGCTTAAAATCCCAGGGAGTCCTTTCGGGCAGCGCATCCCCTGAGCTCCTCTAAACCACCGATATTCCCCCACTTTCAGTAAACATGAATCACATTTTGATGCTGTTTTCCTGTTCCCAGCTGGTGGATTTGGGGGTGAGGGGTTTTTCCCCCACCAGCCTTGTGGGAATTGTGCTCTGCCTGTTCTGACTTTTAAATCTGGCTTTGCCTGTGTTGATCCCATTAGGTTTTATTTATAGCCCAAAGTGCTTCCGTGGAGCTCAGACGTTGTCTGGAGACAGGGACTGCTTCGGGAGCAGCTCTCCCACATCCCCCCATCCTTATTTTCCCTCTCCCTGTTACCTCCTGTACATAAAAATCAGGATTTGTGCCTTTTTGGGGCTGGTTTTGTGTCACCCCTGGAAGCAGAATGGGNTGGGCTGGTTTTGAGGTTTGGTTTGCATGCAGAATGGCAGAATTGGGGTCAGAGAGTTACAAAAATCTGGTCAAGAAGATTAAAACTCCTTTCTCCGTTCAAACCCTGGCGGTTTTATCCCCTAAAAATCAGGATTTGTGCCTCTTTTGGGCAGGTTTTGTGGCTCGATTTCGGTGCAGAATGGCAGAATTTGGCTGAGAGAATTTTTGACTGGTACATAAATCTGGTGAAGAGAGATTGGAACTCTTTTCTCCTGAAAAATCCTGGTGGTTTTGTCTTCTAAAAATCAGGATTTGTGGCTTGTTTTGGGTGCAGAACGGCAGAATTGGGGTCAGAGAGTTACAAAAATATAGTCAAGAAGATTGGAACTCTTTTCCCCGTTCAAACTCTGGTGGTTTTATCCCCTAAAAATCAGGATTTGTGCTTTTTTTGGGCTGGTTTTGAGGTTTGGTTTGCATGCAGAATGGCAGAATTGGGGTCAGAGAGTTACAAAAATCTGGTCAAGAAGATTAAAACTCCTTTCTCCGTTCAAACCCTGGTGGTTTTATCCTCTGAAAATCAGGATCTGTGCCTTTTTTGGTCAGGTTTTGAGGTTTGGTTTGGGTGCAGAAAGGCAGAATTTGGCTCAGGGATTTTCACTGTTACAAAAATCTGCTCCAGACAGATTGAAACTGTTTTCTCCCTTGGTTTTGTCCTCTAAAAATCAGGGTTTGTGTCTTTACTCTTGGGCTGCTCTCGTGGCTCGGTTTGGGTGCAGAAAGGCAGAGTTTGGCTCAGAGAGTTACAAAAATCTGGTCAAGAAGATTAAAACTCTTTTCTCCATTCAAATCCTGGTGGTTTTATCCTCTAAAAATCAGAATTTGTGCCTTTTTTGGGCAGGTTTTGTGGTTTGGTTTGGGTGCAGAAAGGCAGAATTGGGGTCAGGGATTTTCACAGTTACAAAAATCTGCTCCAGACTGATTGAAACTCTCTTCTCCCTTCAAACCCTGGTGGTTTTGTCCTCTAAAAATCAGGGTTTGTGTCTTTACTCTTGGGCGGCTCTCGTGGTTTGGTTTGGGTGCAGAAAGGCAGAGTTTGGCTCAGAGAGTTACAAACATCTGCTCAGGAGAGATCGGAACTCTTCTCCCCATTCAAACCCTGGTGGTTTTGGCTTCCAAAAATCAGGATTTGTGCATTTTGGGGCTGGTTTTATGGCTTGGTTTGGGTGCAGAAAGGCAGAGTTTGGCTCAGAGAGTTACAAAAATCTGCTTAGGATAGACTGAAACTCTTTTCTTCCTTCAAACCCTGGTGGTTTTGGCTTCCAAAAATCAGGATTTGTGCATTTTGGGGCTGGTTTTATGGCTTGGTTTGGGTGCAGAAAGGCAGAGTTTGGCTCAGAGAGTTACAAAAATCTGCTTAGGATAGACTGAAACTCTTTTCTTCCTTCAAACCCTGGTGGTTTTGGCTGCTGAAAACCAGGATTTGTGCCTTTTCTGGGTAGTTTTTGGGCTTGGTTTGGGTGCAAAATGTCAGAATCAACTCCCTTGACCTGCTTTGGATTCTGAGTACAAATCCATTTTCTGGTTGAGAAGCTCCATCTTTCCGTGAAATTCTCTGATCTCCTCACCGCTGGATCTTAAAAAAAAATCCTTGGATTTGGGAAGGGCAGCCCCCCAAGGCTGCGGGGACGTGCCTGGGGTGGGAATTTCTCGGTCCCGTGCCCCAGTTTGTGTTGGGTGAAGATGAATTTCCCCATCCCGCTGCCACCCGCTGCACTCTCGTTGCCCTGTGTTCAGCAGCGAATGAGAATAATTAAAATGAATTAAAATGCCTCCGTATTTATTTATTTATTTATCTATTTATCTATTTATATATTTATTTGTTGATGTCTTCCTGGACTGGCCCTTTTTGGAGCTGTGACTCCGATTTAGCCCTGCAGGAAAATGGAGAAAAGCCGAGGCACTGAATGGATGCTCCGGAAATCCTTTTTCCCACCTGTATCCCATTTTTTGCGGGGGGATGACACAGCGATGCAGCCCCGGAGCTTTTTGCTGGCTGCCTGGAAAGCCCCGAGTCTGGAGACTTTTGTGGGGAGCCAAAAAATTCCAACCACTGCATCCCAGCCAGCCCAGAATTCTGGGAACGTGCCGGGATTTATCTCCGCTCCTGCCCCTCCCGGCGCTCCTGGCTGCTCCTCAGGAAATATTTCTGCACCTCCAGCCCTTGGATTCCCAGGCAGCTCGAGGTGAAGCTTGATGAAGCTTCAATTAATTAAAATGCGAAGGGGTTGGTGCCCTCCAGGGAAACCTGAAACCCTCAGATGGTTTCACTGCTCGCATCTGATTTGGCCTTGAAACTCCCGAGTCGGATTCTTTATCCTCGCGCAGCTTCTCCTCCCGAGCCAGACGAGGAGCAGGGAATATTCCACAGCCCCATCCCTGCAAAGAGGGGGAAAATTCAGCACAGGCTCTTCCCAAAGGCCCTGAGTTCTTCATGGAAGGACAAACAACCCCAGGAAAAGCGGGGCGAGGTGGCTGTTAGGGAATAATGGGGTTTTTTTGGTGCTACAGTCCTCAGGTAAAGTTTCATTTTTGAACCTGCCCAGGACCAAAATAGATTGAAAAATAGATTTTATTTATAAATAACTGACAGGGTACCACATCTGTGCTCTTTTCCTTCTGTTTCTAAGTCGTGGCCCATCCTGGACTCCACCTTTGAAAATTTCGGGTTTCACCAAGCAGGAGGAGATAAAAATCTGTGGATTTTTGGTAGCACTGCTGCTCCCGGGGGAGATTTCCTCACATCCATGCCTGAAAACAGGGATTTGACCTTGGGACAGCGCATCCAGCAGCGACAGCCCGGGCTGGGGGTGGCCTTGAAAGCAGAGATGAGTTTGGTGCCCTGGAGGAGGTGGAAGGGGAGGCGCTGGGAGTGCCGGGCCAGCAGCACAGGGTTGGGTGGCAGGATGGAATTTTGGCAGGGCTGGAAGCTGGGAAGCAGCTGGGGACACTCTGCAGGGCCTGGGCATGGGGAAGGGCCCTGCCTTTGGAGTGGGGAAAGGAGCCAGAATTCCCAGACTGGGATGGAAGTTGCTGGGGGCATTTGAGGATCAGCTCGGAGGAGGCAGCTCCAGGTCCCAGCGCGGTGGTTTTGGGGTGGAACTGAGGACAAACGAGGCCCAGAGCAGCAGCGATGCTCTTCCTGTCCGGAATTGTCTCCCCGGCCTCGTAGGAATGAGGTGGACAGACTGATGTCCATCATCTCCCCTCCTGCTATCCCAAAAAGTCCAGGAAGACCGAGATCAAATGAAAGCAAAGGCAAAAAACGAACGAGTTCTGCTGATCTCACTGATTTTAATCAAATCATGCACAAAGCCAAGGCGCTGCCACTTCCAGGGCTGCTTAATTTTGTGTCTCTGAGGCTGCACAAGTCTTTTCTCCTGCTGGCTGAGGCTTGGCCACTGGTTTTTTCTGGGTTTTCCGAGTGAAATTGTTCTTTCTGTGGCCGTGCAGGGACAGAAAGCTGGCATGAAGCGAACGATGGAATGATCAACATTAAAAGTTAAGCCGAGGTTATCGTTTTAGGAGCTCTCCTCAGTGATGGCTGCACTCAGGGGGTCGCCTCTGCTTTTTGGGGTTCCCTGATGGGAATTTGTGGGTCCTGCCTGGACCATTGGCTCCTGGGGGCTTGTCTTGGTTTGAAAAGCAGGTGTCAGCTAAGGAAGGCAGGAAATGGAAAATGTAAACCCCCTCCCTCCGAATTATTAGAATTTTGAAATCAAGGGGCTCTCAGGCAAAGATATGGGAATAGGAATAACAGTTCTTTACTAGGAAAATTGGGAAAAAACCAAATGCAATAGTACAAGACAAAACAAAAAAACCCAGACCACTGACAGAGTCAGAAATACAACCTGGCTCCCTGTTGGTCAGGGTGTTGGTAGCAGTCCGATTAAACGGTGGCTGCAGT
>WEIT01000985.1:168555-186592 GCA_013389985.1 Dryoscopus gambensis | reverse complement strand
CCTCCCCAAATCTCCCCCAGACCCCCTCAGGACCCCCCATCCAAGTGTCACAGCCAGATATTTCTTGAACGCTTCCAGGGCCGGTGACTCCACCACCTCCCTGGACAATTTATTCCAACTCCTGACCACTCCTGAGGGAAAAAAACCCCAATTCTGATATTTAATGTGAACCTCTGGGGGCTGAGCTTGCCAAAGACGCTTTTTGAGGGTGAGAGAATCAGAAACAGCGAGGTTGGAAAAGACTTTTGGGATCCCCAAGTCCGACCATCAACCCATGCTCACCTCATAAATAAATCAATAAATAAATCAATCAGATAATAAATAAAATTCTTCATGATAAATGAATAACTCTCAACAAAATTATCCATTCTAAATCTGGCACGGAGGTAGAACAAGGGTATCTCTCTTTTGGAGCATTATAAGGAAACAAACTGGGCATAAAAACCTCGATTTGAGGGCTGTAGGAAAAAACCCCAAACCCAGATGTTGTTTGCTCTGCTGTTTCATGGATCACCTGAGCCAGGAGCTGACATCAGATACCTCAGGCTGTAATAAACGCGCACAGAATCATGAGATCTGAGGGGAAAACCCCTCAGAATTTCACCGGGCTTGGTTTGATTCAGCTTTCCGAGGCTCCTGGAGCTCGAGAGGAAAGAGGAGGAGGCACCTCTGCTTGGCCGCCCGTCACGCGAGGAGGTGCTGGAGCAAAGCCCAGCTCGGAGAGAAATTTGTGAGGGGCAGGGCAGTAATTAGTGAGGGACAGGGCAATAATTAGTGAGGGACAGGGCAATAATTAAGCAGGGACGGAGCAATAATTAACCAGGGATGGAGCAAGAAGCGGCCGAGGCTCTGGAGGGCATTGCCAGCACCAACCCAAATCTGTGGAATTCTCCCCCAAAAACTGGGATAGGGCCCTGCGGGAGCTGAGAGGGGGCGGCAGAGAATTCCAGAGCTGCACCCAAAAACCCGGATGAGGGAGCTGGAAAATCTCCCAGCACATGGAACCTGCTGGGATTTGTGCAGCCTTTGAGGGGAATCCGTCGAGGTTCAGGGTCAGGGAGCCAGGCTGGGACTGGGATCGGCCTCTGGAAAATCCCTGAGGGGGAAACTCTCGCTTAGAATTCGAGCTGAGTTTTAAAGGTGCACCTTCGGAGAAGGGAGGAGCAGCTGAAATTCTCTTTGTTTGTGTTCAGCGTGTTTGTGCCACGCGTGGGGAGGGTTTGGGGTGGCTCCGGGGGATTTAAACCAGCACAAGGACCCTGCTGGGATTTCTGCCACCTTTGGATTTCTGAAGGGAATCCATCGAGGCTGCAGGGTCAGGGAGCCAGGCTGGGACTGGGATCAGCCTCCGGAAAATCCCTGAGGGGGAAAGGCTCTCTCAGAGGGATTTCGAGCCGATTTTTAAAGGTGCACTGCCGGCCGATGGAGGAGCAGCTGAAATTCTCCCTGGGCAGCGTTTGGGCGCTGGGTTTGTCCGAGCCACGCGTGGGGAGGTGGCTCAGGAGCATTTGAACCTTTCCAGGGGAAACTTCTCCCTTTGCCCGGCCTGCGGGGTTCTTCGCGAGTTCTCCCATCCCTGGCACTCCCGGGATCTGCAGTTTGGGAAGTTCCGAGCGGGGCGATAACCGGAATATTTGATCCCGCTGGAACTCGGGCCCTCGTCCGTTCCCGGAGTGTTTCCTCTGGCACGGGCTCTCAGGAAAATACTTTCTGGCACTGCTTTCGATTAGATCCTGGAATAATCTCCCGGAGGAAGTGGCGGGAGGCCAAGTGCGGAGCCAATTAAAACAATGGGTCGGGATTAACCCCTTCAGGGCCGCGGAGCACACGTGCGGTGGATTAAGCAGAGAAAAGCAAAGTATTTGAAGATCCAGAGGTTCAAACAGCCCCGAGCTGGGGGTATCCCCTCTGCATCGTTCCTAGGGAATTAGGATTTTTGTTTTCCCTCAATGTTTTCCCTGATTTGTGGCCAAAATTAACCCTGAGCTGCCTGGAGAGGGTGAACACCCAGATCTTTGCCATTATACATTGTTTTTTTTTTTAAAAAAAGGAGCTGTCTGTGACAATGGGGCTGAGTCTGCTGGGTTCTGTCTCTTTTTTTTTCCCTGTTTTCCTCCCGCCCCGCGATTCCTGGGAGCGATATCTCACCGGGAATGAATGGCAGCGAGGGAGACAAAGAGCCGCCTTTGTGTGCTGGTGGATTCGGAGAGCATGTGGGTGGCTGCTGAGCAGCACCCCCTTCCCTGAGCCGCCTGCCGCCGAGCTTTCCGGCTGTTTTCCTCAGGAAAAAAATGGGAATTCAGAGCAAATCCGGGGGCTCGGGGAGGAAATAACAATCCCTCAGTAAATTAGGGTGGCTCAGGTGGTGTCAAAAGTCTTGAAGGGAGCAGGATCTGGAGTTAATTTAATGGATTTTATTTATTTATGATGGTCTTAGGGCTTCCTCTGGCTCTGCTGGCTGCGACATCCATGAAAAACCCTGGAGCTGTGGGTTTGCTCCAGGAAGTGACAGAATCGGTGTTGGAGCGGTGATTCCCACCGCTCCCCTCTGTCCTGCAGGGCCTGAGCTCTGTCCCTGCAGTTTCCCAGGGGTTTTAACACCTTAGGCTTTAACTTTTATGTTAAAATTGGCTCCAAGTCACACACGCCTGGAAATCCTCACCTGCACCCCGGGCTCCGGGCTCGGCTCCCTCCGGCTCTCCCACACCTGGGTTTGGGACACGGTTCCAGGGAGGCACTGGGAGCATGCCCTGCTTCCCAAAAACCCCACAGCCCCCGAAGGAGGGACATCAGGAGCACTTTCATGCCCTGGCAGTGCTTCTGATGCCTCAGGCTTTAACTTTTATATTTTTCAAATCCTGTACCGCCCGGTGTGTGACTCTGCAGTCTCTTGTAGCCCCTGAGCCGCTCTCCTAGGCCAGACAGACACAACAAAGCTGCTCTGAGCTCGCTCTCCAAGGACACTCAGACTGTCCCAGGCCCAAAGGTGTGAGCCAGGGCCACGAGAGAGGTGGAGAAATTGCAGAAAGCTGAAGTTTTAATTGGTGAATTTATGCTGATATGCAAATGGCCCAAACCTATAACAGTGTGAGGAACACGTGACCTGCCGTCCATCGTGGGTCCATGTTGGAAGCAGCTTCTGGCTCCCCAGGGTGTGCCTTTGGAGGCCTCTCCAATAAATCCCTGCCTTTGTTCCCTGGCTCCTGCCTGGTCTCTGCTCCCAGGTACCCACTGCAGGCACCGGGGTTCCCTGGCTGCGTTCCCGGTGCGGGACCCGGGACATGGAGCCGGCTCCTGCCCGGAGCCGGGGCAGGGAACAAAACCCGCTCGTTTGTCGGAGGCGAGCGGCGTTCGCACGGAGGGTGCTGAGCCTGTGCTCCTCTCCCGGCCTGTGAACATCCCCCGTCCCTCCCTGCCTCCCTCCCTGCTGGGCTGGAGCCCCTTTTCCAAGAATTTCTGTGCGGGAGAACGTGGGCAAGTCTAAACCTGGCTTAAAACCCGCCCAAACCTTGCTTTTCTCCCCTGTCCTGCTTTGAGCTGGATCGTCCCGGGGGCTGCAGCCCCTCCTTGGCTCTGCTTTCGCCCTTCCTGATGTTTTTTCCTGCTTTTCCCGCTGTTTTCTGCTGGATAATTCCGAATCCCTGCTTTTCCTTGCCATGGAAATCCCTTGTGGCCTCCTCGCTGTCCTGCCCAGGCAGATTTTGGGGAGAGCCTGGCGGGAAGCTGCCCCTGTGATTTAATTTCTGAGGCCGGGCGCTGCCTGCTTTCCCTGGTTTTTATCTTTGGTGGATCCCCCAGCACCCAGAGATGGACTGGGACAGGCACAGACCCTCCGAGGAGGGATCCTGGGGATATTCCAAGAATTTCTCCCACTTCTGCACTTCCCAGGGCTGTTACTCCCTACTCTCATCCCGGAAAGGAATATTTCATCCCGTGAGGAGCCCTGTGATGCCCCAGCCCGGCCTGGCACAGCCTCACCACTCGCTCCTGGTTTCTGTTTTCCCCCAGCTGCTTTTACTTGGCCACCAGCTCTGCCCATCCAATCCCCGAAGCCTGGAATTTTCCACCTGTCAGCCTCCCAGTCCCTTCCAGAGCCCAGGGACTGAGGGGTCGGGCGAGCTTTGGGGACCTTGGGTTTGGAGCTGCTGCCGGAATTGCAGCACTTGAGGGCACAGAGAGGCAGCAGAGCACCCTCAGCCAAAGGGATAAAGGGAATTTTAACCTCCCAGTCCCAGCCGTGGCCGTTTTCCTGAATTTGGGGCTTTTTTGGGGCCTGGATATTGCAGCCTGCATGGTAAAAGCGTAGAAATGGCTGAGAAGCTGCTCAATACAGCGAATAAATCAATGAAATAGTTATTTAATGAGATGTTTAATGGATGTTTAATCACCAGGAGTATGTGCTTGGAGCAGGTATCCCTCCTTCCCTCCTGAGAAGGATCCGAGCAGGGAAATCCCCCCTTGTACCCCGTGCGTGGAGCACCCGAATGTGCACGCAAACAAATTCCTCTCATCCTTATCCCCAAAAATTCCATCTCCAGCTGCTCTCTGTACTGCCGGAGCTCAGCAGCCTCATTTCCCACGCCGGGAGAGCATTCCCAGAGCAGATCCAGGTGTAGGAGAGCTCAAACGGTTCCAGTCTGTGGGGAAAAAGTCTAAACCTGGCTTAAAACCTGCCAAAGCCTCGCTTTTCTCCCCTGTCCTGCTTTGAGCTGGATCATCCCGGGGGCTGCAGCCCCTCCTTGGCTCTGCAGCCCCTCCTTGGCTCTGCTCTCACCCTTCCTGATGTTTTTTCCTGCTTTTCCTGCTGTCTTCTGCTGGATAATTCCGAATCCCTGCTCTTCCTTGCCGTGGAAATCCCGCGTGGCCTCCTCGCTGCAGAGGCAGGATCAAAAGGAGGAGAAAATGAAAATGCTTTGCTGCCCTGGGATCACCTCCTGCCCCGCTCCCGACAAGAAAACGGGGAATTCAGCCAAAACCAACGAGCTCGAAACGAGGGAAGCGAGCTGGGTTCTCCTTTCACCCTTCCCTCCTCGTGACCTCGTGTTCTGGAGCGATTTCGTTGATCCAAACCAATCTGGGCATCCCCTTTTGCAGAATTTAACCAGAAAAAAACGAAATAAAAACCCGCTGGCGTGAATTTTGTGTCAGGCCAGGGAACACTGAGCAGCATGCTGGGGTTATCTCAGTCGTTATCTCAGATTTTCCTTCTGGTAGGGGAGATATTTTATCCTGAAAACGAAGCTGGAGCTCAGCAGGGTTGAGGACAGCAAGGAAAATCCCGGATTTTGAGTGGTGAGCGTGGGAACGGAACCCGCCCCACTCCAGATTCCCACCGGGAGCTCCGTGGCACCGGGAAATCTCGGTTTGTGTCGTTCCTGGGGTGAGGGGTGCCAGGGATCCATAAAATCCCTCGGGATCTCAGCGCCCTCCTCCCGCCAAGGGACCTGGGGCTGTGCGGGGTGGAGGGGCTGCAGTGGTCGCGGCAGGGGCGGAACCAGGGAATCGTGGAATGTCCCCATCCCCCGAGGATCATCCGCGGTTTTACGTGGAATTCCTCACGGTTTTCCCCCGAGGGATTCTCCGGGAATGGGAAAATGAATAAAATAAGAGGACAAAACTTCTGCTGCGCCTGCCTAAATCTGAATAAATTTCGTTTGCGTTTTGCTGATAAGCGTTGGGTTGGGAAGGTGACAAAAGGGTTTGATAGAAAAATCATCTCCGGGGTTGGACGCGGCTTGGAAATGCTCAGTGCAGACCTCAGCAGCTCCAAACAATTCTCTAGCAAAGCAACATCGGGTTATTTAATCAAACTGTGAGCAGCTGATTTATTTAATAAACAAATAATTGAATTAATTAAAAATTAATAAATAATTTTTAAAAATGTGTTTTATAAAACCAGAGGATCTGTGGCTGCCCCTGGGATCCCTGGCAGTGCCCAAGGCCAGGCTGGAGCACCCGGGGATGGTGGGAGGGGTCCCTGGGGTGTCACTGGAGGAGCTTTGAGGTCCCTTCCCACATGAACCACTCGGGCACTCCGTGATATCCTTTACATTCAGAAAGGAAAATGGGAGCAAAACAAATGACATTTTTAACAACAGTTTCTGGTCTTTCTCCACTGAGCCTGGGCTCCATTTGAGTTCTTTCTTGTGCTTTATCAAGTTTTTTGCTCTGGCCTGGTTCTGCTGGGGCCGGGTGGAGGAGAGGGCAGGAAGAGCTGTTTGGAGAATTCTGGGTTTCTGCAGATTTGCGGGGGGCTGATCCCTGTTTTGGGGTCTCAGCTCTCTGGTTTTCCCTTCGGTGCTCCGCCCCTGTGCTTCCCACGCTCATAAAGGAAGTCATTAATTAGCTCGGCCCATCACTCTGACTTTATTACCTTTATCCTGCAGATAAACATAATTATAAAGCAGAGATAATGACGAGAAGCTCTGTGTTGAAGTGACATGGGAGGAAACACTGAAATCCCAGACTGAAATCCCAGACTGAGATCCCACACTGGTGCCCTTCCTCTCCGGGGCCAGGCTGCCCTCAGAGGTTCCTGTGGTGTTTCCCTGGATGCTCCTTCCCCGAGCAGTCTCGAGCAATGAATTAAAAACTCCCAGCGTGTTTGGATCAAGCCCGAGGATGCGGGAGCACCCTGGAAACCCCAGGATTCCCTCTGGGTGGGTGGGAATGAGCTGCTCCCTGTCCTCTCCTCGGCGTGGGAGGTGCCCCAGGGGCGTCCCCAAATCCTTTCACATCCCACGCGTCCCAGGGCCAGGATAAAGGCGCGACCCTGAGCGTGCCCAGGCCGGATTTTGGGAAGGAAGATCAGGGAATAGTGGAGTGCTTTGGGATGGAAGGGACCTCAAAGCCCTTCCCAACCCAAAGTTGGGGAGTTCCACCCCCTGTCGTGGTCAGGGCACCTTCTGCTCTCCCAGGTTGCTCCACGGTGCCTTGGAAACTTCCAGGGATGGGGCAGGGACGTTGTCCAGGGACGGGGCTGTTGTCCAGGGGCAGGGACGTTGTCCAGGGATGGGGCAGGGCCGTTGTCCAGGGGCAGGGCCATTGTCCAGGTATGGGGCAGGGCCGTTGTCCAGGGGCAGGGCCATTGTCCAGGGATGGGGCAGGGCTGTTGTCCAGGGGCAGGGCCATTGTCCAGGGATGGGGCAGGGACGTTTTCAAGGGGCAGGGCCATTGTCCAGGGATGGGGCAGGGCCGTTGTCCAGGGGCAGGGCCATTGTCCAGCACGATGCCGTGGGGGTGTGACCGAGCGGTGCTGAGGGGACATTTCTGACAGAAACCCTGGCAGCTACCGGCTCTTTCGGGAGCTTTGGCTTCCAGGTGGGAGAGAAGGCGGGAATCACGGCCTGAGCTCAGGGAGGACAGGTCTGGGGGGAAGCCGGGCTTAGGGCGAGCTCTGCGGAGCAGCTGGGGCTGGGCCGGCTCCTCGGGGCTGGGCTGTGCTCGGCCTCTCCCCCTCACCTGGCTCAGTGTCCCTGAGGTCAGAAATCCATGAGGGAGCAGGGATGGCCCCAGCTGTGACCACTGGACACTCTGGAAGGCCCAAGGTTGCTTGGCCTCTCCCTCTCACCTGGCCTAGGTGTCCCAAGAGGCCAGAAATCCACAGAGGAGCAGGGATGAGCCCAGCTGTGACCACTGGACACTCTGAGGGCCCCAGGCTGCTCAGCCTTTCCCGTTCACCTGGCTCAGTGTCCCTGAGGCCAGAAATCCACAGAGGAGCAGGGATGAGCCCAGCTGTGACCACTGGACACTCTGGAGCACCCAAGGCTGCTTGGCCTCTCCCCCTCACCTGACTTGGTGTCCCTGAGGTCAAGAGGAGCAGGGATGGCCCCAGCTGTGACCACTGGACCCTCTGGGGAGCCCCAGGCCAGGGGGAGGAGTGGTCACCACCTCCTCGAGCCTCTCAGATGTTCTCAGCCCATCATTCATCCCCGGGCTCTGCCAGGTTTCCCCAGGTTTCGCGGGAGACGGGAGGGGTGTGGGTGGCTTGTGACACCCGTGAGCCCCACCAGGAGAAGGAAAAGCCTTTTTTTAGTCTCTCCTGCCCTTCCTGATGGAGTAGAAGTGGCGGCAGGGCAGAGCCAAAGGGGTCGTGGTGGATGGAGAGCTCAGGTGGGACACTTTGGATGAGTAGGAAACAGCTCCGGGAGAGGGGAAGGAGCTGGGCAGGAGGAGAACCCAACCAGGTTAAATCCTCTCTTCATTTCACGTCGTCCCTGAGGAAAATATCCGGTGGCACTAAGGGAAAACTTACCTGGAACTTACAGTGTGCCAATCCACTTTATTCCCCTTGATGGTTGTTCACTGGAGAAATTTCCAATAAAAGGAATCAAAAGTTTCCAGAGGATCCAGCAGAAACTGAAGAAGTCCCTCTGTGAGGTTCTTTCATTGATCCAATCACTTCCCCCATAAACCTGGATAATTTGTGGAGCATCTTTAGTCGAGCTCTAAACTCGAGCTTTCCTTCCCCACGAATTTTGTTATTTTCTTAAACTGAAAAAAGAAATAGCAAAAAAAAGAGTGCGTTTTGATGATATCCAGAATATAGAGTGGTGTCTGCTCGCAGTTCTGGGGCTCGGGGAGGGAGCTGAATGTGCTGCTGGAGGTGGGGCAGGGTTGGGCAAAGAGGAAATGCAGCAAACACCGAGAAAACTCCTCGGAACGAATCTGGCCCGGGGAGCAGAGCTCCTCAGGCCCTGAAGTGGCTCTGCAGAGCCGGCAGGGCCCGTGGTTTGTTGCCTCTGGAAGAGATAATTGGTGGGAGACTCTGGAAAATTGGGAGGTGAATGCAAACTGCAGGTCCCGTGGCCAAACCCCGCGTCCTCCCCTACACCCAAACTCCAGAAAAAGTCTTTTAGTGCAGGAAAAAAACCCTCACAAATGAGTTTTCGGTCTTCTGTCCAAGTCAAGGGGCTTCTGCGGGGATTTTGGTCCAGGGAATGTTTCCTTTTGTGGATGAACCTGCGATTTTTGGAGCGCTGGAGGTTACAGAGGGGAAGGAGACCCAGAGCCCTCTCCTGGCACGGGCCGCAAGGACAGCTGGAGAAATGGAACAGCTGGAGAAATAAAACAGCTGGAGAGATAAAACAGCTGGAAAAATAAAACAGCTGGAAAATAGCACAGGGTGGGATGGGCAGGAGGAGGGAAGGCCCAGACCCCGGGGTGGGGTTTGTAACCTGAATTTAGGCGGTGAGGGGGCTGCGGGTGACGCGGGGGTGCAAAATAAAAGCGGGTTGGGGTCGTGGCTCCCCTGCCCAGCCCAGGGCGAGGACAGCCCGGCTCGGGTGAGGTGCGAGATGCGGGGCTGAGAACAGCTCAGCAGAGGGCTGAAGGAGGGGTTGGAAGGCAGGGCGGGAGGTGCCTTTGGAGTTTCCCTGGATTTCCTTCCCGGTGTGAGCAGCAGCTCCGGGGACA
This sequence comes from Dryoscopus gambensis, assembly GCA_013389985.1. Lineage (NCBI taxonomy): Eukaryota > Metazoa > Chordata > Aves > Passeriformes > Malaconotidae > Dryoscopus > Dryoscopus gambensis. Next base: position 177,178 of record WEIT01000985.1, on the reverse strand, counting down.
CCGAGGTGTGATCTCACTTCCAAACCCCAGCACTCCCAGCCTGGCTGAGCTTGTTCCCACCTCAGGGACATCAATATCGAGTAAAAACTCAGCTTGGGGATGTGGGACCCGGCCCTGCTCTTCTCTCAACCCATTTTTAGCATTTTCCTGGAAATCTCACAAAGGATGGGGGCGGCTCCGGGCTGTGCTGGGCTCCAGGAGCGATTCTCACCTTGCTCTTTACAAAGCTTGCTGTGATCTTGGCGCTGTCCCCGGGATCTGCCCCTTCCATGCCGTGTTTTCCATCCGTGGATGTGTCGCTCATTCCCTGGAAGCTTCTGGTCGCCGTGGGCTGTCCGTGCTCCGTCCCACGCCCGGCTGTCCCACGGATGTCACAGTCTGGTGGCGCGGCCGAGCCACCGTGGGTCACTGGGGACTATCCCTGACCTGGCCTGGAGCAGGTTCTGTGCTCCACAAACAGCCCCTAGGTGGAGATCGTTGTCTCACGGCTGTAATTCCAGTTTTGGCTGCGTTCATGCCTCACCCATAAATCCAGTGGTTATGGGTACAGCCAAGGTCTAGCTCTGACCTGAGTAGTGCAAACTCTTCTGTGCCACTGGGGTGTAAATCTCCTTTAAAAGTGAAGATATGGAATTGTGGAGGTTGGGAGAGATGTCCAAGATCATCCAATCCAGCCTTCAACTGAATCCCAAATAAACCCTGTCCCCAAGTGCCACTAAACCCCAACAAAACCCACTAAACCCTGTCCTCGAGTGCCACATCTGCTCGGCTTTGAACACTTCAGGGATGGGCACTGCAAACCCCCCTGGGCAGCCCCTGCCAAGGCCTGAGCGCCCTTTCCATGGGGAAATTCCTGCTGGTGTCCACCCTGAGCTCCCCTGGCCCAGCCTGAGGCCGTTCCCTCTCCTCCTGTCCCTGTTCCCTGCGAGCACAGCCCGACCCCCCCGGCTGCCCCCTCCTGTCAGGGACTTGTGCAGAGCCACAAGGGCCCCCCTGAGCCTCCTTTGCTCCAGGCTGAGCCCCTTTCCCAGCTCCCTCAGGAATTCCCCGGCCCCTTCCCAGCTCCGCTCCCTTCTCTGGACTCCTCCAGCCCCTCAGAGGCACGAAGGTGTTTGTAAATTAAACTTTCCCATTCTAAAACACCCCAGAGGATTTTGCACTCTCCATTCCCGGCTGCTCCGGGGGTTTGCAGGAGCTGGGGCAGGGGGGGTCCATCCTTCTCCAACCCTCACATCCCCTCCTTCCATGGAAAAGGTGGCAATGAAGGAGGGGTGAGCGGCTGGGTTTGCACAGAGCTGAGGCCCTCAGCTGCTTCCCGAGGAGATGAAACCTTCCCCTCGCGTCCTCCTCACTCCCAGCATCCCAAACTCCTCCCGCTTCCACTGCCCAGCTCTGAGCCAGGTCATTTCCAAGCCCAGAGGTCCTGGAAAAGGTGTGGGAAATAAATGTGCTGTCAAATAGATTTTGTTTGCATTCGGCTGATAAGGGTTGGGTTGGGAAGGTGACAAAAGGGTTCGATAGAAAAATTATCTCCGGGGTTGGACGTGGCTTGGAAATGCTCAGTGCAGACCTCAGCAGCTCCAAACAATTCTCTAGCAAAGCAACATCGGGTTATTTAATCAAACTGTGAGCAGCTGATTTGTTTAATAAATAAATAATTTAATACTTGTTTATTTGTCAAAACAAAAACAAACTCGGAGGGAGGGAGGGAGGGATCCTCTCCTGGTCTGGGACCACTCCCACCCGTGCCCCGGGGAGGAATTTGGGGTTTTTCCTGGTGGTGGAAGCAGTTGGAGGCTTTGGATGGCTGTGGGAAGGCCGATCCCAACCTCAAGATGAGGAAAATCATGGCCGGGGTGAAGGGAAGTGGGTGCTGAGAGCACAGCGAGGTGAGATCTGGCACGGGGCAGGGCACTTGGGCCTCGGAGGGTAAAACCCCGCAGCCGGAGCTGCCCCGGGGCACCACGGCCACATTTTGGTTGTGATGTGGTGCCCGGGCCTGGGGCTGGCACACCCTGGGTGCTGCCAGGGCCATTTACAGCCCAACTCAGGTGAAATCCGTGCCCCTTCCAAACACTTGTGCGCCGTTTTTACCCCGCTCAGCGCTCCTCCGGGGCATCATCTGTGCTGCCAGTTCCCATAACAACTCGCGGATTCCTCGTTGCAAAGCTGCTTCTTTTTAAAATTATTATTAACCAGAAAAAAGAAACCACAGCCCAAATTCTCTTGTCTTTTGTCAGCTCCTGAAGCACTCGCATCCCTGGCAGGCTGCCTCTTCGTTTCTCCTCCCCTTTTCCTTGTTTTCTGTGAAAAGGAAGCCAGGCTCATGCTCTGAAGGGTGATTACCATGATTGATGAAGAAAATGGAGCATCACCTGTCCAGCTTCATGGGCGCTGGGCCTTGGTGATAGTTGAGAATGGAAAAAAGGGGAGATGGAAAGGTTTGGGTGTGCCGGGTGCTGATTTGGGTGATGGATTTGGGCTCTTCAGCACCTCCCTGACAGGTTTATTTCGAGCTTCCCTCTGCTCCGGCCTTCCCCAGGCGCTGACACGTGTTCCTGGCGCTCCAAGTGAGTTAAAACTGAGTTTAAACCGGGCTCCTGACACGGTGATAAATGCCAGCGATGAAACTCGCACCTGGCAGCACCCCCGGGGCTGTGGGACCGCTCCCACCCCTGCCCCGGGGCGCTCTCTGCAGAGGAATTTGGTTTTTTGCTGGTGGTGGAAGCAGTTGGAGGCTTTGGGTGGATGTGGGAAGGCCGATCCCAGCCTCAAGACAAGGAAAATCACGGCTGGGGCGGACTAAAATTCCAATGTTTTCAGTACTGAGCGCAGGAAGGTGGGAGCTGGGGCACGACAGACGGGGAGGGGATTTTAGGGTCTGGAAAACCCTCCAGAATCCTCGGGAGAAACACCCAAATATTTTATAACTCGACATTTTCTGTGTGGACATTTACACCCCACACTGACCGCGAGCAAGGAATAAAAACGATCATTTGAAAATGATGAGAGAAATTGTTCTAAAATCATCCTTGACTGGTTTGGGGTGAACCCATCTCTGCTCCTTTCAGTTCTTTGCCCTCGCTGAGGTTTCCTTGCCCAGGTTTAAAAAGTTATTTTAAATTCACCCTCTCCTTCTGCCTCGGCACTAAAGGATGGCAGCACTTTGCGCCGCTGCTTTTCCCTTTCCTTCGGAGAATCCCAAAAAGGTTTGGGTTGGAGGGACCTTAAATCCCACCCAGTGCCCATCCCATGGGCAGGGACACCTCCCCCTGTCCAGGCTGCTCCCAGCCCTGTCCAGCCTTGCCTGAGACACTTCCAGGGATAAGAATTGTACTTTTTTCCCATAAAAACACGCGGAAAACTGATTTAACTCAGCCCTACAGACGCTGGGGGCCGTCAGACGTGACTTTGAGGCTGCAGACAGAGAAATTCTGCAGATGTTGGCACCCAAGGAGTTGAAATTATGTTGGGATGGAGCCACATGGATCATCCGAGCTGGGAATGGGGAATACAAGGGGCTGCGGGCAAAGCCCTGTGCTCTGGGCAGTTAATTACCAGGTTTTGTAATTAGCAGCCACGGCAGATTTTAATGCAGAGCTCAGCCTCTGCAGGGGAAGGGGTAAAATCCCGAATTTATGTGAGGACCATCCACCCACCCTGGGCCAGCCATGAGCTCCTCTCTGCTGAGCTGAGCCTGATTTGGAGCTTTTAAGGGCAGGGAGCTGCTGCTGAGCAGGAGGAATATTCCCACTGGAATTCGATTTTCCGACAGTTCTGGCGCAATTGCACGGAAACAAAGTTAAAATGACATTAAGGTGGTGTAGGTACCGGGCTGGCCTGGCTGATATCACAGCCCCGGCCTGAGCTGCTCGGCTGCTTCACCCAGGAGCAGGATGAGGCACAAAAATCACACAAAAAGAAAGGAAAAGAATTTTTAGTGGGTGTAGATCCCAGTTTTTGGACATAACAGGGCAAATCAAGGTTGTGGGGCCAGCCATGATCGTGGCACTTCCTAGCTTTGCAAATAAAATAAAAATTAAAGCTCGTCTCTCCCTTCCCGTGATTTTTAGGAAACGCAAACAGAGGCAGAGCTGTGTTGGCTGCAGCACCAGGAATATTCCCGTTCATCCTTNAGCCGGGGGGGATTTGGGATCTGCTCCTGGGGAATAGGGACAGGAGGAGAGGGAACGGCCTCAAGCTGCGCCAGGAGAAGTTTAGGTTGGATTTTAGGAAAAATTTCTGCATGGAAAGTGTTGTCCAGCCTTGGATGGCGGAATCACCGTCCCTGAAGTGTTCGCAGAACCCGTGGGGGAGGCACTTGGGGTCACGGTTCAGTGGTGACCACGGTGGCAGTGCTGGGCTGAGGCTTGGATTCAAGATCTTGGATGTTCATCCCAACCTCGATGGCTCTGTGATTCTGTGATTCCACACAGAGTTTGTGGGGGCACACAACTCAACTTGCTAATTAGCTCCAGCAGCTCATTCCCAGCCTGGGGAAACCCAGGAGCGCCTGCGGGGAGCTGGGCCAGCAGCAGCACCCGGCACAGGCACCGCTGGCTCCTGCCACAGCCCGGGGGACATTTCCCAGATCCCATCCAAGCCCTGGAGCCCCGGCTGTGCCAGGATCTTGGGGAGCTTCCCCTCGGGCTGATTTGTGCGAGTCCTGGGCGATGTTTGCCTCCCTCTCCAGATCAGCAGGAGCCGTTGCTCAGTTTCGGAGCCGCTGGAATCACGGTGATGCCTGGAGAGGGTACCTGGGAGCAGAGAGCAGACAGGAGCCAGGGAATAAAGGCAGGGATTTATTGGAGAGGCCTCCAAAGGCACACCCTGCGGAGCCAGAGGCTGCTTCCAACAGGGACCCCGAGATGGACGGCAGGTCATGAGTTCCTCACACTGTTATAGTTTGGTCCATTTGCATATCAGCATAAATTCACCCATTAAAACTTTAGCTAATCATGTAATTTCTTCAATTCCCCCACCTTTCTCGCGGCCCTGGTGGGGTCTGGGACAGTCTGAGTGTCCTTGGAGAGCGAGCTCAGAGCAGCTTTGTTGTGTCTGTCTGGCCTAAGGGAGCAGCTCAGGGGCTACAAGAGACTGCAGAGTCACACACCGGGCGGTACAGGATTTGAAAAATATAAAAGTTAAAGCCTAAGGCATCAGTGGCACTGCCAGGGCGTGCTCCAGGAGCACGTGAAAGTGCTCCTGATGTCTCTCCTTCGGGGGCTGTGGGGTTTTTGGGAAGCAGGGCATGCTCCCAGTGCCTCCCTGGAACCGTGTCCCAAACCCAGGTGTGGGAGAGCCGGAGGGAGCCGAGCCCGGAGCCCGGGGTGCAGGTGAGGATTTCCAGGCGTGTGAGACTCGGAGCCAGTTTCCCTGGGATTCAAAGATCCCCTTCCCCAAATCCAGGACTTCTGCCATGACAAAGTTCCAGCTGGAAGGGGGAGCTGAGAGGATTCTGCTGGGGAATTTTGGGACAGCACAACGGTTTTATTTGGGGTGAGGCATTACTTCTGCATTTGCTTTTTGACTCTGCTGATCAAATGACTATTCCAGTTGGGCTGAGCTGATCCTCGCTAATTTAAGTGTCTAAAATGAAGCTATAAACGAGCTGCGTTTTCCATGAGCAACATTCCCGTTCATCCCTTACTTCATGGCAGTGAAATCATTCCCGAGAAGCAACGAGTGTGCCTGGAAAACACCGGAATCGTTTAGAGGTGGTAATTTAGCTCATCACTCATCTGAAGGTTTTACATTTATTTACATTTTGCATCAGGATCAGCCTTTAGGGAGTCTCCCCCCTCTCATTCCTTTGATTTTTGTCCCAAATTCCAGAGGCTCCGATGGGTTCCACTCTGCAAACCTGCCGGAGCTGACTGTGACATTTCCCTGTGTCTTTTTTCCCATTAAATAGGAAAATTTGGCTTCCGCCCCACTTCTACTCCCTAAACTCTGAATTCATCTCAAATGTTGGCCCTGGGTTTAGGTTTTCCAGGGTTTCCCGGGGTGCTTGGATTAGGTTGGATTTGGAGAGCGTTGGGATGGCTCCCTGTGACCTCGGGAGGTTCCCGAGTGCATCCCCCGGGGGGATAACCCAGCCTCGGGCTCTGCAGAGCTCCTGGCACGGGCAGCGCTCAGCCCCTCGGCGCTGGATGGGAACTTGGCTCTTCCCCTGGTTTATTCCCGAGGCTGCAGCAAAATCCTCCCCGGAGCTGGGCTCTGGCCAGGGTTTGGGACTCGGGATGGGGCTGCTCCCCGGCATCCCAGACATCGCTCCGTTCTCCCTGGAAAATCGCGGCTCCCCCGGGGCTGTCCCGCTCCCCGCGATCAGAGGGAGGCTCCTCGCGGCATTTTGGGGTTGTTGATGTTTGAGGCGCTGTTGGCAGCGGTCGGGGCTTTGGATCCCCTCATGAATTCGAATTAACCCCTTTGCTGCTGTGCCAGGCAGCGCGGAGCGCCCGAGCTCGGCGTCCCTGGACCCAGCAGGGTGAGGAGTGGGGCTGAGGGGGGACAAAATCTGCATTGGGGCAGGGCTGGGTGTGAAAGGTGGCCCTGTGCTGGCAGGGTGGTGACAGGATCTGCTCTCAGGGCAGGGCTGGGTGTGAAGATCTCTCCGAGGCGGCCCTGAGGGGTGGCAGGATCTGCTCTCAGAGTGGGTTTGCGTGGGAAGATCTCTCCGAGGTGTCCCCATGCCCGCAGGGTGGTGGCTCGGGGGTGCCAGCGCAGAATTTCAGCCTTGCTGCTCCGAGGTGCCCCGTTGGAAGGAGGTTCTGGGGGTGCAGACACCTCTCTCGTCATCCCTCAGCGATGTTCTCCTCTCCCGGCACTCCCGGATCACCCCAATTCCCCTCTCAGCTGTGCCCAGGGGCAGCCTGGCTCCTGACGAGAGGTTTTGAGGTGCTGGTTTGGAGTCTGGGGTCCTGCTCACGGCGAGTTCTGGGGTTATTTGGCAGCAGGGTGAATATCAGCCTTCAGGAGAGCAAGAAACGCGAGGGGTTTTGCTTCTCTGGTGCCATTTTGCTTCTCTGGTGCCGTTTTGCCTCGCTCCACCTGGTTCCCTGCAAGCTGAGGCAGGTTTGGAGCATTCCTGATCCCCTGCCTGTCCCTGGAGCAGCCCCTTCCCAGCTGGAAGATCCCAGCAGGACCTTCCCAGTTCTCCATCCTGAGGTTTTCCCCCAGAGCTGCCCCATCCAGGCGGAAAAGCCTTCCCGGGCACTCCCCCGCTCCTGCCAGAGCCGGCTGTGACATTTCCCTGCTCCTTTTTTCCCGTTAAATGGGAAACCCGGGGCTTCCACCCCACTTCCACTCCCTGAACTCCAGACTGGTCCCCAGGGCTGCGGGATGCTGCACCCGAAGGGATCCGGGATCCCGGCTGCTCCAGGGATTCCTGCTGATCCCTGCCCTGCCCTGCACAAAGGGGCTGCTCAGGAAGGGCCCGAGCGGCTGATGGGAGCATTCGGGGGGCCAGGGGGTCTTCCCGGGGGTTTTTTGCTTGGCACGGAGGCGAATCCCCCAACGAGAGCTCGCTAAGGCAGCGCTTTGCGTCAGGAATTAATGCACAGAGGGGGTCAGGGAAGAGAATTCCAATTAAACGGTTAGAAATGATCAAACGATCGGCTTTGATTGCACTGCAGCTGACCTCCTGGCACAGCACACGAGGGCTGGGAGCCACATCCCTCCTTTTTCCGGCTGGGAAAGGGGGGGACGCTCTGGGGACAGCAGGAGCGGCAGGGACGCGCTGCCCTCGGGTCGTGTTTGCTGCCTGTGCCGAGGCCGATGGAATTCCCGCTGGCAAAGGGATTTCCAGAGGGTGTTCAGGTCCTGCTGGGGGTCGCTGGGCTCTTTGGCGACGCAGGGCCAGGAGCACCGGGGAAGCAGAGTTTGGGAAGTCCTGCTGGAGAAAAAACGGTGGAAAATCAGAGTTTCCATAAGGAAAATGCTGAGGAAAGGGGCCGCGGGAAATCTGGGCCCCGGAGGGGGAAGAGGGAGGGGAAATGAGCTTCACCCCCAGCCAAGGGACGCAATCGTGGCCCCCCAGCGCCGTCCTCGGGGGCTGCGCCGCCTCAGCCGTGTCTGTTCTCTCTGCGAGTTTGTTTCTGCAATTCTCAGCCTGAATTCTCCTCTCCATCACCTGCCTAGTTAGCAGAACACAACTCCCCAGAAATTTCTGTTCAATCTGGCGCTCCCACCCGTCAATGATTTGCAGGTTTTTAGTCCCTCACACTTTTTTTTCTTTTCTTTTTCTTTTTTCCTATATTTTTTTTCTTTTTTTGGACTCCAACGAAACATGCAGCTTTTTCTCCTTCAGCTTCTCCAAAGGGATCAGTGCTCCCAGGATCCAGGATCCTGCCCTGCAGAGAGCTGGACATGGGGCTTGACCACATCTTTTAGCGGGAAGTGCTCACCCGAAATGGGCAGAGGAAGAGTTTTGGGGTTACATTCCCGTGCAGAGGGTGCTCCCGAGACATTTGGCCAAAAACCTGCGTGGGGGGATGATGGAGATGATTCTGGAGGGATGATGGAGATGATTCTGGAGGGATGATGGAGATGATTCCAGAGGGATGCAGGAGATGATTCTGCAGGGATGCAGGAGATGATTCCGGAGGGATGAAGGAGATGATTC
>WEIT01000985.1:155838-168444 GCA_013389985.1 Dryoscopus gambensis | reverse complement strand
GGAGATGATTCTGGAGGGATGCAGGAGATGATTCTGGAGGGATGATGGAGATGATTCCGGAGGGATGACGGAGATGATTCCGGAGGGATGATGGAGATGATTCCGGAGGGATGAAGGAGATGATTCTGCTGTTCATTCTCTTTAATTCTCTGGTCCAGGGTCCCAGAGCAGCCTGGGGCGAGCCCAGCATCCCAAAAGTTGTTCTGAATGGTTTTATATAACAGCAAGTCTGCTTTCCTGGGATTGTGCCCTGCTTTTATTTCTGCAGCTGGGTCTNAGTTGTTCTGAATGGTTTTATATAACAGCAAGTCTGCTTTCCTGGGATTGTGCCCTGCTCTTATTTCTGCAGCTGGGTCTGTGGCTGCTCTTGTCCCTTTTTTCCTCTTTTTTTCTCTTTTTTTCTCTTTTTTTCTCTTTCTTTCCTCTTTTTTTCCCTATTCTGCTGGAGATTTTTGGAGAGGGGCACTGACAGAGTTGGAGCCACATGAGGGCTGCTTTTTGCAGCATCTCTGAGCTGTGATTTGTTTTCCATCCTTTCAAGCGAAACCCAGATTTTCAGGCAGTCCCTGACCCCAGCCCCCGCCCTGGGCCGGTCCCTGGCGCTGCCGTGCCCCTGTCTGTGCCGCATCCCAGAGCCGGGCACCCCAAACCCGCTGACAGACACCTCTGTGCCCAGCTCTGACCTCCGGCCTCGGCCATCTGCTGCTTCTGGCGGTCTGGGGAGAACCAGAGTTGTGTTCTGCCGACGAGGCGGGTGATGGAGTGGGGAGTTCAGGCTGAGAATTACAAAACCAAACTCGCAGCGAGGAGAAAGGGCACGTCTGAGGTGGCGGGACCACAGTCCCCCAAGGACGGCGGTGGCGGGGCCAGGAATGTGTCCCTTGGCTGGGGGCGAAGCTGATTTCCCCTCCCTCTTCCCCCTCTGGGGCCCAGATTTCCCGCAGCCCCTTTCCCCGGGTCCTCGGTGCCCCTGCCAGCCAGCAGAGCGGGCTCAGCCCCCGCGGGAGAGGGCTGCAGGTGATTTTTGGCCCTTCCATCTGTTTGGGACGGAGCCACGAGCTGGGCTCGGGTGCTGGGGCAGAGAGAGGGAGAGAAAATCACCCAGAGCCCAGAGCTGAGCTCAGGGACATCTCAGGACGGCTCTGCCGCCTCCAGGTGCCACCAGGCAGCCCAGGGATGGGGCTGGGAGCGGGCTCGTGTTGCCCGTGGCAACCCGGGATGGAGGCGGCGTGCCAGGCACACACAGACACACGTGCGCCGGTTGCCATGACAACCATCCCGGAATTTTTATGGATCCTGGGCTCTGTTTGGCAGCTTCCAAAGCACCTCCCTGATGCCACAATCCGGGAGGGAAAGGGCGGCCTTGGGGCTCTGCCTCCGTCCAAAAAAACCCCCAGAGCCTTCAATCAGGAATGAAGGGGGAAAAGTGTGAATTGGGGGAAAAGAGAGCGGGAGAAGGGAGTCAGGAGGGGCTCGGTGCCGTGCTCGTGTTCTCCTGGAACCTGGGCTCTGTTTGTCCCCCCTTCCAAAAAAACAGAGCCAAAAATCAGGAATGATGGACAAAAAGAGTGGGATAGGGAAAAAGAGAACAGGAAAAGGGAGTCACGACGGGCTCGGTGCTGTGCCGGTGTTTTCGTGGATACCGGGCTCTGCTTGGCAGCTTCCAAAGCACCTCTGAGGTGCCACAATCCAGGAGGAGAAGGGCTGCCTTGGGGCTCCCCCACCTCCAAAAAACCAGAGACTTAAATCAGGAACGAAGGGCAAAAAGTGGGAAGCATGGATGGAAAGAGTGGGAAAAGAGAGTCCCACAGGGCTCGGTGCTGTGCCGGTGTTTTCGTGGATCCTGGGCTCTGTTTGTCCCCCCGCAACAAAAAACTCAGATCTTTAAATCAGGGATGAAGGGCAGAAAGAGTGGAGTGATGATGGAAAAAGAGAGTGGGGAAAGAGTCCCAGGGGGCTCGGTGCGGGTGCTGGGAAGGCTGGGACAGGCTGGACTGGGAGTGCTGGGTTTGGTGTCCCCAGGGTGCCGCGGCCCAGCCGCGCTCTCAGCAAAGCCTCCGGGGCCAGCAGGAGCTGCGGGTCAGAGCCAGCGATGCAGATCTGCCCTCAGCAGCCTCTGACCCGGCGTGACCCCGGCTCAAGCTGGGACCTGCGGGGCAGGGATGGGACAGGGGGGAACAGGGATGGGACAGCAAAGAGCCCTGAGCAGCCCCGGGAAGGTCCCACCCCTCCGAGCCTGGGCTGAGCCCCAGCGTGGGCAGGAGGGAAGGGGGATTCTGCCCCTGTGCTCCCCTCGGGTGATTCCCCACCTGTAGAGCTGGGAATTCCAACATCAGCAGGACCTGGAGCTGCTGGAGCCAGTCCAGAGGAGGCCCCGGAGCTGCTCCAGGGCTGGAGCCCCTCTGGAGCCGGGCTGGGAGAGCTGGGGGGGCTCAGCTGGAGAGGAGAAGGCTCCAGGGAGAGCTCAGAGCCCCTCGCAGGGCCTGAAGGGGCTCCAGGAGAGCTGCAGAGGGACTGGGGACAANCCCAGGCTCGACATTGGCGCTGGAGCAGCCTGGGACAGTGGGAGGTGTCCCTGCCATGGCTGGGGTGGGATGGGATAAACTTTAAATTCCCTTCCCACCCAAACCATCCCGGCTTTCCGGGATTCCGTGTTTCTGGGATTCTGGGACTCCGTGAACTTCGTTAAGCCAGCCCAGCCTTTTGAACATTGTTTTTCCTGGGTACCTGTTGGGATTTTTGCTGTTTAAGTTTAGCCCCACTGCGGCTGGGAGAGGATGATCCATCCTCGACTGTGCCCAGAACCCAGGGCCAGGCTCAGCTTCATCTCCTGGCTCTGAATTCCTCAGGACGAGGCTCCAGTTTGCATTGTAGGGTCTGATTTTGGGGGAACCAGAAAGCCCATCACCAGCCAGGCTCCCGTGCCCGGTCTCTGTGTCTCTGGGAATGGATCATTCCATGTGCAAAGAAAACTCTCTGCAGCTCCGCTCCTCCAAAACGATTTGGTTGCTTGGGAGGAGAGGACAGCACAGGGAAAAACGGGTAAAAAGTAAAGATAAAGATGATAAAGATAGAGATAAACACAAAACGGTGACAGAAGGGTTGAGATAAGGAGGGAAAGGGTGAGCAGGGAAAGCCCCTGAAGTGTGGATGGCAGCAAGGAATCAAATCCCAGCTCTGGAGGGGCTCGGAGCGTCCCTGGGGCTCGGTGGCACCCATTCCGAGCTGCCTCCTCTCACCGATGTCTCTTCTCTCCCACCCCAGGCTCCCTTGCCCTATGAACACCTGAGTCTCCTCCCCGCCTCAGAGGATGAACCCGTAGCAGCTTTCCTGCAGGTAAGAGCTCAGCCGCGGCCCCAGAGCCTGCGCCGCGGCTTTGGGGTGTGGGGATCGCCAACCCCGTGCCCCCAGGGATTTGGGGATCGCAGAGTCTCCCTCAGGGATTTGGGGTGTGGGGATCGCCGACCCCGTGCCCCCAGGAATTTGGGGTGCAGGGATCACAGACCCCGTGCCCTCAGGGATTTGGGGATCACAGAGTCTCCCTCAGGGATTTGGGGTGCGGGGATCGCCGACCCCGTGCCCTCAGGATTTGGGGTGCAGGGATCACAGAGTCTGTGCCCTCAGGGATTTGGGGATCGCAGAGTTTCCCTCAGGGCTTTGGGGTGCGCGGATCGCCAACCCCGTGCCCTCAGGGATTTGGGGTGCAGGGATCGCTGACCCCATGCCCTCAGGGATTTGGGGTGCAGGGATCGCCGACCCCGTGCCCTCAGGGATTTGGGGTGCAGGGATCGCTGACCCCGTGCCCTCAGGGATTTGGGGTGCAGGGATCGCTGACCCCATGCCCTCAGGGCTTTGGGGTTGAGCCCCGGCCGTGCTGCCTGGTTTTGTGCTGGGTTCTTTGCTTCCCGCGGGTTTTGTGCCCCTCTGAGGTGATGCGGCCCCAGGGGGTGGCAATTCCTGCAGCAGGCGTTGGTGACGGAGCATTAAAAGCTGTTGTGAGGGGTAAGGACCGGTCCAGGCTCGCGTTTCCAGTTTGTTTCTGCCGACAGAGCGCTCTGATCCGGTGTGCAGGTGATCCCGTCCAGGTGCTGGGTGTTTGCAGTGACTTTGTGACCCCTGGTTTGCAGGGTGAGGGTGGAGCTGGCAGCTCCTGCTGCTGAGATTTTCCTCCTGGCTCTTCATCCAGCAGCTGGAAATACGAAATATTCCGAAACAGAAGCTGCTGCTGGGTCTCTCCCCTTGAGCACGACCAGCAGTTCCCAAATCCCACCTCCCCCCCCGGCAAACTCCGCGGAGTCTCTTCATTTGCTGGTGAAGTTTTCCCTTCCCTGGGGATGCTGCCTGCCCAGGTTGGGGCAGTTTGTGGGAATAAAACAGAGCTCTTGGAGCTGGGCACGGATCTTTCGTCCCAGAGGTTGTAGGGACTCAGCTCGGGCTCTGCTGCGGGTGCTGGGTGGGTTTTAAGGTCTGGGAATCACTTGGCTGATGTGTGGCACAGGCCTCGAGTGGGAAGTGGGATTTGAGAAGGTTTGCTCCCTCCTCTGGAGCTTTATCCAGAGGGACACAGAGCCCTTGGCTGCGTCCAGGCTGTGGGGTGCCCTCTGAGGCTGTGGGGTGCTCTCCGAGGCTGTGGGGTGCTCTCCGAGGCTGTGGGGTGCTCTCCCAGGTAAAATGTGGTGGCCCAGGACGGGCAGCCCGGCAGGGAGAGCTCTGGGGATGGCTCAGGCTGGGGGAGACGCTGCTGCTGCCGTCCCTGCAGAAGGCACAGATTTTTTGGGGCAGCACTTGAGGGTGGCTGGGGCAGTCCCGGGGAGCCTCCGGCTGGGCCGGAATTGGAGGGGACAGGCTGTGCTCCTCGGGACAGCTCCAAGCCGCCTCCCTCAGCGCCCAAAGCCGATTTTCCGCCGACCTTTCCTCGCCGAGCGCTCCCCGCGGTGTCCCCTCGGCCGGGCCTGGCTCCTGTCCTCCGTAAATCCCACAAATTCATCTGCTGCGTCGTCTGGCCGCTCCACAGCCCCTCCTTGCCTCCCTCGCGGTCCTTTTTGGCCATGTGTCCTTCCCCGTTCTGGTGAGGGGCCAGGAGCGGAGTGAAAACTCCTCGGGCAGCCGGAGCGCGGCACAACGGGGTTTAAACGGGGTTTAAACGGGGTTTAAACGGGGTTTAAATGGGGTTCAAACGGGGTTTAACGTGTTTGTAAACAACCGCACTCGGGCGGGTCCCCGCCCAGCCCGGCAGGCAGAGCTGATGAGGCTCTGCTGAGATCAGAATTAATTAATTACCCCACGCGGAGATGCTGCGGAGCGGAAAGGGGAAAAGGGGAAATTTCGCCCGTGCTGTGGTCCCTGTCACCTCCGTGGTGTCACCGCGGCCACCGAGCAGCCGGGCTGGCTCTTCCCGGAGCGGTGGCAGCGGAGGAGATGAGCAGGGACAGCTGGAAGTGCTGGGAGGGCGGCGAGGATGCTCCGCCGAGGTGTCAGCTCGGCTCGGAAATCAGGGACGAGCAGGGCAGGGAGTGGAAGCTGCTGGCCTGTCAAAACAGCCCCGTTTCTCCGGAATTCACACAGCTTGTTCCTGGAGGGAAAAAAAAAACCCAACAAGCCCACCAAAAATAGTTCCGTGGTTTCTTTGCAACAGGGAATAAAAAAATCCTTCACTGAGGAGGATTTGAGGAGGGAAAAAGGCTCAGAAAAATAAGGAGGGGGTAAAAGAACCGTAGTTGGAGCACATGGATTGGATGATCCCAGGTCATCGGCTTTTGGTGCAAAAAGCCCGAATTTCCAGGGAAGGGCTCCCAGTGCTGCTGAGGGCCGTGGGTGAGCGGGGCTGGCATCGGGCGAGCGCTGTGCACACCCACAGGGGCTCTTCTGTGGAGGAATCAGGGAGGGGAGGACCCGAAGGGCTTTGAAATGACCCCCTTCGGTGTGAGTGCGTCACCGAAACGGAGGGAAAACCAAAAACCCTCCAACAACGTGTTCAGTGTCAGAGTCAGGGCGTTACCTTATTCTCTGGCCGGGATGTGCCACAGAGATCATCTCGTCCACGCACAGCCCGGCCGTGCCGAGAGAATCGCCCCGTGACACGCGGCATTTACTTGATTTTCCAGATCTTTTATGCAGTCAAAACTCATAGAAACGAATTGGGGCAGCGTTCATCGGCCTCAAGTTGTGCAGTTCTTGGGTTTTGGTCTCCTGTTGGATCCAGGTTTCTTCGCTTCTGATGCCAATTAGATCTTCATTCCTTGATTTCCTTATCAGTATTTTCCAGAGGGGATGTCTCCAGCTCTGCCAGAGGCAGAGTCCGGGGTAGATGTTCTGTGGATGTTCCATCCATGGCCTTCATCTCTTTGGGGCTGCTCCCGTCTGCTGAAACACTTGAACCCATCAGGCTGGAGAAACAGTGCCCTGGAGAGAAGCTTCAGTTCCCTTCCCCCGGGGCAAAGGTGAACAAACCTGGCTGAAGTTATGTAAAAATTTTTACCCTGGGGTGTTTTCCATCAAGCCGAGTGGGCTGGGCCGGCCCTGCGGGGGCTGAGCTGCTGCTCTCGGGGCTGCGGCCGCTCCCTGCCCTCGGCACCGCGGCTCCAAACGGGATCGGGTAAATTCACCCAGCACGTGCTGGGACTCAGTTGTGTCCAGCCTTGGAAGCAGAGGAGAGGGGAGGAAATGTGAGCAAAGGCTGGGAAGGGGAAGGAGGGGCTGTGCCACGCGTGGTGCCCGCCGGCCCTGCTGCCCTTCACCGCTGGGGGCTGGGGGGTGCTCAGGTGGCTACAGGTGATGGATTAGAGAATTCCAGAATGTCCAGAGTGGGAAGGGATCCACAGGGATCATCCAGCCCAGCCCCTGGTCCTGCCCAGACACCCCAAAATCCCACCCTGGGCACCCCTGGCAGTGCTGTCCAAGGTTGGACGGGGCTGGGAGCAGCCTGGGACAGTGGGAGGTGTCCCTGCCATGGCACTGGGTGGGCTTTGAGGTCCCTTTCAAACTAAATTATTCCATGATTCTATAATTGAGATTGGCAAGGTCACAGAATCCCAGAACACCCTGAGCTGAAGGGATCCCCAGGATCATCCAGCCCAGCCCCAGGCCCTGCCCAGACACCCCAAATCCCACCCTGGGCACCCCTGGCAGCGCTGCCCAAACGCCCCTGGAGCTCTGGCAGCCTCGGGGCCGTGCCCATTCCCTGGGGAGCCTGGGCAGTGCCAGCACCCTCTGGGGGAAGACCCTTTCCCTGAGCTCCAGCCTGAGCCTGCCCTGGCCCAGCTGTGGCCATTCCTGGCTCCGGTCCCTGTCCCAGAGCAGAGCTCGGAGCTGCCCCTCGGGAGGGGACCCCTGAGCTCTGCCCTCAGTGTCCCCTGCTCCGGGCTGAACAGACCCCCACACACCTGCACTGGGGAGGTTCTGCTCTCCTTATCCAATTTCTCCAGGATTTTACAAGCACTGACCCCTCCCTCTGTCCTGCATTCCCTGATCCCATCTGAAGCGAAAATGAAGTCTCTTTTCCTTTCCCCCCGATTTCCTGCTGATAAAATGTCGTTGTCCATCCAGCCCCTCCTATTTCTCCTTGATAAGGGACGTCAGCTCCGTATTTGCTGCCTCTAAAGCGATTTGGGGTCTGCTGGGATGGAAATTCCAGTCAGTCACTGCTCACATGTTGCACCCCGGTTCTTCCTCTGCTCCCACAAGCTGCTGGGATGTGCTGGCACAGCTGAAATCTGCCAGATTTTCCAGGAATGACCGAGTTTTTGGGATAAGTGGGGATGTGGGGCGCGTGCCAACCCCCCCAGCTCCCACTGTGGGGTGCAGCACAGGCCCCGTTTTTTTTCGGGAATGCTGTTTTGCCTGCCAGATCTCCAGCATCCCACGTGAGCTCTCCTTCCTCCTGACAGCTCGGGGAATAAACTCCACGCTAATTTTAGCTCTCGCTCCGAGGTGGATCTCTGAGGTTTGGGCACCGTCAATGCCTTATTCATGAATCCACAAACACCGTAGAAAGGAAGGGGGGGAGGAGGGGGCTGGGAATGTCCCACCCTGGACGTGTCCGAGCCGCCAGCAGCTG
Organism: Dryoscopus gambensis; assembly: GCA_013389985.1. Taxonomy (NCBI): domain Eukaryota; kingdom Metazoa; phylum Chordata; class Aves; order Passeriformes; family Malaconotidae; genus Dryoscopus; species Dryoscopus gambensis. The sequence continues at coordinate 160,388 of WEIT01000985.1, read as the reverse complement.
CAGTTTTGGGAGAACAAGCTGGGGTTGTTCCCTCAGCAGCCAGGAAAGGGCTGTGTGTTTATACTGAGGGCCCCGGCCGTGCGTGCAGGTGGCACACGGAAACCTGGGATGGTTTCTCACCGGGACAGGGCCCTGTTTTTCCTGGACTGGCCTTAGCTCCATGTGAAAGCTCGGAAAATTTCCTCGTGGCGTCGGATTTTGGAGCCTTTGGGTGTTGCGTGGTGCTTGTCCCCGGGGCGTCTCTCCCGTGCACTTTTTTTGCAGAGTTTTGCCCAGAACACACATTTTTTAGAGCAGGGTGGTGGCTTCTGCCACTTGGAGTCCGTGGGGTGTTGGGATTTGGGATCATCGTTGAGTTTCCACTGAAAATAAATCGGTGGGGTGAGACCTCTTCCAGCAGGGGGGTGGGGGGTGGTCCAGGATCTGGGTGCTGCAGCTCTGACCGTCACTTGTGACCTTCAACTCTGCTCTGACCATCACCTGTGACCTTGACCTCTGCTCTGACCGTCACTTGTGACTCTCACTCTGCTCTGACCATCACCTGTGACCTTCAACTCTGCTCTGACCATCACCTGTGACCTTGACCTCTGCTCTGACTATCACCTGTGACCCTCCCTCTGCTCTGACCTCCTCCTTTCCACCCCACAGAGCTTCCCCCCTGGCTGTGGCACTCGGGGACATGCTTTAGTGGCGCTGGGTTGATGCTTGGCCTTGATCTTGTCCAGCCTTGGCGATCCTGGGATTCCCTGGGCTCCATCTGAGGAGGTCCCATTCACCTCCAGCCTTCCTCGTCCTCCAAAGCGAGAAATGGGGGAACAATGGGAAAAACTCAGAGCTGGTCCCCGATCCCGCAGCTCCTGGTGTGTTCCCAAAACGAGGAATGGGGGAATACTCTGAGAGTCCCTAATCCCACAGTGATTGTGGGGTGCTTAACCCCGGGAGGTTTCTCCCGTGCACTTTTTTTGCAGAGTTTTGCCCCAAACACACATTTTTTAGAGTAGGGTGGCGGCTTCTGCCACTTGGAGTCTGCGGGGTGTTGGGATGCCAGAGTGGGAAATGGGGGAACAATGGGGAAAGCTCAGATGAGCCCCTCATCCCACAGCTGTTGAGATCTTCCCAAAACGAGGAATAGGGGAACACTCAGAGAGTCCCCAGTCCCGCAGCATCTGGGCTGTTTCCAATGCGAGAAATGGGGGAATGATGGGGGAAAAATTCAGAACTGAGTCCCTGATTCCAGAGCTGTTGGTGTGTTCCCAAAAGCGAGAAATGGGGGAACAGAGTCCCTAATCCCACAGTGATTGTGGGGTGCTTAACCCCGGGAGGTTTCTCCCGTGCACTTTTTTTGCAGAGTTTTGCCCCAAACACACATTTTTTAGAGTAGGGTGGCGGCTTCTGCCACTTGGAGTCTGCGGGGTGTTGGGATGCCAGAGTGGGAAATGGGGGAACAATGGGGAAAGCTCAGATGAGCCCCTCATCCCACAGCTGTTGGGATCTTCCCAAAACGAGAAATGGGGGAACAATGGGGAAAATTCAGAATTGAGTCCCTAATTCCAGAGCTGTTGGGATCTTCCCAAAATGAGGAATGGGGGAACACTCAGACAGTCCTTAATCCCACAGTATGTGGGATGTTCCCAAAGTCAGAAACAGGGGAACAATGGGGAAAACTCAGAATTGAGTCCCTGATTCCAGAGCTGTTGGGATCTTCCCAAAACAAGAAATGGGTGAACACTCTGAGAGTCACTAATCCCGCAGCATCTGGGATGTTCCCAAAGCGGGACATGGGGGAACACTGGGAAAAATTCAGAATCTAGTCCCTAATTCCAGAGCTGTTGTTGTGTTCCCAAAACGAGGAATGGGGGAACACTCTGAGAGTCACTAATCCCGCAGCTGCTAGGATGTTCCCAAAGCGAGACATGGGGGAACACAGGGAAAAATTCAGAATTAAGTCCCTAATTCCAAAGTTGTTGGTGTGTTCCCAAAACGAGGAATGGGGGAACACTCTGAGAGTCCCTAATCCCACAGCTCCCAGGATGTTCCCAAATTGAGAAATAGGGCAATGATGGGGAAAACTCAGAGCTGGGTCCCAGTGGGATGGAGCCCGAGGAGAGCAGAGCTGCCGGGTTGGAACTCTCCGTTCCCGTCAGCAGCCGCGGCGCGGGGAGCGGGGGCAGAAAGAAGCGAACTCCGGGTTCTGTTTGCACCGAGGTATTTCTGGGCGTGTTTGGGTTCTTTGCTGTGGCAACCAGAGGGGTTATTTTTAGAATTTCTCCCGAGATGCTCCTCCGTGCCTCTGTGAGCTGCTCGGGAAGCAAAGCTGTCCCAGGGGGTTTCCAGCTGGAATGAGCGTCAATTCAGAAACACTCCGAAGGGTTCGGTTCCTCAGAACCCAGCAGATCCCGTGTGAGACCCTCCTGGCTGCCCAGATCTCATGCTGGGCATTCCCAAATCCCAGCTTTTAGGCACGGAAAAGCTCTGCTTTCGTTTGGGAAGCCCTGACTGCGGAATTGAAGCGGGGATACTGTGGCAGCTTGGCTTAGCAGTTCCGCGGAGGAATCCCAAAATATCCGTTGGCATTTGCAGCCCCGGCATTCCTGGCCCTGAGCCAGGGAAGGGCCTCCGAGTGCAACCCCGCCAAGATCAGATCCCTATTTTCCCGGGGAGTCTCGGCAGGGGAGGGAACAGGCTTTGGTTGGGATTTTGGGGGTAGCTCTATGGCAAAACTTGTTCGTGGAAAACGCATCCATGGAATTATGGAATGAGGCCTTAAATCCCATCCCATTCCACCCCATCCGTGGGCAGAGACAGCTTCCGCTATCCCAGGGTGCTCCATCCTGGCCTGGGACACTTCCAGGGGCAGCCACAGCTTCTCTGGGACCTCAGTCCCCCACAGGGAAGGATTTCTGCTCAAAACCCTCCAGGATTTCCTAAGCTGTCACTGGGGTATTGCCACCTTCCAGCTTCCCAACAAAAATAATTTGGGACATCCAGGCTGGAGCATTTCTTCCTTAGGGAAGTGTTGCTGTGCTCCGTCAGCCACGGATCCCAAAGGACCAGCAGCGATCCCAAAGGATCCCCCACAGAGCCAGCAGGGAAAAGGGAGCTGCTTTTCCAAATGTCATCATTCATATTTTATTGCCTTTCCCCCCAATCACCGAAACACACTGGCATGGGTTGGGAAAATCCACTGGGGAAACCAACAGCAGCCCAGCAACTGCCCCTTCTCCCGGCCTCGGGAATCCTTTGTGCTTTGGGACCTCTTGTTCCTCTCTTGGAGTTTTTTCCAGGATGCTTTGCTGGAAAAAAGTGTTTCCAGGTGCGTTTGGGCGAGGCAGTTCTCTGTCTGCCCGTGCATTTGGTCAAGGGCTCCCAGTTCTTCTAGAATTTTGGAAAAGCAGTAATTAAAATGTGCGGAGGAGCATCCACAGGTGGTTGGGTTTGGAGGAAAAGGTTTCCTTGTGTCCATCAGTTGATGAGTTAGAGAATTACGGGAGGGTTTGGGTTGGAGGGACCTTAAAAACCATCTCATTCCAGCCTCCCGCTGCTTGGGAATCCTTAAAAATCACCAAATTCCAAACCCCAGGGGTTTGATAGCCCAGAGGGGTTTGGGAATCCTTAAAAATCACCAAATTCCAAGCCCCAGGGGTTTCATAGCCCAGAGGGGCTTCAAACCCAGGGATTTCAACCCCAGGCCCAAATGGGCGATCAAAGTTCAGGGGAATTTTGGCCCAGGGCCGGCCCCCGGGTTTGGAATGCATTTCGATATTTGAGAATCTTTTTCTGGAAGAAAAGAAACGGAAGAGCCGCTCCGGTCCCCTGTGAGCAGTGGGGCACCCTCAGGAAGTCGGAGCTGCTGTGAGAAATTCGGGGGGCGGGTTTGCCTCAAGGGGTTCCGCCAAGACGGGCGTCATGCAGGGAAAATGGGGAAAAAAATCCGGGAAAGGGCGAGAAGCCGACGTTTGTGACAGGGGAGCGCTCAGCCCGCGGACGTTTCACTTTTAGCGAGGTTGATCCCCAGAACTCGTTGCTGGTTTGAGTCGTGACCCAGCTTTGTGCTCTGTCCCGCAGCCACAGAAGCCGCTGGAATATTTATTGCTTGTTTTTCCTCCACGCTGCCGTTGTTTGTAGGAACAAACATCAGCTTCTCCCAGCCCAGGAGGCAGGCAGAGGTTTTTAGTTTGTTGGATTTAAGCCCACGTGAGCAGCTCTGATTTAATCCTGGAAGGTGCTGCAGCTTTGAAACTCCGAAGTCTGAACAGCCTCATTTGCTGTTTTGTGTTGATGCAGATAAAATGGCCTTAATTTTTCTTGGTTGTTTTCTTATTTCTTATTTTATCATTTTTATTATAATTATTATATTGTTTATTTTCATTTTTATTATTTTATTATTATTATCAATTTTTTTATTTTCATTTTATTATTTCATTATTATTATTAAAATTTTATTTTTATTCTATTATTCTATTATTGCTACTATTATTATCATATTATAATACTATTATTATATTATTTTATTATTATCTTATCATCTTATTTTATTATATTTCATCATC
>WEIT01000985.1:127264-139306 GCA_013389985.1 Dryoscopus gambensis | reverse complement strand
GGCGGGCGCTGCGGCGGCGCGGGTGGCACAAGGGCACCGCGGGTGAGGTCACGGCGATGAGTAACCGGCAGCCGGGTGCCGCTGAGTTTAATTTTGCTCGCCCCTCCCGGGCACGGCGCGCTGTTGGACACCCCGAGGGGGTTGTGGCTCTTGATCGGCCGCCAGCACCTCCGGGGCTGCGCTGGCACCGCCGCCGGCTCGGGCTGTTAATTGGCGGCCGCCCTAATGAAGGAGCCGCGCGCCGCGGCCGCAGCTGAGCGCTGGCGGGGCTGGGCTGGGCTGTCTGCCTGTCTGGGACGGATTTCCTCCTTATCGCTCGCACAGGAAAGCGAGCGCGGAGCCCAGGGGTTGTTCTGGGGCCACACGTGATGCGCCAGGAGCTGTGCCAGCGAAACCCCCGCGGGAGCTCCTGCCAGCCAAGGAGGATGTTGGATGTCCCCGAGCCGCGGGCCGGACCTGCCGTCCCCGGGGGTGGCCCGCGGGGAGTTTTATCCCTTTTAAGCGCCCCTTGATTAGCACCTGCTCATCAGCGGAAAACGAGGCGGCTTTAAAAATGCATTAAGGCCGAGTAAATGAGCGCTAACGATTTAAGCTCCTTAATTCTCCGCGATGGCAATTAATAAGGCCTTTGATGCGCCCGGAGGTGCGAGCGGCGGTGCCTCCCGGGCTGAGCTGCTCTATGCAAATGCGGGCATTGTTACTCCGGAAAAAGGCGCTGTGCATGATTTTCTTTTTCCCCTCCTCGTTCCTGCGCTCCCCGGCTGCGGGGAGAGGCCCTGGCACTTCCACCCAGCTCCCGGCCGGCGCGTGGAAGCGGCCGGGGCAGCTGACACGGTGATTTATGGGGTGAGCAGCACAAGCCGAGCCCCGCGCCGCTGCCCGGGGATCACCTGCAGCTGCCGGGCTCGGAGTTTGCCCTGGTGCTGAAGGATTCTTCGCGTCAGGGCACGGCGCCAGGCTTCAGCTTGGCTGTCTGGATGTCCCGGTGGCCCCTCTGTCCTGATTCCCACCTCTCCCGCTTTATTTGGCATCAGTGATCCCCACCCCCCCCACCCCGGAAGGTGTTTGTGCTGCTGGGGGACTCGTGTTTTTCTCAGCATCTCGGTGCTTCGGGAACTTTTCCTCGGGATTCTTGTGGGAAAATGTTCCCGCAGCCAGCAGTGTTTCCTCAGCCGGAGCAGGTGGGACGGGTGGGGGTGGGATGCTGTGATTCTCACTCGGCTCCCGGGTGTCAAAAGGCTCCCGGGTGTCACATTGTCCTCAGCCCCTCCCGCCTGGCCCTTTTTAACTGAGGGGTGCTGGAAATAGGATTTCTTTCATCCTTCGGGGGAGGCTGCGGAGGTCTCTGTGCAGGACGGGGGGGTTGAGCTGTGCAGTTCTGGGCTGATTCTCAGGAATTCTGCCCCCGGGGTTTGCCGTGGGGTGAGGGCCGGGGAGGGATTCTCTGCAGCCCTTGCTGCGGAAGGAAACCCCAAAATCTGTAGAGGGCCGGTGCGAACTGCGCATCAGAGAAAACACTCGCACCAGTTCCTGGGCGATGAATTAATGAGCGCGTCGGCAGCAAACTGGGGCCGGGGGGCACAAGTGCGGTGCAGCCGCTCCGCAAACCCTCTGAGGAGCCCGGGCAAGCTCCCGCAGCCCGCAGGAAGGGGATTTACTCGGCGTGAGTGACCATTTTCACCCTCACCCACGACGGGCACTTCTCCTTTCTCGGCGCTGGCCCCCATCCATCCCAGGAGCTCCTTCCCGGCGCTCCCAGCACGGGAACAAGGCACCCTCAGAAGGTTTCTGTGCCCCCTGCGCTGCTCAGAGGCTGCCCCAGGTGCGGGAGAGGCGCAGAGAGCAGCGCCAGGACCGCAGGCTCCGCTGGGGTGCTTTTGCTGGCCGGGCACGTTCCCAGCTGGGCTGGGCTGGCCTGGGGGGGGCCGAGCAAAATCCCAAATGTTTGGAGTCGGCTCTCGGAAAACACGGGTCAGGAGAATGGCTCAGTGTTCGGGGCAGCGTGATCGGATGTGGGGAACCACTCCGGGGAGCCGCGGGTGAGTCCCGGCAGCAGCGCTCCCGAAAATAACATTTATCCTGCAGCGAACAACAGAAGCGCTGTTGAGAAACCTCCCCCGGGCTGCGGGGCCGCGGCAGCGCTGCCTTGGGAGCTTTCCCGGGAAGCCGAGGCAGCGGGGAAGTGTGTCCTGGAGGGAAATCACCGCGGCCGCGCCGGGGATTGGGTGGCAGCCCGGTAATGAGGGGCTCCTGGGAACTCCCCGCGCGTCACTGGCACCGTCCCAGCGCCGCGTCCGGCTGCTCCTGCCCCGGCAGAGCCGCTTTTCCCCCGCCTTCCTCTGCTCCTGGCCCGGCAGAGCCGCTTTTCCCCCGCCTTCCTCTGCTCCTGCCCCGGCAGGGCCGCGGCTCCTCCGCCTTCCTCCGTGCCCGCTGCCGCCCAGCTCGGCTGTCACAACTCCCGGCCGCGTTCGGCCGCACGTGTGGAGCGCCAGAAGCGCCTCCCGAGCGCCTCAAAGCCTTCGGTTCCTTGGCAAGGGGAGGGTCAAGCGTAGGGAAGAAGGAAAATGACCCTCCGGGAAGGAGAGCGATTCATTTCCAGTGTCCATCCACCGGCACAGCCCGTGCCTTTAGAAAAGGCTGCTGGTCCGGGGGTTTTATGGCTCTGCCGGGACCTGCGGGGCTGCTCGGGAGGCAGGGAAATGTTTGTTCTGTTTTCCACCCTGCCTGCTGCACTTGCCGAGCTCTCCCTTCCCACCTCTGGCTCGTTAATCCTCGCTGGGCTCAGACCACCTGGCAAGAGGACAGCGGTGATTTGTGCCCCGGCTGGAATTCCAGAGTCCGGGCTTCCCCAGGGCACTCGGCTGCGATCCCGGCCCCTGCCATCGGGGCAGGAATCACAAGTGAAGGAGATTTCCATCCTGCCCGGCTCCAACTACGAGCCTGGGGAAGGTGAAGCTCCCAGCGAGCAGCAAAGGGCGCTTGGTGCGTCCGTGCTGAGGGGCTGGTGGGGCTCAGGCACTCGGGAAACGTTTGGGGAGAGTGGATGTGGCCTTAAATCCTCCTTGGCCTCTGCACTGCCTCGCTTTCTCTGCAAAGCCCTGAGCCAGGCCCAGGCTCTCTCTAGGAAGTCCAGGCTTTTCCTCCCTGGAAGCCCAGGCTCTCGTCTGTAGGAACTCCAGGCTTTTCCTGGGAACTCCAGGCTCTCCTTCCTGGGACATCCAGGCTGTGAGAAGCTCCTGCAGGGCTGATTTTTGTCCGCTTCCCACTTTCTCGAGCTTTCAGAAAACATTTGGGGAGAGTGGATGTGGCCATAAATCCTCCTTGGCCTCCACACTGCCTCGTTATCTCTTCAAAGCCCTGAGCCAGGCCCAGGCTCTCCTTCCTGGGACATCCAGGCTGTGAGAAGCCCCTGCAGGGCTAGTTTTTGTCCACTTCCCACCTTTTGGAGCTTTTTTGGGGCGAGTGGATGTGGCCATAAATCCTCCTTGGCCTCCAGGCTGCCTCGCTTTCTCTGCAAAGCCCTGAGCCAGGCCCAGGCTTTTCCTCCCTGGAAGCCCAGGCTCTCGTCTGTAGGAAGTCCAGGCTCTCCTCTCTAGGAAGCCCAGGCTGTGAGAAGCTCCTGCAGGGCTGATTTTTGTCCACTTCCCACCTTCTGGAGCTTTCAAAAAACATTTGAGGAGAGTGGATGTGGCCATAAATCCTCCTTGGCCTCCACGCTGCCTCGCTTTCTCTACAAAGCCCTGAGCCAGGCCCAGGCTTTTCCTCCCTGGAAGCCCAGGCTCTCCTCTCTAGGAACTCCAGGCTTTTCCTGGAAGCCCAGGCTCCCTTTCCTGGCAGGCCCAGGCTGTGAGAAGCCCCTGCAGGGCTGATTTTTGTCCACGTCCCGCTCTCTGGAGCTCTGGGAGGAGCCGAGCAGGGCCTGCAGGTGCAGCAGGTGGGGGAGCAGCCCCGCAGGGCTGGGCGGGATGAGCTCAGCCATCCCGGGGTGTTTACAGTGGAAACCTTCAGAGCAGCCTCTTCCCGCAGAGGAACAGGAACCAACCCATTAAAGACCTCGGTGGTATTTTTGTAACCATTTTTTTTTTCCTCTTGTTTTTTTGGGTGTTTGTTTCCAGTTGGACGGAAAAACTGCAGTTTGGGGACGCTTTCCTTCCTTCTGGGAACTGCCAGGCAGCTTTTGGGCTGGGATGAGTGAGGGGAAAACATGAGGTCAGGTTTTCCTACCTTCCCGAAACGGGCTGGCTGGAAGCTGTGAGCTGCCTGCTCCCCGCTGCCCCCAAGCCAGGCCCCACCCTGGGTGATTTTTAGGAGGGTTTTGGCCCCAAAATCAGAGCAGAGCATCTTCAGCACTGGGGGGAACCTCATTAAACCCTTCCTCGTGCTAATGAGGTTTCCAGCTTCTGCCTCAGTCTCCAGATCCTAAATTGTCTTTTAGTCCCGTCCCTCATTCCTCTCCCAGGCTTTGGAGGGGCACCTGCTCGGAAAAGTGATATTTTTGGGGGGTTTCAGTTATTTTGCTCTGTTTCTCCAGTAATCCTACAGATTTTAGGCAGGGGTTTGTCAGAAACCAGCAGGATCAGCTGAGTTCAGAGCCGGGATCTGGGTTTGTCCCAAATCGGATGCGCCGAGACCTGGAGGGGTTTGCTGAGCCCTCACCTGGTGCTGCAGCTCAGGGGGGAAACCTCGGGAGAATCCCATAAAAATCGAGCCCGGCCCTGTTCCCAGCAGTCTTGGGCCGAAGGGATTTCAGGGATTCCCTGAAATTTGGGAACCTGAACCCCAGCTTTGCCGTGCTCAGGGTGGCCTCTCCTGAAGGGTTCCCTCATCCGAAAGGTGAGAGCTGCACAGCCAGCAGCTCTGAGACCGTTTATTTTATCTGATTGTTTTTATTTAAAGGATTTATTTAATAGTAAAATCGATTTTATCAGTAAATAAATACGTTTTATTTAAAGAAGTCATTAAATAATTTATTTAAATTTTTTCTGTTAAATCAGAATTTAATTTATTTATCAGAATATAGCCACTTTTTATCGGAATTAGGAGGAAATTGTGACTTTTTATCGGAATTAGGAGGAGATAGTCACTTTTCTGGGGAATTAGGAGGAGACTGTCACTTTTCTGGGGAACTGGGAGGAGATTGTCACTTTTTATTGGAATTAGGAGGAGACTGTCACTTTTCTGGGGAACTCGGAGGAGACTGTCACTTTTTATGGGAATTAGGAGGAGATTTCTGCCTCAGGTGTTCCAGGAGCAGCCTCCTTCCCCCTCAGCTGCGGGATCCACCTGCTGCAGGTGATGGTTGTCATTTAGGCAGGGAGGGATTTTCTGTGGAAATTGGGAAGCTCTGAGGGCTTTTAGGAGCTTTTAAAGGGTTCAGGAAGGACCCCCTGAGCCCTGGGTTTGTGCCTGGCTCCTCCTGCCTCATCCCGCCGGGCGATTCCCAGGAAAAAGGGCGGGATAGGAAGGGAGTCCCCGTTCCCTGCGGCGCCTGAGGATGCCAGGGATGCACGGAGTGACCCCGGGCACGGGGCAGAGGGCTGGCACCGCCCGGGATGCGCCGCAGGGCTTTCCGTGAGGCGCCGCTGACTCCTCCAGCGGCTGCCCACGGGTTTCCTGTGGTCCCCTGATTCAGGGGCTTGGGGGTTTGTTCCCTTTCTGGGGACGTTTACCGAACCCATTTCCGAATTAAAACAGCGCAAATGAAAAACGACGCAGTTACAGATTTGCGGGAGAAGATGGGGCTAAAACGAGGTGAAGGGAAATGGAAAATAAGAAATATTCCTGAAGCCCCCGTGGATGGGTGCCCATGGGTGCTTTTGGGATGGTCCCATCCCCTGTCAATCAGGATTTGGGCCGGGTCACCCCGGGCTCGGCAAACAGCTGGAAGTTTGCAGCTGTCACCCTTTTGTCACAGGGTTTCAATCTGATAAATCCTCCTGGGGGGTTTTATCACTGATTCTTCAATTCTTCGTACAAATCGCTCAGCGAGGGCTTCTCCTGGCAGCGAGGGTCTCTGCAGGGAGCCAGCCTGCAAGGACCCCAAAGGGTTTGGGGCTGGTGTCCTGTGGGGACAAGTGCGGCCTCAGTTCCCACTTCTGTAAAATGGGGTTCAAACTCGGGAGCAGGATTTGGGCTCAGTGAAGGGCTGGAAGTTTGCAGCTGTCACCCTTTTGTCACAGGGTTCATATTTATGGGGAAAGGTGGGGCTAAAATGCGGCGAACGGAAATGAGAAATAAGAAATATTCCTGAAGCCCGCGTGGATGGGTGCCCATGGGTGCTTTTGGGATGGTCCCATCACCTGTCAGTCAGGATTTGGGCTGGGTCACCCAGGGCTCAGTGAAGGGCTGGAAGTTGTGTCTGACCCTTCTGTCACAGAGTTCAAATCTGATAAACCCTCCTGGGACCCCTCAGCCACGCCGGGCTCAGCGATTCTTTAATTCTTTGTACGAACTCCTCCAATTTGAGCCCTCTTGGCCTCCCAGCTGCGGCGCTGGCCTGAACTGGGAGGAGCGCGATGGAGGCGCAGGGCAGAGCTTTGGTTCTTGGGGTGCATTTGAGAACCCCCCCTGAAAATCCGCCGGGTCTGCGCACGTTTTAAAGACTCAAATAAAGTTTGGGTTGTGACTGAGGGAAAGACGCCCTCACGCCGAAGGTGGGGAGTGTTGGTGTGCGGAACCGAACGGGGCGGGGCAAGGTCAGCCTGGAACCGGGGGCAAAAATAGAGCTGGGGCTGCCTCCAGCAAACGCGGGGCTGCTCCGAGCTGGAAGGGAAGTGGCGCTGGCTGCTTAATTACCTCCCAGCAGCTCGCCCGCGGCGCTGAGGTATTTCCTTCGGGACTTTCTCAGGCTAAAATTAACAAAATCCGAAGAGAAACCGCTCTCGCATCGCGCCGTTCATGTGAGAGGATTGGCCGGGGCACAACAGAGCGGCCTCTGTAGTCGGGAATAAGGGAGGGATTCTCCTGGCAGCGAGGGTCTCTGCTGGAAATCATCCCGCAAGGACCCCAAAGGGTTTGGGGCCGACCTCCTGTGGGGACAAGTGCGTGCCTCAGTTCCCACTTTGGGAAATGGGGCTCAGACTCGGGAGCAGGATTTGGGCTGAGTCACCCCGGGCTCGGCAAAGGGCTCGAAGTTGAGTTTGACCCTTCTGTCACAGGGTTTCAATTTATGGCAAAAGATGGGGCTAAAATGCGGCAAACGGAAATGAGAAATAAGAAATATTCCTGAAGCCCGCGTGGATGGGTGCTCATGGGTGCTTTTGGGATGGTCCCATCACCTGTCAGTCAGGAGCTGGGCTGGGTCACCCAGGGCTCGGTGAATGGCTGGGATGCCAAGAAACCTCAAATTTCAGTGATTTGCTGAAAATCTACAGATCGCTCAGTGAGGGCTTCTCCTGGCAGCGAGGGTCTCTGCTGGAAATCATCCCGCAAGGACCCAAAAGGGTTTGGGGCCGACCTCCTGTGGGGACAAGTGCGTGCCTCAGTTCCCACTTTGGGAAATGGGGCTCAGACTCGGCAGCAGGATTTGGGCTGGGTCACCCAGGGCTCAGTGCGGGGCTGGAAGTTGAGTCTGACCCTTCTGTCACAGGGTTTCAATCTGATAAATCCTCCTGGGACCCCTCAGCCACGCCGGGCTCAGCGATTCTTTAATTCTTTGTACAAATCGCTCAGCGAGGGCTTCTCCTGGCAGCGAGGGTCTCTGCTGGGAGCCAGCCTGCAAGGACCCCAGAGGGTTTGGGGCCGATCTCCTGCGGGGACAAGTGCGTGCCTCAGTTCCCACTTCTGTAAAATGGGGTTAAAAATATTCTCCCTCCCTCGCTCCCAGCGGCGTTGCCACACTCCCCCCACAGCAGTTTGCAGAAGACCACAGAGTTTTTTCCACTGAGGGGTGAAAAACGCTAAATAAAAATAAATGGCTGCTGTTTTAACTGGGATTCCAAGGAAATGGAGCTGGAATTGTGCAGGGAGTGACAGCAAATAACGGGAACCCATCACAGGATCCCGGGCTGGGATTTGGGTGGGAAGGGAACTTAAAGATCCCATCCAGCCCAGTCCGTGGGCAGGGACACCTCCCGCTGCCCCAGGCTGCTCCAACCCGGCTTGGGCACTGCCAGGGATCCAGGGGCAGCCACAGCTGCTCTGGCAATTCCAGCCCAGCCCCTCCCCACCCTCCCAGGGAACAATTCCTGCCCAAGATCCCACCCAAATCTCCCCTGTTCCAGTCTGAAGCCATTCCCTGTGTCCTGTCCCTCCAGGCCTTGTCCCCAGTCCCTCTGCAGCTCTCCTGGAGCCCCTTCAGTCCCTGGAATTCCTAAAGGGAGTTGGGAGGATGCTCCAGAGCTCTGCAGCCCGGGATGAACTCCTTCCGTTCCCGTTCGCTGTTGTTCAGCACTGATTTAGGGTCAGCCCCAACATCACTGGCTGGAAATGGCACATTCCTGGGAAAACCGCGTGGTCCCAGCTCAGGGGGGCTCGCCCAGGCAGGCAGAGCTGGGGGGAGCTGCTGGGCGGGCAGGGGGAGGGAAAGGGTTAACCCAGGTGGGTTTGGAGCCTTTCGGGGGCTGTTTGTGGGATTTAAGGGGGCTCTTTTTCACCCGGGCCCCCCAAATCCCCTCGTGTGCCTTTGGGGTCTTCCCAGAGTGTTCCTGAGACCACCCAGAGGCTCCCAGGACCCCCCAAAATCCCCTCAACCTCCCTGGGACCCCCCAAGCCTCCACAAGACCCCACCCAAACTCCCCCAGGAAACCACATTCATCCCACTTTTCCCAGTTCATCCCACATTTCCCAGTTCATCCCACTTTTCCTGTGTTCTTTCCACTCTTCCTGGTGTTCACTCCACTTCTCCCGGTGTTCTTTCCACTTTTCCCAGTGTTCTTTGCACTTTTCCAGTGTTCATTCCACTTTTCCCGGTGCTGATTCCACTTTGCCCGGTATTCATCCCACTTTTCTTGGTGTTCATCCCACTTTTCTTGGTGTTCATCCCACTTTTCCTGGTGTTCTTTCCACTTTTCCTGGTGCTCATCCCACTTTTCCTGGTGTTCACTCCACCCTTCCTGGTGCCCATCCCACTCTTCCCGGTGCCCATCCCACTTTTCCTGGCGCTCATCCCACTTTTCCCCATGTTCTTTCCACTTTTCCTGGTGTTCATTCCACTCTTCCTGGCATTCTTTCCACTTTTCCAGTGTTCATTCTACTTTTCCTGGTGCTGATTCCACTTTGCCTGGTATTCATCCCACTTTCCTTGGTGTTCTTTCCACTTTTCTTGGTGTTCTTTCCACTTTTCCTGTGTTCTTTCCACTCTTCCTGGTGTGCATCCCACTTTTCCAGTGTTCATCCCTCTTTTCCTGGTATTCATCCCACTTTTCTTGGTGCTCATCCCACTCTTCCCCATGTTCTTTCCACTTTTCCTGGTGTGCATCCCACTTTCCCCGGCGTTCATCCCACATTTCCTGGTGCCCATCCCACTTTTCCCCATCCCGCCAAGGAATCCTGCCTGTGCAGGTCGGGCTCTCGCTGCACCCTGGCAGTTCTGGCCCCACTGAGCCCCCCCGGCGCCTTTCCCGGGCGATTCCTGAGCTTTTCCCAGGTTTTCCTTTCCGGAACCGCCCCGGGGTTGTTTTGGGGCGCTCCAGAAGTGCCCCCAAGTCCCCTCTCGCTTTATTTGGGGCTCTCTGGGGTCTCTCTGGCTGCTGAACCCCCCCAGGCCCCGGCAGCCCCCCCGGGGGATTTATGGGCACCCAGGGCAGGTCCTGGCAGCCCAATTCACCCTTGGTGATACAGAGCCAGGTCCTGGCAGCCCAATTCACCCTTGGTGATACAGAACCAGGTCCTGGCAGCCCAATTTACTCTCAGTGAAACAGAACCAGGTCCTGGCAGCCCACTCAGCTCCAGTGAAACCACGCCAGGTCCTGGCGGTCCAATTCACCCCCGGTGAGACCAAAGCAGGTCCTGGCAGCCCAGTTCACCCCCGGTGAAACAGAACCAGGTCCTGGCAGCCCAATTTACCCTCGGTGAAACAGAGCAGGTCCTGGCAGCCCCATTGACCCCCAGTAAAGCAGAGGCAGGTCTGGCAGCCCCATTCACCCCCAGTGAAACAAAACCAGGTCCTGGCAGCCCCACTCGGCCCCGCTGAAGCAGAGCCCACCCCGCGCGCCGGGAGAGCCGTGTCGGGCGCGNCAGCCCACTCAGCTCCAGTGAAACCAAACCAGGTCCTGGCGGTCCAATTCACCCCCGGTGAGACCAAAGCAGGTCCTGGCAGCCCAGTTCACCCCCAGTGAAACAGAACCAGGTCCTGGCAGCCCAATTTACCCCCGGTGAAACAGAGCAAGCCCCGGCAGCCCCATTGACNCCCCAGTAAAGCAGAGGCAGGTCTGGCAGCCCCATTCACCCCCAGTGAAACAAAACCAGGTCCTGGCAGCCCAATTCACCCCCAGTGAAACAAAACCAGGTCCTGGCAGCCCCACTCGGCCCCGCTGAAGCAGAGCCCACCCCGCGCGCCGGGAGAGCCGTGTCGGGCGCGTCCCCCAGCCCGAGGGCCGCAGCCGGTAATTATTTCTCAGGCTGTTAATTGCACTCTGTGCCCCGGGAGCTGCTCGGGGCTGGGGCCTCCCCGGGTGCCTCGGGAGGGCACACTCGGAGCTCCGGGCCGGCCCCGACCCCCGAGGCTCCAGCGAGCAGCTGGGCTCTCCTCTGCCCCTGGCTCCTCCAGGAGGCATCCCCAAATCCCCTGGAGCATCCCCAAAACTCCTGAAGCACCCCCAAATCCCCTGCAGGCATCCCCAAAATCCCATGATGATCCCCAAAGGCCCTGGAGCACCCCCAAAACACCTGGACTGTCCCAAAATCCCCTAGAGCATCCCCAAATCCCTTGCAGCATCCCTAAAACCCCTGAAGTATCCCCAAGACCCCTTGGAGGCATCCCCAAATGCCCTGGATTCATCCCCAAATCCCCTGGAGCATCCCTAAAACCCCTGGAGCATCCCCAAATCCCCTTGGATTCATCCCTAAATCCCCTGCAGGCATCTCCAAAATCCCATGATCATCCCAAAACCCCTGGACCATCCCTAAATCCACTGGAGCATCCCCAAGACCCCTTGGAGGCATCCCTGAATCCCCTGGATTCATCCTCGAATCCCCTGGAGCATCCCTCAAATGCCCAGAGCGTCCCAAAATCCCCTGGAGCATCCCCAAAACCCCTGGATTCATCCCCCCAAACCCCTGGATTCATCCCCCCCAAACCCCTGGATTCATCCTCAAATCCCCTGGAGCATCCCCCAAACAGCCAGAGCATCCCTAAATCCCCTGGAGCATCCCCAAATCCCCTTGGATCCATCTCCAATTCTCCTGGATTCATCCCCAAATCTCCTGGATTCATCCCCCCAACCCCTGCATCATCCCCAAAATCCCTGGACTCACCCCCAAACCCCTGGATTCAGCCCCAAACCCCTCACCTCTCACCCCGAGCTGCTCTCTCAGCTCCGAGCAGGGCTCTGGGTTGGCCCCTCCGGGCCCTGCCATGAGCAGGAGCCACTTTTATTTCCCCGCGGCCGGGGCCGTGCTGGGTTCCTCCCCTCAGCGTCTCCTCCCAGCTGCAGCCCGGCAGGGAGACCCCAAAACCCCGCTGCCCACGGGCCCGGTGCTCCAGGGCTCCCTGCAGGCAGCAGGAGCCGCCCTACAAGCAGAAGCCGAGGGTGCTTTGTCCCCGGTTTTCAGCTTTCCCTCCTGTTTTTGTTAAGGACTGAGGGTGGCCTGGCAGCAGGGCACTGACATTTAGGACACCCCACTGTGCTCCAGCCTCAGTTTCCGTCGGTGTTTCCCTCCCTGCCTGGGTTTGGCTCGTGGGTTCGGGGCTGCTGTGAGCCACAGGGAGCTCTCCTGGAGATGTTTGTGGGATTTTCTTCCCCCCTGGCAGCCGGGGGCACTCAGGGCACCCCTGAGGGCTCCGGGAGACTCTGGCATGGGTGGGATTTGTGTGCAGGCCCCGGAGAAGCCGAGTCTCTGGCACTCGTGGTTGTTTCTCACTTTTCCCCTAAAAGCAGAAGC